>CM039679.1:247703762-248296262 GCA_022537955.1 Schmidtea mediterranea | reverse complement strand
AAATAGGAATGTCTGATTTTAGAATTTTGTTGAAAGTTTTTAATAATTATTGGGAACGCGTGATATGTGAAACATTGCTGATAAGGTCATTGGATCCAAAGATTAATGTGTAAAGTGCTATGACTACGAATGTTTTGAATGTTTTTAAGTATTTTAAGTATGTTAAATCATATTTATGTATTGTTTTTTTAAAAAAAAACTTTTTTTAATATTATTAAAATAATTGAATTTTTAAATTACATTATTTATTAAAAAAAAATTATAATATTTATATAAATAACATTTTAAATTAGTTAAAAGTATTTGAACATATTTTTTAAATGTTTATTTATTACAAAATTCAATTAATGTAAAAAAATAATTTGTTTAAATTAAATGGTAATTCATAATATTTTTAGTTGGTTTTGTGTACCTGAAGGTAACAGTTATGCTGTCGAAATAAATCGTATGAAAAGTTTTTTATTGGCGTTATATTTTAATTAAATTGTTGCCAAATTTATTTAATTATTTAATAATAATAATAATAATAATAATAATAATAATAATAATAATAATAATAATAATAATAATAATAATAATAATAATAATAATAATAATAATAATAATAATAATAATAATAATAATAATAATAATAATAATAATAATAATAATAATAATAATAATAATAATAATGGATAACATAATAAAAACCCAGTGAAAATTCCAATAATAAATTAGTTTCAAACTTTTGGCTCTCATCACTATCATGTAGTAAACGCGAAGATTTCTATTATCACCTTATAAACCTAGATCAACTTTTTTGAATACTTTTCCGGGTACTTTTGGCGTGTTGCTTGGTGAACAGAAAATCGGCAAATTTGCAAACATAGCATATGAAAAAAATCAAACACATTTTTGTTCTCTTTTGGAAAACATTTGTAGACTAACGTTTTTCTAATTTATGACATTTCCTTAGACTAATTTTAAGTAAAATATATGAAAGAGATTATAATTGTACTTACCTGTTGTACAAAAAAGAGAATCACTAATTTTATATATGGAAGTGAAAAGGTAAAATATCAAGGTTATATATTTAAAACTAGGACTTCCTTGAACTGGGAACAAATAGTATCCAAACTATGAAATTTTAGCATACGAGAGTAAGGTTAGCCATAAACTGTAACCTCACATTTCATTATATTTTAAAGTCAAGAAATCATGTATGATGAATAGTCAAAAAGCTTCTTAAGATAAAAGCAATTATTCTACATAGTTCGGTAAAGTATTTAGAACCTGTAACGCATATCAACTCACCAAAATAATCACTGTCGTTCTACTGGTGAGCACATTGTTTGGAGGCTCTTGATAAAAATATTATGTCCTTGAAAAATCACTTCAAAATTTCCACGAAGCCATAAAAGCAAGTACAGTGACAGGAAACATCTAAGTCGGTCACAATGACCTATTTAAAATGATTTTGTCATAAAGGCTTTTAAATTGCTTCAACTTATAAAATTCATAGAATTCCTAAATCCTTAAAAAATTACATAAATAAATTTTATAAAATTTTTTTAAAATATAAAAAGTTGTCGCTATTTGACAGCACACAGATTTATTTTGTAAACTGATACGAGATCACTTTCATCACCAGGAGAAATATTCAGATCTGCGTGCCAATGACTGGATATCCTTGTGACAGAAATAAGTTTTAAATTTATGATTGGATTGTTTGATTTTATTTTTTTTATTTTTTAAAATTTTTTTTGTTTTTATGTTTTTGATAAAAACTTTGGATAATTCTTTATTTATTTCTTTTTCTAACTTCTTACAAAATCAGTAAATTTATTTGAAAAGAATTGAGCACCTGTATATGAAAATTCAATTATATTAAAATCTGACAAACCAGAATCCCTCCATCAAATATATTATTTCTCCCATAAGTTCAATTACAAACATTAATTATTAATTTGTAGTCTTTATCTTTCTTTCCTCACAAAATTTACACAAGTAATTAATTCTAAATGGATAAATTGTAAAGTTTTTCAAATTACTTTGAAATAATTGGATTAAAATATTTTGATAATTGACCAATAGAATTAAATCAATATAAATAAAAGAACACTTATGAGATTCGAATATATTTTCAATAATAAAAATGGTTTCTGAACGCATGACAAAAGAACAAAATGACATTTTCATTGTCTGTCTATCAACTGTTGCTATCCTTGGTTTGTCGGGAAATATAATCTTTGTCTCGACGATTTTTTGCCGGGCTCTCGAATCAAAATTTACAAATTACTTATTGAGAAGTCAGTCTCTCATTGACTCCGTAGTTTGCATCGTTACGATTATAATTGTCATTTTCCCCGATCCAATGACCAGCGGTAACGTCAATGTCGACTCCGTGTTTTGTCACATTTGGACGAGTCAAGCTATATTTTGGTGGACTGTTTTGGCCAGCATTTACAACCTTATTTTCCTGGCTGTCGACCGGTATTCGGCTGTCATTATACCACAGTCGTATAAAAATAAAATTAAAAAGAAGATTTTTTTCGCATATTCCATAATATTTGGTTGTACTGGACTGTCGGTTATACCAGCCTACTTTCAATATACCTTTCAAAACGGAACATGTCTTACGCAGATGGATTTTGTGGGAGAGTCTGCTAAATTTGCTTTTAAAAGCTTCTCTATATATTGGTTTATAGCTGTTTACGGATTTCCAGCTCCACTTTTAATATTTTTATATTCTAAGATCATATGGAAACTTTACGAGTCATTTAAAAGGGACAAAAGAATAAGTATGCAAGCGTCTATGAAGTCATTTACCAAAAGTACACTTATTAATACTATAATATTTTTAATAACTATAGCTTATGATGCAATGTATTACATGCTTGGTTATCTAGGGGTCGTGGAATACGTTCTATACAGTCCCACTCAACGAGTCGGAGTTTTCCTCACATCGGTTAACAGTTCAACGAATCCACTAGTATTTTTTATTTTAGTAAAATCCTTTCGACGAAAGTTTCTCATGGTCTGGTGCAAGAAATGCGTGAGAAAATCTAGCAATAAAGTCGAAAACAATAATATGGGAAAACACTCATCAACATAGGGAATGTTTCTCCATTGTTTTAATTTTCTTTCACAGTTTTGATTTGTAAAAACAAACTATCTCGATTTTGTTTTTGTTTGTTTTGAGAACTTTTCGAAATTGAGATTGGTACTGGGTTGCTTTTGTAAATAATAAATAAAATGCTCATGGTATATTGTTGTCGTTTTTTAGGCTGTTTGAAATATATAATTTCTGTATGTAATTGTTTGAATTATATTATTTTATTAAATAAAAATTTTCTATGAATGTTATCGGATTAAATGATTGTAAGTTTATAGTAGCTAATACTCCAAGCTATCATAACTTTGGTATTTAAAACATCCATAAATAACACTACAAAATAATTTATTTCAAAAAAATTCAAAAACTGATCTTTTTACAATTTTATTCTAAGACACAATATTTTCCAGTTTTTCTTAACTGTAAAATATTGATATTTTCAGAAGGACAGATTTCATTCTTCATACATTCTATTTACATTAACATAATAAATTTATTATTTTGAATTTATAAAACATTTAACCTTTTAGATTTTACTTTTGATGTTTTAGTTTGAAAACACTATTTTAATAATATTTTACATAATTTAGTTTTACAGTTATTATTTAATTTTTAAAATATAATCTTTACACATGTTTGTGACTAGTCAATAAAATTTATTCTACCAAAAAATTGTGAGTCCATATTTAGCTATGGAAAATACAGTGACCAAGTTTAAAATTTTTTCATATACTTAACTTTACTTATTTTACTTTAATTTAATAATGCCATTTTTTAATGAAACCATAGAATACCAATCTTTTTATGGAGAGCCAAAAAGACTCTCACTTTATTATGAGCTTAACATATTTACTCAAGTTACCTATGTCATTAGTATTACATATCATATTATTACAATTATTAATATTTTTTAAATTAAAATTAAAATCAAATAAATCAAAATCATTCATGCAATCACAATTATTCAACTCCATACAAACATCTCTCAAAACATTACATACATTCAATGATTCTCGTTAGGGTCTTCATCTTTGATTAGATGATCTAAATCTTCTCCAACTGATGCTAATTACCTGTTATTCGGATATCTAATCTTTTGATTCATCTCATAGCTTTGATATTTGAAATGATCATTTTTTTACAACCGTTGAACAATTAGTGCGAATATGCCCTGCCTCTACATGCCCAAAATCAGTTTGGTTGGTCCTTAGATTCCACTATTTTTAAATTCATTTTACTACTTTTATTTCTAAAATTTTGTTTTTCCACTTTCTTTTCTTATATCGTGGTTGTATGTTTCAGGAAATCTTCTATTAAAATTTGGATGTCTTTGATTGAAACCGTTATTGAACTGGCTAATCTGTGATATATTTTAGTCCCGGTATTGATTCTGTCCCATTATTGTGGCTGAATAGTGAGGATTTTTTCTGTCTCTATCTTTAATGAAACTCCCACAATGTACTTTGGGTGTCTGTGTTAGTTCAAAGAATTTTTCTGTGTCATCACCAATCTTGAAAATTTCTAGTGGATTAATGAATTGAAGCATTGACATGGTCGCCATATTAAGGTTACTTAAATGCTTAATTTTATTCATTAAAAATATTCAAAAGATTTTCTCAAAATTTATTATTCAAATAAGATTGTTAAAAAAAATTGGAGAATTTAATTATGCATTTTCATATTATGAGCAATGCCAACATACTGCAATCATACACATGATATATAATATTATAAAATTAATGTAGATATTTATATTAAAAATAAATTAATTGTTAGATTTTTCTCACAATTTTGTTTATTATAAATTTTATTATCCGAACATATTAAAACGAGTTAATCAAGCCAATAAATTGAATGATAACTGTCAAAATAAAAACGGGAAGAATTTAATTTTAGTACAAATAAAAATTTAAAATTATGAATATGTATATAATGATTTGTAATGAAAATATATATTAAAATTTTATGAAATATATTATAATTACCAAGTATTCTGTAGCGCCTGCAATATTAATTTTTAATTAATTTTACTTAATGTTAATTAAATTACAAATGCGTTATTAAAATCAACAAATATTTAATTTTTGTTTAAATATTTTCACTTTTAAATATGAATCAAAATGTACCAACAACTCTTGAACATCATCAACCATTCATCGTTAATGTTTCACGTCAAAATTCAATCGTGGAAATTGTTGCTTTTTTATGATAGTTTCAGCACACTCGTTTCAGTATGGAATGAAACCAACTCAGGTCTTAAAAGATGTCTTTTTAAAGATTTATACTCTAGCCGTTCAAATTCAGATACTAACTTCCAAGAAATGTGTCGGATTTAAATTGGCTCAACCGATTGAAAGATTTTCTTATTATTGGATGGATTCCCAATCCAGAACAATCTTGAAAACTAACACAATTCAAGTTCCAATGAATGATGAATCGGCCAATACGAATGTCATTATAATGCTCACAAATCAGGCAAGAAATTTATCGCATGTGTCAACATTATCGCTTAATCCTCAACAGTCATATCATCATCGTACTCCTTACTCTCGAAAGTTCCAATTGAATGAGAAATTTTCAACATCAAATCTAATTGACTTATTACAAATATATTTTAAATATTATTTTTGTGTTCATAGATAAACTTAACATTTCATTTATTTTCATTATCCGAAATAGTATAGATTTATTGATAATATAGTTTAATAGTATAGTTTAATATTTTACTTTTTCACGCATATTTTCATTATTTCCTTTTATAAATATAATTTTTTTAATTTGAAAAAATACATTGATGTTGTCAAAATCTAAATAACTAAAAAATACTAAATAAACAGAACAGGTGAACTTTTTTTACTCATCTTTTTTAACAAAAATTGACATAAATTTTGGCAGATCTGTGATCTGGTTCCTGATTTATTTTTTAATTAATTGACTAAGAAATTTAAAATTTACCATAACTTTTATTTTTAATCGATAACATGTCATGTTTATTTATTTTTATTATTCATTTTCATACATGTAATATTTAAAAAAATACATCTGTTTAAATAACTCCTTTAATTGTTTTTGTTTATTTTTACATCTGCTTGTTTACCAACCATTTTTTAAATGAAAAGTGTAAAAAATTTCTGCCTACAGTGTAATATAAAATTTGCTAACATGCTGCCGCCGCCATTTACTACGGCAATAGCATGACAATGTTGATAACTTTGTATTTTAACAGAAACCAGAGACTATCAATTCCTTCATAAAAGTCTACGAAGACGAAGAGAAAATTTAACATTCAACATTAGGGGGGGCTCGAGAACTCTTTTATGTCATTCCTTAAAACTCAAGATAAGCATTACTTTATTTATTAATGATTTGGTCAACTATATGTAATATTTTTAGTGTTCTCGAAAATGAGAATAAAATTGACAAAACTTATCTAATTAAAATACATAAAGACTGTATGAAATCCTACGGTAATATTACTGTTGAAGGAGCGACAGTGAGCAAACTTAAAAGTGTCTTGAAGTTAATTTTTGATAGAAACTATGATTTATCTAGCAGTCTGTTTGTTAATTTTCCTCCCTATAATAATTATCACGAAGTTTTGTTTACTTATTTATCGTTAAAGGAATAAAATATTTGTTTGTTGGATACTATAAATTACATTCCCAGCTCGGCTTCCGTTAATAAACAAGCGATTTATTAAAATATAAGCAATCATTGTATACACAATTTTTATTCACATAAGATTTATATATAAGCCTAGGCATTTGATAAAGGTTCCAAAATAAAGTTAAAAGTATGAAAGCATGATAAAGCCTACAAAAATATACATAGAGGAGTCCTGAGATTATATACTGCGTTTGGGCAAAGACTGATAGCCAAAGAAAATCGTTAAATCAGACCGTAACACAGCATGAAAACAGGCTCACCCAGTGAATTTAAATTGATATGCAAACACCAAATAATACATAAAAAAATTGTAATGGAGCATACAGAAAAAATAAATAAAATAAAAACACAAAGCAAGAGGTTCCCCGGAAAATTGATTAAAACTTTAATAATCAAAAATAGAAACACATTAAAAAAAATTCGAGAAAAGAATAAAATAATAGAGAAAATAATTAGGAAAATTATATGAAATAATAACAATAATAATAATAATAAAAAAAATGAGAAAATTAAATAAAAATATGGAAAAAGATCAAGCTAAATACAATCTTTGAGAAATATGATGAAATAGATAACAGCATACTCCCAGAAATTTCATTTTATTAAAACAAAACAAAGAAAATAATCAAAACTTAAATAAAAATAAAATAAAATAGTAAAATAATTAGAAAAAAAGGTTAAAAGATATGGCTAAAAACAAACAAATCAATTTACTATAAAATTATGATGAAATAAAAAATTAAATATTTAATCATAGTTAGAAAAAAATGCAAAAGATAAGAAATTTCGATTGAGATAGACTCAGAAAAAATCAGAGATAATTCTCCAACTTTGTACGCTTCTTGATGATTTTATATTTTAAGTTCAGCTAGAGACCATACTGTTGCACATACATATTGCTTTATAATCAGATATATTAAGCGATGCTTTTCCAAAATTTCTCAACCGGTTCGTAGTGATTATTTTTTCTAATATTTATGTTTTGATTCGTCAATTTGATTTTTACCTAGTATATATATGTTAAGAAAAAAGCTAATTGTGGTTCATATCAAATTATTTAAAGAATTGTGCAAAACAAGATTACAAACGTTAAGATAACTACATCAAATTTTCAAAATTTGTATACATTTTTGAATTTATCAATGTAAATTTATTTTATGTGATCATTATTAATAGCCGATTTGCAAGAACAATAAGATTTAAAACAAACAGTTCACGTGAAACGGTGCAAACCGGTAGGAAACATCGCTAGATATATTCATGTACAGTGAAATAGTAGCTTCGAATTTTAAATCGATTGGCATATTATTTCCACACAAATACATGACATCAAAAGTCCTCAGTAGGTAGTTAGTAGGTTACTGGAACAGAAGCCCTCCCCCCTTTGCGACGGATTAATTACGTAATTAATTAATTTTTGTGTTCGCACAATTTTTTTTCGAATTTTGGCGCATTTTTTATAAATTCAAATTTTTGTATGTTAATGTAAAATTTTTTTTTATCCACAAAATATTTTCGGTCTCATTATAGTCAGGAGGTATTGTTGAATCTCGATAAAAAGCATAAAATTAAAATTGGCTCAAGTCGCCTACGATGGTCAGAGAGGGTATTTTTCGTCCACAAAATATTTCTTTCAATCACACTATAGTCAGGGGGTATTTTTGACTCTCGATAAAAAAGACTAAAATAAAATTGGCTTAAATCGCCTAACGATAAAAAAGCATAAAATTAAAATTGGCTCAAATCGCCTAAGATGGTCACACTATAGTCATGGATATTTTTAACTCGTAATAAAAACAATGCAATATTTGGTCTCAATACTTTCTATTGGTAAATATAGCATAAAATAAAGATGGCTTGAATCGCCTACCGATAAAAAATTGTCAGGGGTATTTTATAGGCTTGTTAAAAAACACTTGAAATATTTGTTCACACAATTTTCATAGGCAAATTTAGATTCTAGATAAAAAATTTAAAATACCTAAAATAAACTAAGGTAAATTACTGTAAATTAAAGTACATTAGGGTACATTAGCGTATATTAAAGTAAATTTAAGTACATTAGAGTACATTAAAGTAAATTAAGGTTCATAAAGTAAATTAAGGTACATCCGAGTAATTTAAAGTACGTTAGAATAAATTTAAGTAAATTAAGGTGCCTAGAGTAAAGTATGGTAAGTTAGGTAAGAATTTTTTAAAATTAAATAGAGGGTCAACTGTTAAGTTACATAAGGGTAATTTTTAAAGCTGAAAATTTTAAAAGCTGTTATAGTAGGCAAATTACATAAAGTTAAAGAATCGACAATATTGCACGATAAAATTTTTTAAGTAAAATTTTTAATATAGTTTTATCGATCAATTTTTATACATATTTTTAAATGATAAAATTTTCAGCTTTAAAAATTACCCTTATGTAACTTAACAGTTGACCCTCTATTTAATTTTAAAAAATTCTTACCTAACTTACCATACTTTACTCTAGGCACCTTAATTTACTTAAATTTATTCTAACGTACTTTAAATTACTCGGATGTACCTTAATTTACTTTATGAACCTTAATTTACTTAAATGTATACTAATGTCCTTAAATTTAACATACTTTACTCTAGGCACCTTAAATTTTACTATAATTTACTTAAATTTATTCTAACGTACTTTAAATTACTCTGATGTACCTTAATTTACTTTATGAACCTTAATTTACATAAATGTGCCCTAATGTACTTCAATTGACTTTCGACCCTTTAATTTACTTTAATTTACCTTAATGTACTCTAATGTATCTTAATTTACTTGAGGAACCTTAATTTACTCTAATATACTTAAATGTATTCTAATGTACTTTAATTTACCTTAATTTACTTTAGGTATTTTAACTTTTTTTATCTAGAGCCTAAATCTGCCTATGAAAATTGTGTGAACAAATATTTCAAGTGTTTTTTAACAAGCCTATAAAATACCCCTGACAATTTTTTATCGGTAGGCGATTCAAGGCATTTTTATTTTTATGCCTATATTTACCAATAGAAAGTATTGAGACCAAATATTGCATTGTTTTTATTACGAGTTAAAAATATCCATGACTATAGTATGACCATCTTAGGCGATTTGAGCCAATTTTATTTTATACCTATATTTACTTATAGAAAATTATGAGACCAAATATTGCATTGTTTTTTATTACGAGTTAAAAATATAGATGACTACAGTGTGACCATCTTAGGCTATTTTAGCCAATTTTAATTTTATGCTTTTTTATCGTTAGGCGATTCAAGCCAATATTTATCTAAGGCTTTTTTATCGAGAGTCAAAAAATACCCCTTGACCATAGTGTGATTGAAAAAAATATTTTATGGATGAAAAATACCCTCTGTGACCATCTTAGACGATTTGAGCCAATTTTAATTTTATGCTTTTTTTATCGAGAGTTAAAAATACCCCCCTGACTATAATGTGATTGAAAAAATTTTGTGGATAAAAAAAATTTATTCAAAAAAATATTTCAAACAATTTTGTTTCAAAAAATTCGCCAAAATTTGAATTTAAAAAATTGTGCCAAAAATTTGAATTTAAAAAATCGCGCAAAAAATTGCGCCGAAAATTCGAAAAAAATTTATCAAAAAAAATGTACGCACACAAAATTAATTATCTTAATTACATAATTATTTAATCAAGACACACCGTGTTTAATTGCGTAATTATGTAATTTAATCAGTGATACCCCCCGCCCCTACTTATTATGCAATGGTGTGTGGGCGCAGAAAGCTACTAACTACCTACTTATTATTTTGCGTTACTAATTGTTGATGTTGTTCAATCATTTCTTGTTTTTTATTACAAAAGTTGTTGTGGATAAGCTTCATTATATCGGTTTCATTTTAGGTAAATTTTCTCAGGTCTCAGGTCGTTTAATGAATTTTTCTGTTTCAATTTTTATTTTAATCACATTATAGCAATTGCATAATGTCAAAAAAATGGAAATAAATAACAAAATAGGTAAGCGTTTCATATTAAGTACTTTTGTCAATATAAGGGGCTTTTGTCTATATAAGCGACTTTTAGTCTATAAAAGAGACTTCGGTCTATAAAAGAGACTTTGGTCTATAAGAGACTTTGGTCTATAAAAGAGACTTGTAAATATGAATGAAATTTATAAATAAGTGTGAATTTTACTAAAAAATATGAGAAGAGAAGTTTCTTTATTAAAACAAATTAAACACTATTCAAGAATTTTCAAGACAGTAATAAAACATTTTTGCCTTTTCATGCTTGCAAAAGTTGTTTCAGAAACTAAATTCATCTAAATAATCTTGAAAATGATTACTTGCACGTAAATGCTTAATTCTTAAATTAGTTTTGAGTCACATCCAAAGGTTTTCGATTAAATTCGTATGATAACCTGTTTTACATAATTCTTTGAGTGATTGACTGTCTGATGATTTGAACAGGCTCTGTTTTGAAAAGTGATAGATAAGCAGGTGACATCAGATACTATGGTTGTATCTTTCTCGATTGTTTCTTTATATAGACAAAAGTCCCTTATATGACACCCTTACCACAAAATATTTGCAATATATTTAGACAGTTCAGCTGATATCGTCATTATGTACAATTCAAATTCAGTAATAAATATTATATTTATACTCGCATCAGAAATTGCATACTTATAAGTATGATATCCAATAAAATTTATTAGTCTTAAAAGAATTAATTAAATACTCTCAAAATGTTTTAGGATATTCTCCACTTTGGAAACCTTTAGATCATGGGTTCCCAACCGGGGGTCCATGGACCCCGTAGGGGTACGAGAAGCGTGGCCAGCAAGAAAATTTTTTCGAATTATTATTGATAATTATTGATATTTTAATCATAGTGATTCTGTCACAGTGATTTATAAGTGGCAATCAATGTATACTATCATTGTCGCCAATCGCCAAGGATTGTAATGAATGGTGATTTTTCGAACTAATATATTTTTTATTACCTACTCTTCACTAATTGTTAAATTTACTGTAATATTACCATTCGACCATAATTATAAATCATAATAAGTACGTACTTAAGTAAGTATTATAAGAAAATAACTAAGAGCCAAAATAGAATTTATATATAAAATAAACTACTACGTACCCACACTATTTAAAATTAACACAACTACTACTTTATCCTATTTAAACTACATGTAAATTTCTCAGCAAATATTAACTATTTTTACCCTCAGCAGTCTTAGTTTAATATATTTTGCTGAGAAATTTACATATGGTTTAAATAGGATAAAGTAGTGTTATTGTGTAAATTGTGAGAACCTAATAAAACAAATTGCATGGGATTTGCATAGAATCACACTTCAAAATCGATGGCAATTGACTTGTGCTGTTTCCTACCTATTGAAAATAAATAATAATAAATGAAATAAGATACCAAAGTATATACTAATAAGTAGTTTCACTTAAGTTAGGTACGTAAAATAAATTATATGATTAAAATTAATTTTCAAATTCATGTTCATTTGTTTGTAAAAATTAATAAATCAAAATACTAAAAAAATGAAAACATCATTAAAAGAACAGTAATTGAAAATCACTATTTTTTCCATCCCTATCGGTAGCATTTCATTGTTTTAAAATTTTGTAAACAACAAAACTTTCAATTTTTTTGAACAGGTTTGATTTTCTTAAAGTAAATTTACTAAAACCAAATACAATCACAAATATGTAAATATGTGTTTCTTATCTTCGAAATAAGAAATAAGCCGTTATACGAAAAACCATGATTAGTCTTTTAATTTTTGGTTGTCATAAGAAACTTATATAATAGCAAAATGGTAATTAGACACATTATAAAAACAACTTGTAAGGATTTGGTTAATTTTCAGACGTTCCTGAGTTTTTAATTTTTTACGATTCTCTGTGCACGATTGAAGTAATTTGATTATCAAATTGTTATTGTTTTTACTACTAAAACATACAAAAAATAAATAAATATAACATAAATAAATAAATATAATATTTTCGATTTATTTTGGTAAGTGCAATAAATAAACCGGTGCATAATTAATTGTTTGGACTCCAGAAATAATTACTTCTTACTCATTGAAAGATAACCCACAGGGCCGGCGCTAGAGTATTTGGCGCCTCTAGTTAAGAAACAAACTCAATAATGCCTCAATAAATAAAACAAGTAAATGAAAATAAAATAATTCACGAAGTATTTTAATCCATTCCAATCCTTTTAAGATTGTATATGTCACTTTGGGGTTTTTTTAAAAATTTTTTGCTATTATCTGTTTTTGGTCGCTTTTCATTGAATTCCTCTTACAACTATTTGGCGCCCCATGTAAATTGGCCCCTAGGCAGCTGCCGACGTCGCCTATGTCTAAAACTGGGCCTGCTAACCCATAGTATCCTGATGTCAAAGAAGCGTTGTTATCAGGACTCATATATTCAATTCGGCTTCACTTTCTTAGTTGATAAAGATGAATTGCATAAGCCACAATGTTTACTTTGCTTGAAAGTACTTAGTAATGGTTATATGAAACCATCCAAACTTAAGAAACATCTACAAACAGAAAATTCAAACAGCGTTAATGATCCAGAAGATTTAAGAGAGCCCGATTTGAAACAAGCGCAAAGCTCACCAATCACGGATTTGTTCCCGAGAAAAAACCGGCTTAAAAAGCAAGTTATCGTGTGGCATTGAGGATTGCGAAAGATAACACACCTCATACAATTGCAGAAACTTTGATTAAACGATGTGCGATGGAAATGGTGAAAATTATGTGTGGTAAGGATGCGAAACTTAAAATATCACAAATCCCACTACCCAACAACACTATTAATGATCGAATCAAAAATATGTCAGAAGATGTCCTAAAACAGATTGTGGAGCAAATACAAGAAAGTTCAACAAGAATTGGATTGCAATTGGATGAATCCACTGATGTTTCTAACTGTTCTCAACTTCTTGTTTTTGCTAGACATGTGTATAGAAATGAAATCAAAGAAGATTTTCTTTTTTGTGAATCTCTGACAGAAACTACAAAGGTTGTGGATATTATTATTCTTCATGGCCATGCTTTGGCATCAAAGCCACTTCCCTCTTATTTCAAAGAGTTATTGAATATTGTTGTGAAAACCGTAAACTTTACCAAATCAAGGGCATTGAATCACCGCCTATTTAAATAGTTATGCGGATGACACAAAAGATGAGCTCACAGAATTGTGGAATAACAAAAATATAAAGAATGACTTTGAAACAATGGCGTTGGATGTGCTCTGGTATAAACAAAGAGAGACATATCCTATTTTGATCAAACGAGCGTTGAGAGCTCTTATTCCGTTTGTCACTACTTACATTTGCGAATCTGGATTTCGGTGTCCATAAAAACAAAATTAAGGAACAAACTAAAGGCTGAATATAACGTGCGGTTGGCTCTTTCAAACACCCTACAACGAATACAGCAATTGGTTGACGATAAGCAGCAACAACTTTCCCACTAAATTTAATTTTTTCTGTAATTTCTAATTAATTCCTTTTAAATATAAGGAGAATAAATGTTTTTTCTTAAATAATATTGTTTTTTTGCTGTATATAAATAATAATAAAAATTAGGGGTACGTAAGATTCCAAATTTTTACCAAAGGGTACGGTTATCCGAAAAGGTTGGGAACCATTGGTTTATATCAATAAATTATCCGACACGTACTATTCTACTGAGTCAGTCTAAAGGCACATCTTGACCTCAGTCCACCTCAATTAAGGACAACTAATATTTTTAGATAAAAATCAAAGAATCATACTACCAATCTTGTTTATCAACTCTATAAGCACATAAAACCTTTTACAATAGGAGTGTGTAACCTGCGGCCACCCACATGTATATTAAAGTGTATTTGGTGGTGGCTTTGCGCAAAAATACACGAAGCTAAGTTGATGTGTATTTGCGGATTGGTGGAAGGTCTCACATTATACCGTCATAGTAACATATATGCATATGTCAATAAGGAGCCGAGTAAGAAATGTCTATGCGTGAATAGCTTTGAAGTGAATAAATGCACTGTAATGCGGCCGCAATACTGAAAAGGTTGCGCACCTCTGTTTTACACTAATCATTTTTGTTGAACTTCTTTAGTGTTTGATAATCACAGTCAACTTCTCGAACTATCTTGCAAAAATATATTTGAAAATATGGATTCATTAATTCATGTAAAAGAATATAATGCATTTTTAATTATTTATTTAGAAATTAAAACAACTTTTAAAAATAAAAAAATTTATTTCAAATATCATATATTTCAGTGAATTTTATAAGTGAGAGGAATGTATTATTTTTGTCAAAATCGTTCCCGCATGTTTTTATGTCATCTAAAATATATCTTAAATTAGCTAATAAACCGGATAAAAATGTTTTAATTTTCATAAAGCATTTGTCATGGGGTTGAGCAGTGATTTGTGCCATGACCAGTTCAGACTCTATAATAGATAATGGAACGAAAGCAAAGTTCAATATTTCATTGCAGTGGTTAATGAGTAAATCAGAAAAGGCTTCATAGACCAATAAAATCTGCTTAGATTTTGTGTTCATGTTCTTTTCATTTTCTTCCTTTAATTTAACATTAAATAAGTGAGTCACTTGAAGCATCTTAAATTCATCTGATAGGCGCATTACTTCAAAATTAAACGAAATGTATGATATGCTTAAATGTCGATTATTGGCTGGTTTAAACAAATCGGTAGCATTTTTTTTAATTAAATTTAAACTATTTAAAATCGAATTCATCTCAGTTGTCATTAAACAAATAAACTCAGATTTAATTGATTTCATTATTCGTTCATCAATATTTTCCAGAGTCATCGTATCATCATTGGAAATATGCTTTATTAAACAATATTTTATCGCGCAATCCTCACATACAGTTTTGCTAATTTTTGATTGGATGTTATTCTCACAGATTTGACATTGATTTCCGGTAATAGTAAGTAGTTGGTTATCATCGTAAATTTTAAATATCAATGCTTTGATTAATTCACTAATCGACTTAATCCAGACAGTTACTTTATTTATATTTTCAATTTCTTCGTACGCAATTTTTAGATAGAATTTCCAACAAAAGTCATTAAAATTAATTTTCAAAATCTCTTCATTAGTGATTACGAAATATTCTACATAATATATAAACATTTGGTCCAAAACACCTAAATATTCATAACAATAAATTATTTTGTCAATAATTTGGCGATATTGTTGAAAAGTTTTGTTATTTGACAGATATTTCTCATATCTTTGGTCTAGTGAATCTAGGATATCGAGGAATTGGTCGATTTGGTCTTTTGTTTTTTTATCACTTGGAACGTTTGGATAAGTGAATTCCGTTGTAATAATCTGATAATTCCTCAGAAATATTTCACACAACATTTCTGACATTTTAGAATTTGAGAATAGAATTTTTTGAAAATTCTTTTTCCAAATTTAGTTTTATAAGCCATTAGGTTTTTGGACATAGAGAAAAACTCATCTGAAGCCTTTGTGATGGTTTTCAATGTTCGAATTATTTCAGGGACTTCGGTTTGTAATAAACGATTTTTGTTTTCTAAAATGTGATCAATCAGAATGTCCGCAATGAAAATCGGATTAGAGTTGACAGATAAATGGGAAATTTCGGAACGATCTAATGGGCAGATAGGGTTTACTATAATCCAAGATTTAATACATCGGGCGCAAAATTTATGTTTACACGGTAAAACAATCGCAAGATCATTTAGTAAATTTGCATCATAACAAATATTACAAAAATTTTGAGTATCCTTCATTTCTAATGTATTTTTATTAGAAAAGATTAATAATGAAAAATAATTATAATTGTTTAATTTGTAATAATTATTGATATTTTTTGAAAATTCTATTGGTGGAAAAAACTTTTAAAAGCCGTTGATTTAAAAATGTTTTGACACGTTTTTACATATTCATTGATTTTAATTAAAAAGTTTTAAAATATATAGTTTTTAAAATATTTTAAATTTGAATAATTTTAATGTATATTTTTATGAATATTAAAATATTTTATTTATATAAAAATTTGAAGCGCATAGAAATTTGAAATCTGTAAATTATAATTTAAAGGTTAAAATAAATTATAATTAAATTTAAAAAATAGGTAAATTTAATTTGTAAAATATGCATCTATATTTTTTAAATTTTGTGATAAAAAATTTATTATATGATCTTAATTCTATACTAATTATAAAATAAATTATCTTTGGTAAGAAATATTATTTTATATAATTTTTATTTAAGTGTTAATTTGTAATTTTGCAGTATTTTAATTTATATTATGTTATATTAATAATAAATTTTTATTAAATATTTAAAAGCTTGATTATATGCCAAATTATTATTTATTACTTTCAGACAAAATTTAATGATAAAAAGATAAAATAAACCCAATTAGAATAAAAATACTTTAATAAGTTATAATTTGACTCTATTTTACCTCAAAGTACAACAAGGACGTATCAAGGATTTTTTTGGGGATCTCTTCTTTTGCTTCCTGGATGAGTAATATCAGTTTTGTTGCCAACAATCTTTTTCACAAGAATTCAATAAATGAGAGAATTTTTTTAATACTGGTTCAGGAAATTAAACTAATTACACAACCTTCTCATAATTTATTTACTTTAAAAATATTTTAGTGCACGGAAAAATGCCAAGTTTTCGCTGCAATAAACATGGAACCACCTTTAAGTCTGAAATAACACAAAACAAATTAAAATGAACCATGTTTATGAGAGTGCAATAAAAAAGCGATCTGTTTATAGTAAAGTTGTCTTGTGTATCTAGTGTAGCTTACACTATGTAGGTCGAGTAGTAAAAATTAACTGTAATATATTGATGATTGTTTTTTATCTTGTTTGTTTTCTGATGAGTAATATATACAGTTGTGTACAATATAATAAGAACAATTTTCTTGCTTTGACTATTTTAGTTCCAAAAAAATTCAGGTTCTTCTTTGTGGGGCGATCTATAGATCATAATAGTATTAAGCTGATGAAAATAATTGCCTTTTGCAAATAAAGATGGAAACATTAAATTATTTGAAGGTGCTATGAAATTGTTATCACTTCAAAAATGAAAATAAAATACAAAATGTTTAAACGTTAAAGTGAAAAGCAAAACTACGAGGTCATGTTTATCTTGACTTTGTGCCCAAGTATAATATACACACTTACTAGAATCGTACTGTTAGCAGTGAATAAACGCATCCATAATATAATAAATTCAATAATTTTATATTCTAGAAACACATAAACTTACCTCCGTCTTGATTTTTAATTTTGAAATGAATAAATGCATGAGAAAGTGATTGTACTCATTAAGAAAACACAGTAAAAATATATTTAATCTCTTCACATGGAGAAATATTGTATAAAATAAACACATTTTTTATTTTTGAAGAAATTTTTTTAAATGTTTTAAAATCTCTACTGATTACTTCTTTCTATCGATGATTTGTTGAGAAAATCATGAAATAAAACAAATGAAAAAGACGGATTTCATTTTAAACGCTTGAACCACGAAGTTCATTTAACTCTATAATTTACAGATTTGGAGTAAATTTAAAAAAGTCAATATAAATAAATATTATTTTCTAAATATTCACCTTTTTTTCTCAAAATACATAAATAAAATGCATATGTTGCAAATAATATTAAAACATAAAATGTAAAAAAAATCCAATAAAAGACAAAACTGATAACTTGAACAAAAATAATTGCTTTAGATTTGCACACCAACCTGTATTATAAAAGAACTGACAAAATGCTTATTTGTAAAAGTGAAAATTTTAATTTCAATATAATTAAGTGATATTTTTTTCGTTTCTCTTCTCAAAATTGACAAAAATAAATAATCAATCAAATAAATGAGATTTCCTTGAGAAACTATCTTGGAAAAATAAGGGAGTAAGCCTCGATTGGAATTAAAAGATAGTGTAAAATTTAAAATTATATCTCTGAAATATTTAAGAAACATAACTTTTTAAAATTATATTTAACCGCCAGAATAAATAAGAAAACGATTATATTAAAATTAGAGCAGGGAAAATATCAAACACAAATCAAAAGCATCTGATAACAAAGCGAAATCTACAAAAATTATTCTATGAGATAATTGTAGTATTACTAGATCAGCTAAGAACGATTTATTTTGAATCTGTCCCCGACAGATCGAATAGAATCAAAATTTCGACTGATTTTGTGATTTTCATCGACTTGAGGCTCAATTTTATTTGATTTGATCGTGTATTTTTTGCACTCACACAGTCGCTGTTCGTATATAATAGTTTGACGACACCTGATTTCTTGAAAGGAGTTGACGATTGTGCTTGTCTCTTGAGGTGGCATTGCAATCGGGTTGACCGTACCGACAGGTATTTTACAGACCGATTCATCAAAGCATACCAATCGACTAAATGATATATATATATATATATATATATAATATATATATATTATTTGGTGAAAATTAATTTACACGGTTTAAAAACACCATTATTAGATGGTCAGCAAAATTCTAAATTTCCAACATTATTAAGGATAACACACATTTTCTGCACATTCTTTAACGAATTTTAGCAAGGTATTAATGAAGTATTTCAATCATCAATTATAATTTTTGATCCATGTTTGAGCCATTATTATTGAATAATTAACTTTATTACTTTCCTGCACACGAAACCGATTCAAACTCATTGTTTACTCATTATGATTAATTTTCTTCATTTTGTAAATATAAATTTACTTCAATATTTCGCTATATGCGATATTATTAATTTAATGGTGATCATCGGCGACGATGAAAATTTTTGAGGGATCCTTCGCTTTTGACATTCACAAATTCGTGAGTTAGAAGCACTCCATTGTCAAATCTAAGCCTATAATTTCGAGCGAAATTTGTTTTGAAAACAGCACTGTTTGCTAGAAATTACAGTCAGAATGGCAATATAAAATTCATGTCACTACTGCTCACTGTTTGGGATGAGTTCTGTTGACAAACAGATAGACAAAAACATGAATTTTCTGTTTTACAGTATAAATGAATAAAAAAATCAAAATTAAATTTTTATCTTTTCAGTATTAGTTTTCTCAATATTTTATTCTTCATTTAAACTTTTAGAGTATTAAAAAAATTAAAAGTGGAAGATCAAACATCTAAAACATAAATGAAGATAATGAAAATTAACAAGAAAAAATATTAAACAGAGGTAAAGATCGATAAGAGAATGACATCTATTTATGAAGGTTTTGAAAAATATGTATGTAAACCTTTCAGAAAATAATTATGACATAACTAAGGAGGTGCACATGTACAAGGTTAAGAAGAAAATAGTCTTTGAGATAAAACTGTCGAAAAACAGAAATTTTTGATGCCAAATTTCACTGTCAACAGTAATTATTTTATATGAAAGTAAAGATTTCTCTATTTTCTAACGTTTATCGTTCTATTTTTAAACAAAATTAGATAATATTTCTTATTCGTTTCATCTTCTTTCTTTGTAATAGAATCAAAGAGCACAGTCAAAAGAATTTAATGTAATTAGAAGTATATATTCTAAAGACAAAACTGCATAAATTTATCCTATAACTCTATGACCCCCCCCAAGAGGTAATGTCCATAATGAACTAAAGATAAAAAGTATCAAAAACACTTTATAAATAAAAATTGGATTTTCTAGATTCTATTTCAAGTTCAATTCGTTTTTACTTCCAAAATTAATTGTATTTTATATTATTTTAATCATTATGTCATTAAAGACTTGAATGTATTTAATGAAATATTTTCAATTCTAGACATGAAAAAACTTTTTGTTTTGATTTTTAATAAGGATTTTGAGTCAGTTGTAAGTTTGCAGATTTTCTTAGGTGTGAAATAGTTAAATAAAATCACTAGTCAAAAGTTTTCTATGAAATCCATTGGAAACCATAAAATGGAACTAGAAAGATTAATTGTTATTTTAATTATAATTGATGAAATTGACAGCAAGGAGAATTTCAAAATACGGCTTACGTTTAAATATTGCTTATTAAACAGCTATTTTATTAAAAATATTTTAAAATATTATTACAATGTATATTTAGTTATTTTAAAAAAAATATTATTTTTTCATGGTTTGAGTGTAGAAATTAAATATTATTTTGATTATTTCTAAAAAACTTGTATATAATTAAGTTATTAAATTTTTATTGCATTAATATTAATTAATTTAATTATTATTAAATAACTAATATAAACTTTAATTAAATATTAATAATAATATAAAAAATAATATTTTTGGGACTATTTATCATGATAATTAAATAATGATCTAAATCACTTTAAAAAGGCTGTGCCAAATTTTTGTGAATATCAATAGAACATCTGATTCATAGTCAAAGAATAAAAAAATTCTTTATGTCAATGCAAAATGAAAAGCTACTAGAGGTGAAAACTAGCAATAATTAAATTAGCTTCGTATGATATAAATAGTGCGGTTTGATTTTTCGTTTGTATTTTGCGTTATAAGATCTTCATCGAGTTTATTGGTATATTTCAAGTCTTACTTAGATGATATTAAGATCTTGATTATAAATATATATGTAATGGGTGTATACATTCATCTTCGTTCTCAAATTCTTGATAACTATTGACTGGAAGAATTGATTGATATCAGTGTACACAATTGTTATCTAAATTTTGTGTTTATTAGTGAATTTCAAGTTCTACTAAGATTGTGCTCGGATCATAGGTGCAATGTAACATACATAGGAGTGACTACCAGCCATTACCACTCTCAAGTTTTTGATCACAATGTACTGAGGAAATCTATAATTATTAGTGAGAGCAATTTCGTGTTGCACGATGAAAATAAATGTAAAATATTTTTGTGTATGAATTTAAAAATATTGTTCTGACACCGTTTAAATTAAATTAGAATAATTGATTAGTTATTAGATGTAAATTTTGTGCATTTCAGTCAACATTGAATTATTGTCCTATGGCGTCTACTTTATCTTATTCAAATTTAAAATGGAATTTAAAAAGAAAAATTGTTAAAATAACAGAAATTAAAAGTTAATCAAAATTTAAAAATAGGTAAAATAAAAAAATGTAAATGACTTTTAAGATTTTGTTTTAAAAAGGAATTTGTAATTAAATTTTAATTTGGTATGTTGTCTAAAAATTGCAAAGAGAAATAGAAAGTTGTGTTTAAAAAATATATGGAAATTGAAAAGTTTTAACAAAAAGAATTGGATTTAATTTTTAATATTTATGATATATTAAAATGGTTCGTAAAAATTTTAAAAGACAATCTAACGTATTAGCTAAAAATGTTTAAGAAAAAGCAGGGTTTTAGAAGATATATTGGAATTTTATAGAATTGATAATTCAATTTTAAAAAATTTGTTTAGTAAATCGAAGCTTAATAAAATCAAAATTGAATGCCATAATAAAATTTAGTGTGATTGTTACAACCATTTACCGCTTGTATATAATATGCAATTTTCCAATTTCATTTACAATCCATGAAGAAGCTATGAAGCATCTTATCAATTTGCTACATGTGCAATGTGATTGCTTATAAGAATTTGGTGATAAATCTCTACCTCAAATAAATTAGGAATTCGAAAATAGTGATATTGACAATGTGTCCGAAATAAAACAAAGCTAACGATATCGAGAAAATCTCACTTGAAGACACCACTATGTGTGATGAATCAGTTCATGACATTCATTATTTGTTTGTAAATTACTTTCTTCATTCAATCAAATGTTCAGTAAAAGAGAAACATTTCTTAGCGCAGTATCTTAGAGATTAAGGTTAAAGAACAATTTATTATGAGAAGCTTTCTATCCCAGCGGAAGAGTAGGAAAATAAGAGCCAGTCCATTGCCTTTTTTCAACGATAAATGAAGTGAAGACCTGCTCTACTGTCATTCTCAACCGCTCAGCTTCAATCAACGATTTAATAGAATCTATAACATAGATGCTATTTCAAAACAAATCAATACCCGTCAAAACACCAAATATATTATTAAAAATTTATTAAAATTTCGATTTTATTAATTTCATAACATAAATTTTGTTGGGCTAGCACTAAATTGTGTTTGAATGGATTGGAAATAACACGCAAACACAACATGCAGATTTAAAATCAGACCCATAAACACCAAATAACCACCGTAAAATACGAGAAAGACATAATTAAAAATATAAAATCGAAAAAACATAAAAGTAAATTAAAAATAATAACAAGTGCATCAAGATCCGCACGAAATAACATAAAAACACATAATAACAAAAAATTTGACCGAAAATTGAAAATTTACGTAAAAGCACAAAATTAACGGAAAAAGTCGAAGAAAATAAAATAATTTCGATCAGAATGAGTTAAATAAAAATCTAAAGAATAAATTGTCAAATAAAATCGAAAAATAATAAAAATTAGAATTTGATTAGACAAATAATATCAAGGTCAAATTTTGTTTAATCGCATCAAATTTACCACGCAAGGTTAGGGTCACAGAATAGGTATAAATACCAATCCATTTTCACATAATTTTAATCATCAGTTTTCGTTGAACTAAGTAACCACTCTATCACTTGAGTAAAAACGAGAACTTATTCAAATAACCATAATTACGTGTGAAGAATCTCTTGAAATTAGTATTATCTTAAACCGAAACTCTATGACGAATTTATTAAAGTGAGCATGAACGATTTGCATATGCCATTTGAAGGATGAATATGAACTATTATTATGAAAAAATATATGTTAGGAAATTATGAATTTAATTCTGTCGAAATTTTTCAGGCCCACAGCCACACAAATCACAAGGAAGTAAAATCAATACATCCCTACCGAGCTGTGTAAGTGCGGTTCATCCACTAATAGCTCGTACCCGTGAGAGACCTCGCCATGAGTAACGTCGGGCTCAAACGATAAATTTATTGCGCTTATAGGGGTAGTGGGAAGATCGGGGATCAGTCTTTTGGCTGACTCCCTTTCCACCCACTCCCGAAAAATCGACCTAAACTTATCACACTCATCGCTAAAATTATTACACAGAGTAGTCCAGTGTACACTCTTAAAATCTAATGTAAACACACGAAATGTCTTAGGATCAACTTGAGGTTAAAGGGAAGAGGGTTTTGCGGAAATCGATGTAACGATGACGAAAAAATTAAAATCACTAAGAAGTTCTGTCGATACTGATAAGTGTTAAATAATAGTTTTGCGAAAGCACTAATTAGGCCTAAATTAATAATCCATCCAAACGGTTAAAAATCAAATAACATTTAATGAAAGATTTAAATAAAATCACCAGGTACGTCTAAGGCAATAGTCTGTCGACTGGGACAAGAACTAAATAACAATTTGGTAAGAGACGAAAATTTTAAACCTATCGATTTATTCGAAGTAAGAAGTGTCCCCTAAGTAAATATTTTACCTACATCAATAGAGGTTAACGTTTAATCTCGTAAAGAATAAGCCGCGACGACGATACCATAAGATATGCAAGAGATCAAAATAAGTCCAAAGAATAAATTTTATTAATGTAAACTCACCCGGAAATTATTATGCGATAATTAGAAATCCTTCTTCGCGAATCGCGGAAACAGAAAACCGGCCAACTAGGGCCTATGGATCTACTGCAACAGCATACTGATCCAATGCACGGTTGGAAGAGAAGAAACTCCACTGGAAAGGAAACGATAAAATATCTGGGCTAGCCAGTGTTGAGAGTGAGCCAGAGAACCAATAAACCTTTACGTAAATTAACGTATGGCTCGAAGATAAATCTTCATTATTGATATTCATCAGAAATCTTCTCCCCAAATAAAAGTCGATAATTGAAACAACTGAAATCGATTGAAAAATTCCTAAATAAATCCAGTGTGAATATTCTAGCAGAACAGAAAATCACTCTCGCGGTTGGAACAGACACACACACGGTCAACCCCTGCCTATCCAGAATTGTTTCCCAGAAAGATAGAGAAGATTTTCTCCTGTAGGAGCCACCCACAACGGACACGTTGGCGAGGACAGAGAAAATACACCCCAACAGATCAATAGTAGAAAATGTAAGATTATATCCAATCAGCAAATGCCAACGCGACTAAGAACTCTCACCCGTTAGCGTGGGATGAGAATCGATCGGTCATATATATACGCGGCCGATTTATAATAAGCATCATTATTTCGTCGACCTATCTACAATGCAGAAGCCAATACAAGAGAGCCGAAACAAATGCAACAGAACAGGCCAGAGGGAATCCATATAATTCCTAGGGAAGACAGGTCATCGCAAAGGCAACCGCAAGTCCGCCCAGTCCAGGTTAACACTTCACAGATATGTGTTCATGAAGAATTCCATATAGGAAGCCCTTCGGCAGGTAAGGCCACCCATTCTTTTAATAACTTAGGATTTTCTTTGTTATACATTTTTTCAATTTGACTTATGATTAATTATCTATTGTATATAATACGTTGTCACAAGTAGCATTTTATAAATTATAAATATTGTTAATATTTTGTATAGGGAAATTCATATTTTTCAATTTGATTTACGATTATTTATCCAGGCTAAATTTTGTCATTGCATATAGTATAAATTTCTCCGAATAGTTAGTTAACCTCACCATTAGTTGTAAACGCTACATTTTTGCATTTAATTTATTTTTAAATTTAGAAACAGTTATACCCCAATCATTTACCAACACTAAATTTTTGTAATACATTTGCTAAAAATCGGGAAAATGATGTAACCTCATAATTACGTCTTTGTATCAAAATATCTTCAAATTCGGAGATAATCAGTTGACCGTACCATAAGTAGCCCATGTTACATTTTTTGCAGTTAATATATTCCTAAAAAGGGGAATAGGTGTTTGAAATTGGCTACCAACACGACAAAAACTCATTCTTTAGAGGAAATCCAATCATATAATTTTGGAGTCCTTAACAGTTTTTAGAAAATGCACAGGAACACTATCATTTATGAATCAAACATGTAGTGAATGGATTAATGAAATATCTTCCATATGTCCAGATAAGTTATGCCTGAGAGAATGATAAATTGCTCCTGTCCAAATAAAAGGCCCAGTAAGATGGTTTGATAATATTTTACCCCAAAAACTAATAGAAACAAATACTGATGCATAAGTGGTAAAATTTGGTGAGGATTCTCGTTTTAGCAAACATAAATGTCATGGTAGTCATTAATGCCGCCCCTTTTAAATTTGCTTTATCAGTAAATAAACTTTTAGATACAAACTGTAGACGGGACTACGGCAATCAATGGGTCATTGACAAATGTTAACACTTGTTTTATAATTAAACAGCTTAAATAAGTAGAAACGAACCCGGTTTGAAATCAATACAGGTAGGGCAATATGATTTAGCAATGACGCACCACCCTATAGGGGTGATCAAACTGCATCATTAAACATGTAATTAAGGAACCCGAAGTGCGAATAATGAATATTGACCTAATGAATGCGATTTTAATTAAGATGATCCACTATTTTCGATAACTGGTAACTCCAGCAGGCAATGGAATGACGTCGATCTTACTACCCTGACGATACTAAGCAGGTTTGCGGGGAGATACCGCCAGGCTCTTTGGGATCGTGGGTACTCCATATCAACCTATGGTACCCCCGAATGGCCTAACCGGAACTCAAGTGGCCGGGATGGAGATACGGAGCTGCCGAGCATACTCATCAAGAGAGAGCCAGGGAGAAACCAGGCTCGGAAAATCAGTCAGGCAGCAGAAGGAGCGCTCCACAAAATCGAGCAACTGGAATGACAATATCGATATCTGGCGAACCAACAACGGGAACGATTAGCACGAATCAACAGAGATATCGCCAGTGGGCGCATCCCGAGTTCGGACGGCTACCTGCCAAGTTACGGGGTAGCCTATAATCCAGAGGATCCAGCACTTCTGGAACTCGATGCGCCAGTGCATCTGGTTGTCCCAAAGCGGTTACTGCAGCCGGATATAAGGGACATACTGAAAGACAGAGGGACGGAAGAACACGCCTATTCTCGAAGGCGCCTGTCGCGGAAAAGAATTGCGGATGAACGGATATTGTGATTGAATAAAATAAATGTTTTCTTAAGTGTTGAGTTGATTTTTCTTACAAAATTCAGTTTAAATAAGAGAACTTTAATATAATGTAAATTCACGAAGAGGTAATATTTTGTTGTAGTATTTAGATAAGATATAATAGATAGCACTCATTCCTTTAAGAACTATTAAATGATCGGAATATTGTATGTAACATTATGTATTAATATCACTAATATATTGCAGCTATGGACGCCATCCAGGAAATTGGAAAGGAGTTAAAGAAGCTCCGTCAAGAGAACAGCAGCTTGCACCAGCAGTGCATCCAACTTAGCCGCGAACTCCAGCGGATCAAGGCCACTTGGATAAAGCCGTCCCGAGTGAAGCGGCTGTATCAGAAGATAGATGCAGCCCAGAAGGGCTGGCAAGAGGAGAAGGTCTTAAATCAGGCGCAAAAATACAAATTCGAGGACTAGAGTTTGCCGTGGCGGCAAACCAGGAGGAAATGGCAGTTACGTACCCTCTGGTATTTGCCCCGGCACAAATTGCCTATCAAAGCCAGGCAGATCCAGCCAAACCCCCAACCCAATCCAAGCCGCGCCCAAGACCGGGACGAGTTGAACGGGAACGCCGAAAGTTGCAAAAACAACGCAAGGATTAAGTTACCGGTTATGTGATTTAAAACATATTGTGTTACAAATAAAAGTATTTTCTACTAATTTGGTTGTTTTTACAAGTCAAACGTTTTGTGAATAAAAATAATCTATGTGAGAAGTGAATTACAATGGTTGTGAGTAAGGCATGAAAAGTAAAGGACTTAAATAAGCAAGACTAGCAAATACCTTTCATTGGTAGCTCGATGAACCAGCTGTGGACCGGGTCTTAGCAATTTTGGAAACAAAGCTCACCTTTGACGGTCGCAGAACCATTGGTTACAGTACCAACGTTGCTTAGCGACGGGTAACCAGTGGCAGACACTTAGTATTGTATGATTGGTGTCAAGGTCAAAAATACCACTAACCCCACAATTTTTAAGAATTAAGATTTATAAAAACAGAATTTATTTTTAAAATGAAAGATATTAATGAATAAATTTGTTTGAATAAAGCAATTAAATCGATTGAATTGGTGCTTTCTTTTTTTAAAATTCAATGTCATTGTTTTGTGAATGTTATACCTAATTATTATATATTAAAGAATAAATTTGCCTCTTTTTAACTACCCGGTAAATACTGAACTTTATGATTCAAATTTGGAAAAAGATTCTTTAAGATTTGGACTTGCAGTTGATATAAATGGAAAACAAACACAAAATTATTGAAGAAGCTTGATATATACTGTTGGGCTCAGAGCCACAATTTAAACAAAATAAAAATTAAAATTAAAGTTAAAGAGCAGAAGTAATGGAAGGAATCATTGTACATAAACATGCACCGCACCAAGATATTAAAAATCAAAAAATAACATAATAATTAAAACAAAATAAAAACATAACAAAAACTAAATAAAACAAATAACTAATAAAAATTCGAAAATGCCTACAGACGCAAAAAGGAAACATAAAGAAATAAAATAAACTGCCAAAACCTTGCAAAATAAGGTTTAGAAAAAACACAGGCAGAAGTGGCGACCAGAAAAACAAATAAAGGGCTAAAAATAATATTATCAGAAAACAATAATAAAAGTAAAACTCAAACATAAAATAAATTATATATCAAAAAATTAAGAAAAATATACGAAAAATAATTAAAATAAATTTAAAATAATAAAACAATTAAAAAGCCCTAAAAATGGCGAAAAACCGCCTATTGGTCGCACACATGCACGAAAATACTATAAATACAGTGATGAATTTCATTAAATCTAATCTTATGCTTTATTGAAAATTTCAATTACTATTCTGAATCTCAACAATCTAAGTAAGGAACTTTTCCGTTATAATGTATTGTAATTGATTTTTATTTTTTATGAGACATTTTTATCCAAATTAAACCTTCTCGTGATGTTAAATTTCATTTCATTTAACTATATATATATATATATATATATTTATATGTTCGGACCCTCTAAATTTATATACTAAGTATGGAAATAGATGGTTCATGGGACCGACCGTGTGCCGGCTAGTGGGTGAAAACCCTTAGTTGAGCTCGTGGGTCATGCCTCGTGAACCCCTTGGCAGTTCGCAGTCGGTTCCGGCTTTACGCACGGGACCGCTACGCAGGGCGCCATTGTACATTCGAAGCGGCTGCTGAAAATGTGGCCGGAGCGAATCGTCTAAAATCAAGGGAAGAGCGGAAAACTTCAGTTAAGGGAAACTAAGGTGGATCATACATTGATCTGAAGCAATTTTTTAACATTCCGAACAGAAAGGTGAAAAGGAAACTGGGTAGCACGGATAGAATGTAAGCCGAACGGATAGAAACGTTTTTTTTGCCATCAAATTGGAAAAACTGTATGACAACCGGACAATATAGTGTAAATGACAATTTTCAAAAATTTACCTTAACGATAAATGCTCCACAGGAGGGCAGCACGAATAACCATTCCAAATGCGTTCCGTTTCCTCTGAGATTAGGTTAAGAAAAATCCACGAAATCGAAACGTCGTTTGACAAAACATTTTTTTGTTGTCGTAGAATTTATACATCCATCGCGAATATGGGTAGAGGACGATACGAATGATTTTAGAGGAATCCACGTCCAGTAGAGTGAGCGACTGGAGACCATGAGATAAAAAGAGAGATCCAAGGGTACAAATATACAATAATTAGTTCACGGGCCAGTAAGCAGTAGTTCTACAAGATTGTTTAATAATCGAACCAACCGGCATATAGCTACTGTAGGCGGAACAAATTCCATTTAATCAATCGATAAAATTTCATCAAATTAAACAGAGATTATTTTTAACTGTTTGGAATTTATTCATCTACGACGTTAGGACATTCCCAAAAAAGGAAAACGTAAGCTCATTTATTAGTTGTACCCATTGCACATAAGGTAACTCTAAGTGTAAACCTACATTTCGAACCCGTAAATTACCCGTTGACACCGTTTCATGTAAAATTAAATTTTGAATACCAATTTGAATTCCAAACTTTGTAAATTAACACTCGAAACATTTGGCCTAACTTAACCTGAAAATTAAATGCGGTCTTTGAATTCTACGAATCATTGCCTAAACCCATTTTATATCCAGGTCCTATTGCAAATAACCTTAGGTTAGGAAATTTCTACTAATCCTTAAATTTACTAATCGTCGTTAATTTGAACCTAGGAACCGTAACTATAGCATTTACAGTAAATTTTCAGGAAACAGAAAATTGTTATTCTATGTCGGCGTAAATTCCGAGAAAATTTGAATTATCTTAATATTTGGGTGGAAAACCGCGAATTAATCATCCCACACCCAGATCAATTGCGAGAACTACAATTTATCGCAACTTTCGAGTTTCCAGAGACTCTCAAGCTCCGACATTACCTTGGAAGCCAATAATATCATGGGCCGATATTAGATAATTATAAAACGCTAAAGTTTACGATATACTCCAAATCAAATCGACTCAAATAAAGTTAATTATCAATGGGAGTATAAGAATAGTTAAAAACTAACCCCATGTTCAACAACTTGAATTGTAATTCAGCGTACCACCGTTTCTTTAAGTCGAAATATTGACTACTCTATTAAATCCATGATTAGGTAGAATTTTGAAATTTAGTTATATAAGTAATGTAATAATGGTCATAAATGTAGAATTTTCTGTGTAAATAATTTATAACGATATCGCGGGAATTTACGATGACTATGTTACCCAATAAATCGCACCTCGAAAGTAAATTATTAACAGCATTGTGGTTTTCTCACCTATTACCAAAATAAATGGTCGGGATTCACCCCAAACTTCGACAGACAAATAGCGTAATGGTACCGGCACGTGCCTACGATACCCTATGTATCTTCGCCCAAATTCCCCTCGGGTCGGACGAGACTCACCATCCTGGTTCCGTACATACGCAGGGAATCGGGATTCTAGTAAGAGAAAGCAGCCCTAAATTTCCGCCGATACTCCAATTTTCGGTATCACGCAAGCTCCCTTTCAATTTTTCTTTTATTTTCACTCATTATTTTTTTTTGGGTTAAACATTTTTCCTTTTTTCTAATAGCATGTCAAATAACGACAATACGAGCACATCGATGAGGATTCCTCGCCTGCCCCCTTCAATCGTGGCAATCCGCCACAAATATGAAGACCTCAAGATACAGTATAAAGATCTCCAGAGCAAACACGAAAGGACCAAAGGGACCTGGGCTCCACCAGAAGTCGTCAGGGAGCTCAGGCAAAAGATCTCACGTCTTACTCAGGCGCGTGACGAATTAATCGTCTAGTCACGTGCCCAGCGTCTACTGATCCGAGAACAGTCGGTGGCGCTGCATCAGGCCTACACGGATACCGAGCTCCGAATCCGGGTCCCTGGAAATGTTCGGGCGGAGCAGCTTGATATCGTCCCTGCTCACAACCTTCCCAGCACCGAAGATCAACCCAACCCAACAACGATTACTCCTATTTCGAGCATGAATTTCACACAGTTGCCGCCTTCCGGAACCACCGAAACTCGGGCTAACCCTTCTGCCCCTACAGCCCGTCATCGGCCAAATCGAAATAAGCGGCGTCGGGATCGTCGCCGACAAAAAGAAGCCCGCCTCCGGGGAGCTCAGTCAATGGAAGGGGAGGGCCAATTGGACGACTTACCACCCCCTTACCAAAAGTTCGAAAGTTCAGGGTTTGACCCAGATATTCGCTACGCTCCGCGAATCTTATTCTCCTCTCCCCCAGCTTCCATCCACATCAACTTGGTGGATGAGGAGAACGAATCACACCCACTGATGCGGTCCTTAAGCGACCTTGAATTAGATCTTGAGGAGATCGCTATCCTCACGGGGGAGGTCCCCAACATCGGTCCCCATGGCGAAATTGCCGGACCTTCTTCCCGGAGGGACGAGGATTCTCGAGGCGACCCTCCACCATATCGACCGCCCAAGAGAAGATGCCTCCCAACCGATATTGATGCGGAATAGAACTGAACCACTGAAAATCCCGAAGCTTGCTCATCCTATTGGTTGCTCCAACATCAGCTAGTATTCGAACTGTTTATTTCATTTTGTGTCTCTTAGTACTTACTTCCTATTAGAAACTGTTCTGATATGGATTTCCTAATAAATGTTGCTGAATTCTCTTTTGCTATTCTATAATTCGAAGATGGGAGTATTGGAGGTGAAGGGAATTTTAAGCGCACATAAATATGGAAGTAGCAACTGTCCATGATTTCCGCTCTAGAACTCAGTATGATAGCGAGGGTCAAACGTTTTTTTTTATAGAAGCGTAAGTCCTTCTATCGGCAGCTATAAACCGGGAAAGACGAAGGTCCTTCGGGGAGTAGTGTCAGTAATGGCGCTCACCTGCTCGAATGGCATTCGGCTATTGTGCACAGTTCCAACGTGATTACAATCACGGGTGCATAATAGTGAGTAAAATTATGTGGCGTATGGAGGAGTTACCCCCTAGCGATAGTAAGTGGTAGTACAGGGTCAAGCTGACTCAAGGGTCTGGCATCCAACACTCCCCCTACGACCAACAATACCTATCAACATGAAATATCGTGGTGCGGTTAGTTCTGATAACGAAACAGTAGATGGAGCTGGTGAAATAACTATATCAATCTTTCACAAATTCGAGAAACGCAGTTATCAAGAATACTGATATGGCCGACGATACGCAACAAGAAGCTATTGAAGATGCTACTCAATTCCTGGCGAAGTTCAATATGTAAGTAGACATAGAAGCCTATGTGGAAATAAATGGTCAAAGAGATTAAATTACATCTACTAGTGGATCTGAACCTGAAAATACACTGTATATTGCTACAATATTTTTCAATCCCAACTGTAATTGATAAATCAATTGAACATTATGGTCAAAATTATGAGCCAGCTATGCAAAATTTAATGCAATTTTTTATTCCACGCTATGGATGTAAAGACCAGACAACATCAGAAATACTTGCCCAAATATCCCAAACAGTTTTTCTTGGAATAAAAATTAGCAACACACAACTACTGACAATCGGTGATTCGATTTAGTTGCTTTTTTCGCTTAAACTTAAATTTATTCGATAAGTTCAATTTTTATAAATCGCTTTTCCGATTTGACAATGTTCTCTCCGATAATTTCGTAAATTATCTCGGGTTTTGTTTTAGTTCTGATGTCCCGATTGTCTTCTTTTAAAATTTTATTTTCCTTCTTTATTTTCTCACTTCTTTCTCTTGTGATTCAAATTGTGTTTCCTTTTAATAGTCTGTAACCTAATAGCATTTGTCGATAATTACACTTTTTAAAAAATTATTTTCCGACTCGTAATCCATTTTCTTTACCTCAGACTAAATCCCCCTTTTCATTCCATGTATTTTATAAATTAAATATATTTTGGATTAATTCAATAAATTTGAAAATTTTATACAGTTACATTATTATTGACACAATATTTAAAATAATTATATTTATAATATAACTACACAGAATATAACTGAATAATAACAATATTATCAATCAATTTAATTTACCCATTATTTTTAATAAAGTTAAATTTTTATATTGATTTTTGATTTGAAAATTTATTTTACAATTTTAATTGTTTATTTCTGTTGTATTAAAATTTAAAAATAATATAATATATTAAATTATGCAATATTTACTATAATTATAATTTTAGATCGATAATTAATTACCGACAGGAACATTCAGTATCAACCACTTTTTGACAATTAGACTTCAATCTATCAGTTAATTTTGTATTGACAGCTTCTATCAAATCTTCATCAATAATTTGCTCTTTTGACCATTCTTCTAGCATGTTATTTAAAGATCGTTTACTCATCCTTCTTGGCTTGACAAATCCTTTCAAGTCATCATCAAATTCATCATCTCCACTTAAATTTTCATCTTACATTATTAATAAAATATTAATTAAAATTTATTTTATGTATAAACTTACAAACTTTAAATGTTCCTAAAGCACAGAGAAAAAACACTACAACTCTTTCTTTCATGAAACTCTTTCAAAATAATTTATTTATTTATTTCGTTATTGATGTATTAAAAGAAATCTAATGCAATTAACTTTATTCCGCGCCAATATGTTTTCAGAAAAAAATCAAAATAAATCAGTTTTAGGTTTAAAATATTTTATTATTACATAAGACTAATTTTAGAATAAAAACACGAATAGGAAAATTTTTAAATACTATCGAACAGAAATGAATCTTTTATGAAGCTATTACATCAATAACAATTTTATATATTTTGTAAAAGGTTTCGTTTTTTATACATTATCCAATGATCTGAACTTTACATGAATTTTTAAATTTCTGTTGTTAATAAATTTTCAATATTTTTGGGAGTTCATAGTAAAAACTGTCAGTCAATTTAAAAAATCTTTTCCTATACAAATACTTATAACAAAATCAGTAAAATGTGTCATGATCCGTATGTATTGTGTAAGATTCTTACAGTCTCTTTAACTCTTATAGAGTCTATACTAACCTTTTGCTATTTTTTAGCATTACGCTCTCAAATTTATTTTTACAAATTTATTATAAATTTTAATACTCTAATTACACCGTTTAATTTGTTGAGTTATTATTAACAAAAGTTTGGTAAGAACTGGCTCTCTGACTCCACGTGATCTTTAAACACCAATGAAGTAACTCAACACAAAAATAAGATTCTTGTACGAGACCGTCTTAAAAATGATACGAACGATTTCTTCGACCAAAATTGTAGCACAGTTGTTGAATTGAGATCTCCTTAACAACTAACTGTGTTGTCCCAGATTTGATTAGATTTTCCCAAATGTCGATCAGATTCCGAAAGAGCTAATGGCGTTTTTGAGTCTCCGCCGTTTCGACCGTTCCTCGGGAAGATTTTATTCCTGAGACTTTCTCCTTATCATATTTCAATTTTTGGGAGATTTTCTCACTAGTTGAATAATTAAAATTATTTATTTTCTTTCAATTAATTAATTGATATATTATTTATTAACTTTTTAGGGGCCCAAACTAATTTTTTACATACCAACATCCCAGGAAATATTGATTTTAATTAATTATTTTTTTTTCGATTTGTTGCCAAATTATTCTAATTTTTATAAAATTGTGCAATTCCTACATATTTATCAAATTGAATTTCTTACAATGTTTATAGTTAATTTCTTGCTAGGACCTGGGATTTTGTTTTTATTTTACTTTTATCTTCGTTATCTTACGTGTGTTTTTTCTTGATCTTTTAATGTTTAATTAATGCTGCTATGTTCAATTTTCAAGTTAGCTTCTTGAGGTATTTTCGTGCTTCGTTTCTGATGCGTTTCAAGCACAACTTACTATAAAAAATTCAATTTATCTAAAATCAATAATAAATAATAAAAATATTGAAAGGAAAATCAATAAAATACAATAAATTTATTTCTTTATCAAATACCATTAATAATAATAATAATAAATGTGAATGTAAATAATAATATAAATGAATATTCAAATATGAGAAATGTTAAACATTGATATACTCTAATGATGATTTTATATCCCTGAGGAAATAATCCTCCTCAAAAGATCCTTCCATCAAAGGTTCAAGAAATATTTTATCTTCCAATGAAAAACATATATCACTGTGTTTGAGTTCTGAAGGCACACAAATATCCCTGCTACTATCACCGTGGGGCCCACTCACGTCTACTATTAATGCGGGGAAATGAATAATAATAACAATATTATATTGTTACAAATATGAAATTTACTCTCACTATCCATGTGACGGAACATTCCGATTTCTTCTATTTTGTCTAGGTTTTCATACTGGCTATCTGTATAAATATAATTTCATTTTGACTTTTGATTATAATTTGTATTAAAATTATATAATATTGATTATAATTTGTATAAAAATTATATTAAAAATGATATTAAAAAATTATTTTAATTTTTAATACGGAAAATTAAAACATCGATTTGAGAAAATTATGTAAGATTACAGGTACAAGATTCGTTTATAAATATCTAGTATCATTTTTATCTAGTGCTCATTTTTAAATACTTAAAATCTAAAAAGGTTTTAAACGTGTAATTTCGTGATAACTTAAGTAATATATGAAACCACATTCACTTCTTGTTCTTTTGCCAGGTTATACGGTTTTCCTGTTTTTATTAATATGCATACCATCTACAGACGAATTAGCTGCTAGTCGGCCCTTTAAAGTGCTCCAAGGAATTTTAAAAGCCTTCGCAGACTTATAGTTTATCTCTAACAATCTTGTTAACAGCATTCTTAATATCTTGCAAAGTTAGTAATATGTTCACTAATAAGTCTTAACTCCAGTTAGTGTTTGTTCTGAACTCGAGTATCATTTTTCATGTAATGGGTGTAATGTCACATTAATTGTAGAATCTGCCCGTCATCTATACACTAAAGTTCTTGAGCATTGTCAACTGAATGAATTGACCACATTAGTGATCACTTTAGGAAGTGTACCAGTAAGATAACTAAGTCTTTCTGGTTTTAAGATAATTGCGAAAAATTTGAGTATTTATTGGGAATGAGCTACCTTTGAGGAGTTGTTGATAAGATGTTTAAATCCTATTATTAATGTTCAAAGTGCTCAATCTACAGTGATTTTGAATGTATTTAAATAATTGAATGTTGTTTTAGTATTTGGTATAATTTTGTTTGTTTTTATATAAAAAAAATTTTAATTTAATTTTTAAAATATTATTGTTTTATAAGATTTGTTTTTTAAAAGGAATTTTTGTGTTTTTTATAAATTAATTTAAAAGTTTAATTTCTTAAAATTAAAATGATTTTATTTTTAATACAATTAAATTCCAAATATTATTAGTTAATTTATTTAAATATATAACGAGATGTTATACAATTTTTTTAGTTGACGTTTGTAAAACTTTCTCGTCTTGGATTAATTATTATTATTATTATTATTATTATTATTATTATTATTATTATTATTATTATTATTATTATTATTATTATTATTATTATTATTATTATTATTATTATTATTATTATTATTATTATCATTATATCATTACCTATTCCGGTTTTAACTGAATAATTTTCCGAAAAATTTCTTGGATAAGAATATTTATTTTTTAATGGCGAATAAAATGATATGCTAGATGTCTCTTCACTTGAATCGTCTTTAAATAAAGGATTCAACTGGTCAAGTTTGGATTTTGTTGAACGCCTAGGTATAGTTGGATCGGATGCAGGCGTGTCATTGCGAGATTTTCTATATTCATTAGCAACTGGCTTATGCAGACGCCAAATCGGAGAATAAATGCTACAGATCCGTGATATATCATCTGAAATTTATTATGAACATAAATTCGAAACTTCAGTGGTTAAAAAAAAATTAACGAAAATCTCCTAAATCCATGATCAATTCGAGAAGTGAAAATTGTCATGTGATGATAGTAATTTATAAAAAATCTACATATTATGACAGTGCAATTCACATATTTCCCATTCCATATGGGCAATATCATAAGACGAATCAGTAAAAATGTGAAATAGCACAATTATCAATAATTTCAAAAAAACACACAGTTTTGATTTATTCAAATTCATTCAATGAATTATGTTTCCAAAATTTAATAGATTTTACGCTTAAATATTATTCAACCTTCAAAACGAGGATGGCACCCAACAATATAATTTTCAAATAATGAGTTTATTGTCAATGACAATCAGTTTATACCGGCAATATTTTGATGATATTAACAGGGGAATATTATATTCAAATGATAAACATATAATTATCAGCAATAATAATAAATATGTCACATTTAATGCACTTTTGATTATCACATGAAAATTTGCTATCAATATAGAGAGATCAGAGATATTAGTACCGGGGAAATCAGTTAATATATTGCAATAATAATAATAATAATAATAATAATAATAATAATAATAATAATAATAATAATAATAATAATAATAATAATAATAATAATAATAATAATAATAATAAAATAATAATAATAATAATAATAATAATAATAATAATAAAATAATAATAATAATAATAATAATAATAATAATAATAATAATAATAATAATAATAATAATAATAATAATAATAATAATAAAATAAAAAAAAATAATAATAATAATAATAATAATAATAATAATAATAATAATAATAATAATAATAATAATAATAATAATAATAATAATAATAATAATAATAATAATAATAATAATAGAAACATTAGGAATTAAATCAATGGCGTTTGGGCTACACTTAAATATTTAAAATTTCCTTTATTTAAATCTCCTTTATATCCCTCAATGCACCACCTTAATGTCATGCTCGTTCTCCTTACCATTCCCACTCACCTTATCAGTGTCGGTTTTGATTTAGTTTCATACTCTATATCCAAACCTGTTCCAATGCAATTTCCCATCAAAAAAATCAGTTATAAAACGACTAAAAGTACGCAACAAACACAGCCAATATCCTATTAAATGATAATGATAAAAAGTAACTTAAACTGAAATTTTGGTGGATCACAGTAACATATTTGGCATTTATAAAGGGAGATGGAGAGGAATTTTCATATGTGAATTGTCAACAGCACATCAGAAATTGAAAACTGAAGTGAAATATCATACACAATATCGTGATATCTGCGAAGGAAAATCTCACAAATTATAATTAAATTAAATTGAAGATTTTAAAATTTCATTGATCTTCAGTGCTTTTTTTCTTTTAATAAATATCTTCAGCACTGTCTTTTTCAAGCGCTATAAAAAATCCTTTTATAATGACAGTGCTGAAAATTCTAATGAAAGACAACTAAAATTTTAGAAAAATATAGATCAAACGTAAAGAATCTATAATAAAAGTTGAAAACGTGTGTTGTGCAAGTGTAACACGGGGCTAAGCCTGATTAAAATATTAAGGAAATCCTTTTCCGTTACGATTTCGGAAAATAATTTCCAATGAGCAAGAAGATTATTTTTACGAAAATGGAGAAAGGCATCAAGAAATTCCTGATATAATTTATTTAAAATTTGTAATTTAAATATTACTCGGGTGTCAGGAAAATCCTCAATTCTTATGTTTATCATGAATAAGTTAAAAAAATAAGATTAAGTAAAAGAAAGATAAACTCAATTCATAACGAGCACGCAAATTATCGGCACAGCCTTTATCAGTTCTATGTTTGTAGTGTGCTTAATATGCTTATTCTATAGAAACATTTCTGATTTCTGGCAAGCAGATAAACACTCTAATCCATTTCACTCTTAAACCCTTGAGACATTTTCAAAAAAGTAGAAAAACGGTAATAGAAAATAAATGTTAATTCCTCAGGTATTTGTATTTTGTCTTAACTTTTAGACTACAAAAGAGATAATTACAACAAGAAACAAATGATTTTATGTTTATTTTTTTTGAATGTGCAGATTTTTAAAGTTTTTAAATAATTTTTAAATAATTCTAAACAAATACAATTTAGCAAATAACCTAAAGTTTTTTAGTTGTCCATAATTGTGTATAATTTTGTTCAAGAAAACCTTTACTTTTCTTATTGCTTCAAGACCAATGTTCACCGCCACTGGTAATTCAATATTTTTGTTTAATTTATCCTTTGCCATATGACTCAATTTATAATTGTGGCTTCTTTCGGCTAGCATTATTATGTTTAGTAAATTGTTTGCTGTAAAGTTACAATTGTTTTTTATTAGATGGTTATAATGAAGTTCATGACAACCTTTTAATACATTATTCAAGTTGATTGCTGGTTAATGCTGAGGTTAAAGGGTTCATGCTGAATAAAATACCTAAATTCACAGGCCTACTTTGATACATTCATTATTTAACAGCTCAATGACAATATTTGCATGAGGGCTGGGGTTTTTATAAAACAGTACTTTTTAAAAAACAACTGTTATTGTTTTTAATTTTTTAAACAGCTGCTTTTACTGTTTTTGAAATTTTAATTTTTTTTACAAATAAAAAGTGTTTTCACGAATATCATTTAATAACGTATTACATCCGATATTATATAATTAATGATTTTTTAAAATTGTATTTCAAAAAATAAGATCTTGTAGGGATTTGTCTGAGAGACGTGATCTAATTTTGGTACAAAAACTACTGAGCACCGAAAATACACGTTCAAGATTCCATCGCGTCTTTACATCAACATACAGCTCTATCTGGTGACCAAGTTCTTGTTTTTGTTTAAAAACACATTGTTGCGAAATATAGATTTCTTGATGAATCTAATGAGCGGTCTTGATTTCTCCCGTATACAACAATAAAACAAATCTTGTTTTATTTCATCTTCGGTTTTCACTTCCATATCAATTCCTTCATCAAAGTAGTCAATTTCATCAATTTCACTCATATTCAAGATATGGCTATCAAATTTTTCTTCAACTGTTTTCTTATTTAGCATATGGCACTTTCACAAATGCAGGACATGATTTAAGAAGAATTGTCCAATAACATCCATCTCTCGAATGCATTTGTTGTTCACAGCAGCACCATCTTGCGTTGTACCAACAATATATTTTGCCACAGTTATCCCAAAATCATCTTAATGAACTTCAATTGCCTTAACCATATTGAGAGCTGAACATGAACCACGAATACTGATAAGCCTGTATTTATTGTAGATTTATGATAACTACTATGAGGTTTCAGTTTAAAAAATCGTCTGCCTCTTGTAGAGATGTACTCATCAACACACATACTGAATTTTGTTTTGTTTTCCAGTTTCAATTAGATGTTTGCAACCACTTTGCTCAGTTTTTCATCATAATCATCATGTACTAATTTTTTTACATCACGCTCTGTAGGAAGAAGTTTGTATCCGGAACTAGAAATTGATTGTCTTATATAACTGTTTTTAGTGATTGCTCTAATTGATATACAATCTTTAACGAGATCTGCAACGATTTCTTTAAGACTTTTTCTGTATCAATGCCGTAGAGCTTGAGGTGTTTCTTTAATGTGGTTTTAGAATTTCCCGAGGAATTTATGATTTTGTTGCATCGTTTATATTGGGCTTCTAATTCTTTTGTATGCGGATTTTTTCTTTTTGAAGATTAACTCCATACTGTCGACATGGTTGAAAAACTAACTCGCTTTTAATATTAATTTATTGATGAATAAATTATAAATTTCAAAACCCGTAACAATTAAAATAAAAACAGCTCTTTGACTGTTACTGTTAAACAGTAATGAAAAACCCAAATGAGGGCGCACATTATCAAGCTGAACAATAACTTTCCTATCTGTAAAAATCCATTTTTATCTGATTTCAAGAAATATTTTATTGAATAATATATCTATTTATAAACAGTTTTAATAATTTTGATCGGTTCATTAATTAGAGAACCCTTGGAGAGATTTGCAGAATCTCGGAGCCCGTATCAGCATTAAACCTAGTAAAAAACTTTTACTTGTCATTACGCAACATTTTTATCAAGGTAATAAGTAAGGTAATAATCAAATAAGGCGTTTCTGTTAATAAATATTAATAAAAGTAATAAATATGCTAAGTTATGCAGTTATCGTTTCTGGTTAATTTTACTCGTCAATATTTACTTCTCAGCCATATGTAATAACTACATAACGAAATTTTAAAATAAAGCCAAACTAAACGTTCTTATATGATAAATCAACAACAAAAACATTAATAACCAAGACACACTGACACACTAATGACATTAGTTTAGTTTATCATCTTAAAACTATTTTTTTTCATATACAAAGTGACGTACCGAAACAGAAGTTTAACTCTAAAAACGAATTTTATATTTTATTAGGCAAAGCTATCACAATATGTACAAAATTAAATCTTTTAATAAATTAAGTTTTTAAATATTTTAGTGTCGCGAAAATTCTCGAATATTTTTAGTATGTCGTTACCCAAAAAAGGTTGAGAAACACTCGTTTATACGATCCAGCGGAGGTTTGATTGAATTTGAATTCATTTTGTGCTTACCAAGGCTGTAAAGAGAAGTCTGTGGAATTCCTCATTTATGAGATATGGAACTTAAATTGGTTCTTTGTGCATAATGCGAATTTTTAATTGCATTTCTTTTTTTCGAATTTTTATATTCCAAAAGATTGAATTATTTGTTTGTATCATTTCTTTTCTTTCTATATTTTCTTTGATGGAAGCGTTTGAGAATTTAATCAAATAAGGCGTTTCTGTTAATAAATATTAATAAAAGTAATAAATGTGCTAAGTTATGCAGTTATCGTTTTTGAATGATTGGAAAATGTTTGTTGTTACTTTACATTCCTTTCTCGTTGGAATGTAAAGGAATCTCACATAATTTATTCAATGTTTCCCATTTTTGCTTATCATATGGCATTATTGATTTTCTGGTGCTAAACACGGACATTTGTTTAGCACACAAACAAAAACAAACATAACATAAGAAAGTAAGTGGATAGTAATTAAACATTAAAATACAACTAAAAACGTAATAGCTATTTATATAATGGGATCACTCAATAGAATAAATTAATTAAAACAAATTTAAGGCTTGAATAATTGAATTTAGTAAAATTCCTGTTTACTTAATCATTGTTAAAGATAAGCTTGTAAAACAATGGGAGAGAAGAGTCGGAGTTAGGATTTGAGAGTCGAAGCCTTTTAATAGAGTTGGTCAGGAGTTGACTGAAATGTTTAAAGAACACAAGTAAAAGTGCAAACAGAATTTTGCAAAAAATCAAATAAGATTTTAAAGCTTATTCTTTAAAAGACTGCGACAATTCCGACTAACCTTCACACAGATAAAGATAACGTCAGTTGAATGACAGTGAATTTTATCAAGATTTATAAAGCAATAGATATAATGAAGAGGAATAAAATAGATTTCTGAATAAATAAAAATGAAATAATTTAAATAAAAATATTTAAAAAAAATTAATTTATCCAAATATTTTCTACAGTGCAAATCGAAAAATTAATCCATCATTGTAATTAACCCGGTAAGTCCTTTTTGTATGACAATGATTTTCATGTTATAACTTGCACTGGGTAGTTATCTCACATTTTACTGCATTTACTTCATTTTTTGACTTGTTTATAAATGATTCATAAACATTTCTAATATATCAGTTCTGTATTAGTGCATTACTTTTGTGACGTTGTTCGATTTCGGACAAAATTTTTAAAATTTTATTTTTCCATAGTTTTAATTTTTTCCAAGGCAACTGTTATTTTTTCTGTTATTGTATTTTTCTAGGATAGTGTAATTTATAAGTAAAAATAGCTTTGTGATCAAATGAACACATTTGAATTTGGTCAACTGTAACTAGGACACTGGCACTATTAGTTTTTCTCCTTTGTATAAGTAAAGAAAATGAATTTTAAACGAGAACATAAATTTCAGACACTCGAAGAGGCAGTGAACTAATGACTTTCAAAGCAGATCGAGGACAATATTTAACCTTTGCAACCAAATGAGGACGAGCCTACGCTTGAAGAATGGTTCGATAAGATTGAATTTTGTACACATGAGGTCAAAGCTGTTGCTTGTCCTCTGGAATCAATGTACCAACTGAGGAAACTAACAATGTCAAAGAGAATCCTAAAATAGGCACAAACACATTCAAAAATAAAAAAATAAAGATAGTAGAAATTCTGACCAAAAAATATCTCATTTGGAATATCTTTCAAGCTTTGGTGATAGGTTCAAGGAAAATTAAGCTAAAATTGAAAGGCTTGTCAATGTAGATACTGTAGATCTATTTGAAGCATTTTTCACATAAGATGTTCTTCAAATAATACTAAAACAAACAATCAAGTACGCTTCAAAACAAAAGAATAATCTCTATTTTTGTTTGTCAATGGAAGAATCTAAAAAATTTATAATGTTTTTGATTATTCCAAAAATAAAATTCGTCTTTCTTTTAGATATTAATAATATCCTACACAAAGTACTTCACAAAACAAATTAGATAGCAATAAAAGAATTTTGAAGGCATATTTTAACAAATGATTTAGCAAAAAAATAATGATATCGGCTCTAAAGTAAGATTATCCCAGATAAAATAATATAAGATAAAGGCGCAAGAACAGAGCTAACGAATAAAAGAGAATAATGCCAGACAGTTTTTGATTTTGTCCACAATCATTAAATTCTGCAACAAGGATTATATGCACAAAGTAAAAATTTTAGCTCACTTTTTTAAAAATATATTTCAATCTTTATCTATTTTTATGTTTTATTCTTAATTCTAATATATTAATTTAGAATTAATTTTTTTCTTTTTCTTTTTTCGTTTTTCTATTCATTTCTTATTTTAAATTAACTAATTTTAATTAGATTCAAAAATAGAATTTAATGATCGTGAAAAAAATCCAAATGTGTCTGACATTATTTAGTTTTATGCGTCGGCGTCGTTTTTTTCATGATGCAGTTTAATGATGCAGTTTTGTACGCGCCTTTGATGTTTTATTTGATGCGGTAGGAACTGTTTACTCTGACTCCACGTGTACTTTAGATAACAACGAAATAACCCAATACATGAAAATTTTATTTGATACCAACAACTTCACAATGATTCACAATTTTAAAAACCAGCAGGAATCCCTATGGGAAGCCGCCGTTTATTCTACAATGCTATAGATCCCAAAAACACTCTTAACTCAAGTCTGATCCGACACCAATTTCTATCTCTTTCAGTTTTCACAATTTCTTTATAAATTGTTATTCTTCTGTTCGCTCAAAATTTTGGTTTGGAAAACTTGTGTTAATTGTAGACAAGAGACTCCCTTATAAAGGAATCTCCTCTCAACACTAATTAGATTTTGTAGAATTTTGATTGGGCTTCCGGGCATCTAGTGAACTAATATGCTTTTATCTTTTGGCCGATTTTCTCGATTTTCCCATTTATTAAAGTTTTGCAAAAATTCCATAGCCCCAACACTCATAATGAAAATTTAAAGAAGAGCCAAAACATATTGCAATAAATGTATTGTCACAGGATCCATGAATTATTTTCCTAAGTTTCATGTAAATATTTATATTAAAAGTTATATAATCAAATATATAAATTTTAGTTGTATATAGTTTCTCGAAATAAATGATTTCTTTAAATTTGAATGTATCTTTTTTCAAAATAATCTAATATTTCATAAATATAATAATGAAACGGATCCCTTGTTTCAGATTCCTCATTACGACAGGGCATAACTCAAAAACCTCAACGAATATCTACAATATAGTGACCTAAATATGTAATAATATGTGACATGTCACTGAGTGTTAAAAAGAATTTAGTAGAACTCATTGCACACTAAAATCCAGTAATACTTTTATAATATTATATTAAAAATATTATAAAGCGTCATTCGAAAATAACTTAAACTACAATATATTACGACCGATCCACTGTCATCATCAGGTAGAATTGAAGTAAAATAAACGGATTTTAAATTGCTTTTTTCAAACAAAATAATTCATTAATTTAAAAAAAATATATATTCTATTAAAAAACATAAATTTTAATTTAAAATACTTGAGAAACTTTTAAAACCAAAATTTTTAATAATATTTTTTACATTTTAACATAACATCATTTTACATTCATATTATTTAACATATAATTTCTTCAACGTACCAATTCACTGAATTTAATCAATCCATTTAGTTGAGAAAGGGAAATGACGGGTAGTTGTTCCAATGTATGTGGCATTGCACTTATGACAATTATTTTCATAACTAATATTTGAACATCATCGAAGAAAGATTTGAAATCTACTTATAAACACGAAGACAATGTCAAAATGCAAAACACACACAAACAAACAAACGTCAATATCTTTTATCACAAAAAACCAATCCAATAATTGAAAGTTTTTCATTCATTTAATTTTCCCTTTCCTAATTTCAAGATCAAATAAAAAATATTTTTTTAAAAATTAATATATATATATATATAATTCGTTTAAATAATTTACATCATACATATTTTTCACTATTCTTCCTGGTGATGACAGAAAACTATCGAAACAGATTCTTTATAAATTGTAAATGATAATTTATTAATCGAAAATCTTTTCATCAATTTAATGCATACTCAACAGCAAGGGCTCATCTTATTATTTACTTGTTAAAAAAAAATTATTACCAAAATCTGTAGTTACATTGGACTTGTTATTCGATAAATCTTTAAAGGAATGATTTGATGATTTTTCTTCTCTTAACTGAAGAATAAATAATCATGTATCTTCTTAAATAGCAGAGTACTTTACCTTTGCTATGAAATTAATGACACTGGATCCGTAATTGCGTTTGGGGAGATCCGGGGTGTCATTTGAATCGATAAAGGATGGATAGATTGAGAATTCCGCTGAACCCGAGTTCAATTTCGACGAATCATTGTCAAAAGCGTACATGTCTCGAGAAATACCAAGCTGATTTTTTATCATCATGATCTGATCAAAATTCAATTTCGTATTGCTACGAGATGCGAGATAATTATAGATGGGCAATTTGAATTTAGGGGTTTCATTTTTCATTTGGCATTTATTAATTTTGGAATAGACCCCGCTTTTCGGCGACGATGTCTAAATACGGATAACAATAAGTAGGGATTCCAAATATACAACTAATTTAAAGTTGAGTGAATATTGTAAATAAATAGATTAAGCACATCAATAGTCAATTGTGAAACATACAGGAAGATTTTATTAAACAAGTAGATAAGTATGTAAGTTAAAAACGCAACTCGAATTTTCATAAGGGTCCTTAAATTTACGATGAAACAAATATTATATCATCAATATTTTCTACTAAAATGGGCAAGAAAAATTACGATTTAAAATTTCCATTTAACCCCCTGAGTTCTATTTGGACTATACAACCCACGAGCAGATTAAAAACATAAATTTAACAGATTTTCTTAACAGTCGGGATATATCTAACTATATTTCACCCAACTCTAGCGCGTCAACAAACCCATATAATTTACCGTTTTTCTTGCGTTAGTTGTGATGTATCCATGACAGCGTGTATTTTACCTGATGATATTTAATTTGATTTACACCTGTTTCAGTTCATTATAAACTGCTATACTAAAATGAAAAAATCAATAATGTTATAAAATAGGGACATCCATACTTACCCGTGTCGACATGTAATTTGTTCAACTGAATAAAAACATATATAGGAAGGAAGGAATTTGAAGAAATTTTTTTTACATACAAACATAATACATAGTAAATAATGCATGCAAACTTTCAAAAATTTACAGAACATAGAAATGTTCAGATGAATAAAAACTCTATATATTACTATTTTTAGAAATTTTTTAGAGAACTTTTTTTAAAATTAGAGCCGAAAATGTTTGAAAAAAAATCAATAACTCTACTTTGAGCTGTAGAAAAAACTATGAAATAACAATGTAAGATTTTTCATGAAATTCAATCAATTTAATATTTTTACATCATTTCAGATATTTCAAAAATATCCATCGAAACTCTAGTTTTTTGCAGAGATGAAGAAATAACAATGTAAGATTTAAATTGTACTTAAAATAAATTCATTTTTTACCTCATTTGCAATTTACCAGGAGCAGTGGAACCAGAACCTTCAAATGAGGAGTTTAAAAACCCCGGAAAACCTAAGTTTTCCGATAACTTACGTTTAAAAATAATACTTTTTATAGAAGTATAAAAAATCCAAATCATTAATACCATTGAAAATTGGAAGATTTTTATAAATTTGGGAAATTATCAGAAATTTTCAAAGCCTCATAAAATCAATAATTATAAAATCAATAAATATCAAAAATTTGGATTTGTAAAAAGGTAAAAAGATGGCATAAATCGTCATAAATTCCTTAAAAAACCCAAAGAAAATTAATAAAAGTAAATTTAAAATACACGATAATGAAAAGTATTATTTAATACCTTGAATAATGATCTCATAAATATACGAGATCACAATCCAAGCCTTACAATATACTTTATTAAAAAATTTACCTGTCAGCCATTTTAAAAATGTCTAATTCATAAACTTAATCATAATTGTAGTTGGATGTTCATTAAAACTTCTATTATAGAAGTTTTTAATGAACTGAAACGGGCGTAAACAGAATAAAATCCACTTGGTCTGCCTGCCAAATGCCTACCTACCAATCATGTTTCTCTAGATTTTATAATTCATTAAAATATATTTCTATCTTTAAATTTTTGTATTCTCTTATATTTTTATAATACATTTTTTGCTAATGAATCAATCTACTCAAATTTTATAATGTACAGTTGAGATAGATGATCCCACTATCAAATACCAACGGAATTATAAATCCTAAAATCTTTTTTGATTATTTTCAATAACTTTCTTGAAATCTAATATTGCTAATATCATATCTGGTTAGTAAGATAACTCAATTTAAGAAAAAATAACAAAGCTCTCAAAAGATGAAGGCTCTGTGTAATTTAATGATACAAACATCAAAAGAAGAACATATGTTTTTTGAATTTGGTTACAGTTTCTGAACCAACAAATAACAATAATTATATCAATTATTACAATTCTTACATATATTTTATGTAGATTTTCATATTTGATTTTCGTTTCATTAAATAGTACTAAATTGTTACGTTAATTTTCTAAAGTTATTTTTGGTTGGGAAATTTTATTTTATTTCAGTTATTTTCAATAATGAAGGATGCCAGAGTTCAAATTGAATAATGGGTAATAAAGAGCGAAATTTGAGCAATATTTATTACTTGACGGCCATATCGATGAAACAACTCAATATGACGATGAAAAGTTGAATGTAACTAAAAAGAAGAAAAATGAAAGAAATTACAAGTTGTGAAATAACATGAGTGAAATTAGATGGGGTTTTTGATTAGAAATGCCATAACGCGATTAATACAATAACTATAACTTCACAAACTCACTTTTTTGCTGCGAAAAATAAAAATTGACTTTTGAAAAATGTTGGTAAGGGAAAAACAATTTTTATTACTACGATTAATTGTTTTTCAAACAAGCAAGACCAAGTAAATCAAATTAATTTCAAGTAGATCAAATTTCAAAGTGGTTTAGAGGTCGAATGCCATTCAGGATGTATAATTGATGAGCCTTGCTCATTATAGAGTAAAGGAGAAAAGAAATCTCGAAGCAAGTTTATTAATTGAAAATGGTTTGATGAAATTGTTCAATTTAACGATGCAATTGACGACCCGATATTTATTTCAGAAAGAACATAGAGGAGAAAAGTACAACTTGGAATTCGATGAAATAAAATAATAGCAGTAATAATAATAATAATAATTATAATATTAATAATAAAAAAAATAATAAAAAAAAAAAAATAAAAAAAATTAATAATTATATATTAATAATAATAATAATAATAATAATAAATAAAAAAAATAAAAAATAATAATAATAATAATAATAATAATGATAATGATAATAATAATAATAATAATAATAATAATAAAAAAAAAAAAAAAAAAAAAAAAAAAAAAAAAAAAAAAAATATTAATAATAATATTAATAATAATAATAATAATAATAATAATAATAATAATAATAATAATAATAATAATAATAATCAACAATAATACTTCAAATTAAATAAACTTCAATTTTTTTCGTGACTGCTTGTTGAAATATATTTTAATTTAATTGATAAAAGAATAAAGACAAAATAAAATATCTAATTAAAAATTGAAAACAATTAGGCACTTAATCAGTAATTTAATTGACGACTCTGATATACTCTGAAAAAAAGTAAGAATTCAAACTAGAAATGAACTTACATTGGAATTTGAGTGATCCAACGATGATCCATTGTATATCGGTCCGCTGACAAAATAATCAAGCTTGCTCCCAAATTTGTTATCATTCAACATTTTAATAGTAGCATAATGGGGGTCGATTTGTTCATCGAGACTGAAATCCGACACAGAATTATAATCACCAACGATTGCGGAATCGATGTCCAGATCCCAGTAGTCTTCGGTCTGCATTTCATTATCCTTAAGGAAATGATGGGCAGTCTCGATGAAATCATCAGAGGATTTCTGCACTAAACGATAATTCCCATCTGAAATCGACGGTATGTTTGTTTGAATAGATGCGTCAACCTTTTCAATTGGAATTTCTATTTTATGACTTTTAGTCCTGAGGGAAAGAATTTATTTTAATACTAGTAATTAATATCAGTTAATAATCAACGAAACTCTAAATATTTAAATTCAAATCTTGCAAACTTTAAGTTAGATAAAATTAAAGGCAAAAAACTGTCGAATATATCATGTGAAATATACAAGAGAGAAAGAGATAGAGAGAGAGAGAGAGAAAATTCGCATTATTACTGAATAAATTCAGATGTAATTTGATGCCAAAATTTTATTAAATCACGGGATAAAAAATTTATGTCAGATGATGAGGAAAATTTTAATAAATCTGTGAAATTCCCATTCACAGATAACTACGTTATCTGGATTAGCATTCTGGTTTAGCAGTGGGGAATTTACTTTGTACACTAGCTATTCCTACAATATTTTGATGCCTACTTTTATTCATAAATTCTTCACAATCTATTTGTCACTGGTGTTGAAGGACACCTGGAATATAAATAATGGATGTGGGTATATTTTAAAAACGGGAAATGGTTCCTAAGATCTGAGATCGTGGAAACGAGGATGTTTTAACTTAATATTCATTTGAAAATAATTAAATTAATAAATTCCACCTACATTATTTAATAGATTATTTAATAGTGATTCGTAAGTGTAAAAGTGCTTGGAATGCCCCTTTAGTTATTGTAGCTAAGATAAAAGCATCAGAATGTGCGTTGACTACAGAGGCCTCAACTCAATCACAGAAAAATAATTATTTCCAATGCCAGGCACTCGATTCCTGCTAAATTACTTAGCAGATTCAAAATATTCTTCCTCAATAGATTTAGGACAGGCATATTACCAAGTTGGGATAGTTCCAGAAATACAAGAGCTGAATGCCTTCAGCACTAAGGAAGGACAATTTTATTTTAACAGGCTACCATTTGGGTTAGCAACAGCTCCAGGTACTTTTCAAAGACTGATGCATACTCTTTTGGAAGGCATTATCTTTAAATGAGTTATAGTATATTTGAACAGTATACTTATTTACGGAAAAAGCAATAGAAGAACATGATGCGTTACTTGAAGCTGTGCTAACAAGAATTCAAATGCAGGTTTAAAGATCAATCCTGAGAAATGTAAGTTTTACAGAAAGAAATTGGTTTTTCTTGGTCATACCATAAAAGAAGAAGGTATTCATACTAATAATAAAACGATACAAGATCATAAAAATGAGAAAAACCCAAAATGTGCAAAATAATTAAGATCCTTTATAGGTATGACAAATTATTATAGGATTGCGCAAAGATGCAAAAAAAGATTACCTGGTCGAAAGAATGTTATGATGGTTTTCAGATTCTGAAAAAGATAATGTGTGAAGCCCAATTTTAGATTATCCAAGGAAAATAGAATTTTCATTCTCGACACAGATGCCAGTTTTGGAGCGAGATAGTCATAGCTTATGTGTCGTGACACTTATTAGCTCATGAAGAAGGATACTGTGTCACGAGAAAAGAATTACTCGCCATACATGAATACGTTAGTTACTTCAAACAATATTTATATGGGAAAAAATTCATGGTGCGAACAGATCACAAGGCATTGATATTTCTCAATACTACGAAAAAACAATAAGTCCACAATTTCAAACTTGGATGGCGAATTTATCAGAATACGATTTTGAATAAAAATACCGTAAAGATGAAGATCATTCAAGTGTTGATGGATTATCTAGGATCAGCGGAATGTTGTACTCACAGTGTCAAACAAGACATGAAAATGCTAAGGAAGCTAAAGCCAGAGTTAAACACATTTGTCTGATTCAAAAGACAAAAGTAATGCACCAAGTATTTGAATCTCAAGAAAGCAATGAGCAATTTCAAAAGATGAATAAATGTCTAAGTAATGGGAATTTTGACCAGCAAAACTTTGATAAAAAAGATTTCCTTTTTAAACTAAGGGATAATTTGAAAATGAATGATGATCTTTTGATTGTAAATAAAGATGAAATGGATTTATTATTGGTTCCCTTCGAATTCACTTAACAACTTATCACTAAAATTCACTAAGAAATGTGCTATTTCGTAGTAAAAAAATTGTGCATTATATAAATAATATATTCTATTGGCCAAACATACAATCTAAGATTAAAGAATGTTTACAAAAATACCAAGAATGTGCAAAGCGAAAAGTAAACCAAGAACAAACAAAAGAAATCCTAATACCTCATGTAAGTTCAGAATTTGTAAATAGACATTGCTTATATGAAACCGGGAGCGGCAAAGAAATATATTGTAGTTATAATTATCAGATTTATAAAATTAGTCAGTTTAACAGCTACTTCAAAACAAGATGATCAAGCTATATATCGAGTCCTGTTAAATCAATGATTTATAAATTTGGAGAGCCAAGGAGTATACTTTCAGATAGAGGAAAGTGTTTTGAAAGTGCGTTTCTGAAAGAAAAATTAGGTGTACTTGGGATTAACCAAGAATTTAGTTCACCATATCAACATCAGTCAAAAGGCTTAGCTGAGCGCACAATAAGAACGATGAGGGACCTCATAATGACATCCTTGGTTGGAGTAAGAGAAGAGAAAAATTGGTTGGAAATATTACCGAAGATTGAGATTTTTATTAATACAACGCAGCAAAGTACAACAGGCTATTCACCATTCGAGATAATTTATAGAAGGAAAATTAATCTGCATTCTAGTTTTGCAGCACCAGTTAGGACAAGATATTGCAGAATCAGTTAAAGAAAATGCACAAAAAGCTGCAGAAAAGATGAAAAAACAGGCTTAAACAAACGAAGTATGCGACATTTTGAAATTGGAGAGAATGTTTTAGTGCGGAAAGAACCGCAAAATAGAACCAAAGATGAAATGCAATACGAAGGGCCATATAAAATCAGAAAATTTATCTCTGTCCATCAAGTTGAACTACAGAACAAAGATACCATTAAAATACGAAGAATAGAGTGGCTCAAAAATTATTCAGCAAATCATGCATTGATCGGACATTTTTAGATGAATTTATACTTAATAAGTATTATTAAAATTATTTAAATTCATATTTTTATTCCTTCAAAGTATTCACGACTTTCCCAAAATTTATTATTAATAAAATTTGGTAAATTCAGTAATGCATTTTTATATCCTGATCGATATCAACAAACTGCAATCAAACGCATGCTATTTAATATATAATATTAAGATATTATATTAAAGATAAATTTATTGTTAAATGTATCTCACAAATTTAATCGCATCAAAATTGCACCAGCCATTCATAATTTGAAATACGAAAACTTCTATTTGCGAAAACAAGAAGATATAATTTTATTTATTTTTAATTTGGAAATCAGATGAGTTTTCAAATCAGAATTTATATTATTATTATTATTATTATTATTATTATTATTATTATTATTATTATTATTATTATTATTATTATTATAATTAATAAATAAGCTTGGAAACGATTTTATTAAAAGAAAGCGCCATTCAAACACTCGTAGTACGATATATTTCGACAACTGTCATCTACTGGTATAAAAACCCAACTAAAAAAGTATATATTAATTTATATATTTTAAACAAATTATTTCTTAATTAAATATTTTAATAAATATAATAAACGGGGTCTTATTAATTTTTTTTAAAACAAAAATCATCAATTTATCAAAATTTTACAAAATCAAACTATTTAGAAATATTCAAAACATTCATAGTGATAGCACTTTGCACATTAATCTTTGGATCAAATGACCTTATTAACAATGCTTCACTTATAACATGTTCCTAAAGTTTATTAAAACTTTTCAATGAAACTTTAAAATCAGACATTCCTTTTTTACTTTTACATACTCTATTTTGCTGACTAGTATTGGTCAAACCCTACAATCGACAATGCTCTAGAACTCGAGTAAAGAGTATTTTGTTGAAAAGTTTTAATAATTATTGGGAACGTGTGATGCATGAAGCATTGCTATAAGGTCATTGAATCAAACGATTAATGTGCAAAGTGATATGACTACGAATAGGGAATCCAATTCCAGTTATCGAGTACTAGAGTACTCGGTATTTTTAAAATTATTTCGAGTAATCGACTACTCGACATAAATTAAACCCGATATCGAGTATCTATTTTGGAAAAAATACACTAATGTTATTCAAAATATAAATAAAAAAACGCAGAAGGCGAAGTGATAAAAATGTATTTCTATGTTGATTTCTAGTTTTTCTTTCTTCTTTCATCAATATAGTTAATTTCGCGTTTTTTTGTTTTCCATTGCTAATAGTTTTTACTAGTTTTACTTTCTTTATGCAGTTCAATTTGAAAAAATAAATTCGTGAAAAATTATTTGGTAAGTAAAATTATTGGAATCGTTCTTTGTGAGACAAGAAAAATTATAATTTTTTTAAAAGATCTTGCGTTACGAGCTGCGTTCTACAAAAACAGATTAAAGAACAAGAAGGTAAAAGGTTACGATTACTTCTTGACTGCAAAACTCGTTGGAATTCTATTATTCTTATGGTTAACCGCTTCCTAAAATTGAGTAATTGCTTTAACAAAGCGTTAGAAGAGCAAATATCGAGAAGAATATAATAATGTTTTGCAGGACATATCTGAAGAACCAAATAATGATCTTGCCACTGAAATGAAGAATACCTTAAAAACGCGAATTGATCAAAGAAGACCTAAAAATATAGTCTTTTTAATGTTGTTTTTGCAAACGGGGTCTTATTCACATTCTAATGAACATTTTACTTATTCCTATAAATATATAATCAAATCATTGACAAAAGAAATTTTTCAATGACAATGAAAGTGAGAAGAGCCAATACCAGAAAGAATTTCATGATGATGATTCGGATGTGCAAATTCAAAATTCGGTCTACGATGAGTTTCAAAAAACCATAAAAACTATAATGACAGTTCCGAAAATTAATGTATCTGAATTGTTATTAGTAGATAAAGAGCTTAAGATATTTAATGGTGATGACTGTAAACTAGAGGGGAGCACCGAAAAATTATTCTAAGCATTACTTACAATTCTGCTAACTTCAAGAGCCAGCTAGAGAGTCTTTTCTGAAGCTTCTAATTTCATAACGAAAATACGTTCCCAATTGAAAAGTAACACGCTAAATGGGCTTATATTTCTTAAATACTATTTTGTAAACTATAAATGAAATACTAATAAATAAAAATATATTTTTCTTTAACAATAAATCAATGAAAACAAATTTTTTCAACATTAATTTTACTATATTTCTTTTATAGTATTTTTTACACGGGTATTCGGTACCCGGGTAGTTTAACTATGAAGTATTCGTATACACGGGTAATCTATAACCCGAGTAATTTGGATTCCCTAACTACGAATGTTTTGAATGTTTTTAGTTAGTATGAGTATGTTTAATTGTGATAAATAGATGTTTGAGTATTGTTTTAAAAATTTTAATATTATTAAAATAATTTAATTTAATTTATAAAATATTAAATTATTATTTTAAAATTATAATATAGATAAAAATTACAATATTTATATAAAAAATGTTTTTTAAAAAATTAGATACAAACATTTAAATATATTTTTAAAAATATTTATTTATTAGAATATTAAATTAATATAAAAAATAATTTGTTTAAATAATAAGTTAATTCATAATATTTTTAGTTGGTTTTTGTGCCTGAGGATGGCAGTTAAGCTGTCGAAATATATCGTACAAAGAGTGTTTTGTTGGAATTTTCTTTTAATTAAATCGTTTACAAATTTATTTAATTATTTATAATAATAATAATAATAATAATAATAATAATAATAATAATAATAATAATAATAATAATAATAATAATAATCATAAAAATATCTATAGCTCATAAAATTCTTTTTGTTACAAATTATACAATAAATGTAGAATAACAAGAATAAAACATCTGAATTTCATAAAAAAAATCCATTCGTAAATGGCATAAATTTGAATTTATATTAAGATGAGGATATTTTAACATTGACTAAACCGGAAGCTATTGACATGGCAAATGGAGGTGGATGAATGGTCTAATTTTAAAAATTACACTAGAACAGGAGTGGGCAAAAAGTCGATCGCGGTTAATTAAAATTATTTACTAGGTTGATTTCAAGATATTTAAATTTTATGTATTAAAAATTTAGCAGACGATGAGACATTAATTTAAAATTAAACATATATAAATAATGCAACTGACGCGACTAATTACCTGAATGCACCTTGTGGTGAACCGTTTAACGGCCTTATCGAAACATATAAATATTATATTAACAGAAACGATTTTGATAATATTGAATTGTTCGATAAAATATCATGATGCTCTAGTAATCGTACTGTCGATATGTATTACCTGCTTATTCAATTTCTACATCAGTCAAGACGATCATTCAGTTTCAAATCAACTGTTGGGCTCAGAGCCACAATTTAAACAAAAAACGATAATGAAAATTAAAACAAAATTAAGAGTAATCAAATAGGTCACTGAACATAAGCACGCACCACAAGAAGATATTAAAAATCAATAAAAACATATTAATTAAAACAAATTAAAAATATAACAAAATTAAATAAAAACAAATAATTAATTAAAATTACTACAAAGCCTACAGCTGCAGAGAGAGACACATGAAAAATAAAATAAACTGCCAAAACCTTGCAAAATAAGGTTTAGAAAAAACATAGGCAGAAGCGGCGACCAGAAAATAAAATTGAGGGTTAAAAATAATATTATAAGAAAATAGTAATAAAAAATAAAATCCAAATATAATATAAAATATATATTATAAAATAAAGAAAAATACATAAAAAATAATAAAAATAGTTTAAAATTAATAAAATAATTAAAACGCCCTAAAAATGGCGAAAAATCGCCCATTGGTCGCACACACGCACGAAAACAGTATAAATATAGTGACAAATTTCATTATTTTAACTTATGCTTTTTACAATCTTATAATTATTCACATCATTCGCGAAAACTTTCTGAAGTAAGGAATTTGCATGTACTAAATTTGTTTTTTCTATGTTAATATAATTTTATATGTCTGTAAAAATGTTTTGTCTAACTCCTTTGTAAATTTATATACATATATATATATATATATATATATATAATATATATATATTATCTTATATACGAGGCTCCCATAAAATCAGTATATATGTATAGTATTGGAATAGTAGTGCCGGCTGGTGGATTAAGTTCCCTAGTTGCGCTCGTGGGTTGTGTTCCATTGAAACCTCGGTCATACGCAGTAGGGTCTGGCTATGTGCACAGGACCTCCACGCAGTGCATCGTTGAACGCCTCGTAGCGGCTACTGAAAAGTGGCCGGAACGAGCAGAAAACCTAAAATAAAGGGAAGTCCGACTGCAGGTAGGGGAATCAGAGAAGATCGCTCGACGATCTGATAGGATATTTTGGTTATGCCTCGAATAATATCGAGATTGGGAAGAAGGGATAAGGTTAGATTCAAAATAATGAAAATTTAATGATTTAAAATAAAATAACCGAAAAGGAAAGTGTCATTTTTTATTCAAAATAATATCGAAAAACTAAATACAAATTACCATTGATGGATAGGCACGCTCACGCATAGATAACCATTACATAAAGGATGTACACATTTTCTGCCGCAAGGCAAGGCGGATCATCGACAAATGAGAAAGTGAACATCACATTTACGTCCCCAAGGATACCCATGTTGAGAATTGTCATAAGAATATATAAATCCAACGCCGAATGATATAGATAGAACGAGCTCTGTTAGCCCACAAGACCCAAGCAACAGTACTTGTAACTCGGGAATTCATCAATCCCACTTGAACAATAGATAGGCACGATTTTGGCGGGAGCTGAGATGAGACGAAGTCACAGATATGGCAAATATGCGATAATGCATCTGTCCCAGTAGATAGGCCATGTCTAGTAACAATGAGAACTGATATAAAATCTCTTCGGTTGTCAACGTCGATATACAGCGAGCAGGAATAAGCCTGGTGTAATCTCCCGTAGATCTTCGCGTCACTAAAAGAATGCAGGTCTCGAATAATCTCCACGTCTACCATTTAATCGGTACGACGATACGATCGTCATTTCCACAGCGATTCTAAGTTTTTCACTGGCATTATTGCAAATTTATCGATTAATCGTCACTGAAAATGTGTACACTGCCGCTGACTCCACAGAGAAAATTTTCCCTGTTATTACCACTACGACACTAGTGAAAATTCTTTCCCCGATTTTCCCCAGTCGCCTGACAGCATAAATATTGTCATCTAGCATCGACAAAGCGACTATCGTTGTTAAAGACTTTTATCGATTTACGTCGTAATAATACCCACAAACTGTAATTGTTTATTCTAATTATCATTCTAATTATTATTATCCTTATTATTATTGTTAATGTGATTAAAATTATTATTAATATTATAGTATTACTATGATTATTATTATTATTATTATTATATTATCATCGTCATAATAATAATAATAATTATTATTATTATTATGGTTATTATTATTATTATCATTATTAATATTATTACTATTATTGTCGATGCCGTTATAAATATTACTGCCATCACTATTATCAGTATTTCATCATTATTATTAGCCTTAAAATCATTAATACCTTAGTACCGTTACGATTTATAGTATCATTACTAACTTGTCATTACTCCTAGGTTTATCACCATAATTATCATAAATAATCAGATAATCCGCTGATTATTATTATTATTTGTATTACTACTAGTGTCGCCAATATCGTCCATATTACGTATCGGCTTTTCTGAAACTATTATTATCCAGACGAGTTGAATATGCATTTACATACCTATCGGTACCCCCATTAGTGACTATCACTCCCAAAGATGCCATGCGCACATTCGATACGGCACAAATACTTAACGTCTCTCTTAAAACTATTGCCGCCTATTCCCTAAGCCCTACTATTTGCCTTACGGATGATTGTAACCGTACAACGACCCACGACAAGACTACTGTCAGTAGTATAGACATAAATGCCGTCGTAGCTATAAATCTACCGTTCCTATTTTTTCCTGACAGTGTATGATCTTTATTCAACCAAAACATGTTCGACCAATCCTCTTATTTATTTACCTTATCTAGATGGCTAGCCTTAATAATCTTCCGAGGATTCCGCGCCTGTCGCCCTCGATTGTCGCTACCAGGCAGCGATAGGAGGAGCTGGAAAGGGAACATACGGCCCTGAAAGAAAAATACCAAAGGGTCAAAGGAACTTGACTATCACCCGACGCTGCCAAGAAACTGTATCAAAAGATCTCTCGCCTGTCTCGGGCATGGGAGGATTTAATCACTGAATCTCGCAGTCAGCGAGTCCTGATAAAGGAGCAAGGGACGGCGCTCCATCAGATTTTCACCGACGCCGAACTCCGGGCTCGCATTCCGGGAAGTATCCTGGCTCGGGAGTTAAATATTATCCAGGTACAGCACCTCCCCCTGGAGATGCCACCGTCAATTCCTACAACATCAGTTCCTCCCATCTCCGAAACCCTGCCAATTCCCGTGGTCGAACCACGCACTGGAGCCGCCAGGCGACGACCAAATCGCAACCGTCGCTGTCGCGAACAACGACGTTGAGCCGCGAGTTTCTTCGGCGCGGCGGAGCCATCTAATGCTCCTTACTCGATACAGGACCTGCCGCCCCCGTATCAGGAATTCGAGTTCCCTGATACGGAAGCAGACATAATCTACGCCCCTAGTGTCGTTTTCCGCTCTCCAGCCAGATCTATCCACATAGACTTAGTGGATGAGGAAGACGAAATTCCGGCAGCAAATAGATCATTGGAACGGATGGGCCTAGATCCCAATAAAATCGCGGTCATAACGGGCAGGTTACCGGAACGCTTGCCTCTGCCAGATGAACCGGGACCTTCTTCCCGAATCGATTTTAACATTAACATAAATCCTCCTCCATATTGGCCCGCGAAACGTCGGTGTTTCCCAACAGACATTGATACGGACGAGTAAAATACGGGCCACTGAACCAGTCTCGTCCTCATGCAGGCTCCTTGAACTACATCCACAGACTGACGACCTTCGCCGAATATCTACAACTACAGTGTGCAACTCTCTCCCACTCTAATTTAACTTATATCTTAGTTATCTTTTATGTTTTCGTTGCTGTAGTATTATCGTGTCAATAAATCTTCTAGTTTTGAAAATTATTTCATTTTAGCTTCTCAACGGTGAAAGTTGTTAAGTAATATTAGGGAGCTACTAGCCATAATCCGGAGAGGGGGTTATAAAGGATAGGATTATGCGAGGGTCAGAAGAGAATCATAAAGAGAAATCTCACGATTATCAACTCCGTAAAAAGGAAAACCCCGGGTTCACCGAGTTTAGGAACTCTAGAGTAAACGCATAAGTCCTATCGGCAGCGAGTGACTGGGAAACGAAGGTCCTTCGAGGAGTAGCACTAGTAGTAGCGCTCACCTGCTCGAATGGCATTCGGCTGTTGCGTACAGTACCAACATGATTTCGATCATGGGTACGCGGCAGTTAGTTCAAATCGTGCGTTGTATGGGGAAGAAATCACCCTAGAATGTAGAGAGGAGACATATGATTTTGACATATGGATGCATTAGAAAATAGATTCCCCGTACGACCAACACAACAACAGAAATTTCATCGGTCGTTTCGCCATGCAAAATCGAATATGAATTTCAAACTTACAGGGAATATCACTCACCGTATGATTTCGAAGATCTAGCATTGGGTCAAATTTTTACGTCTTTCTGGAACATTATCAGTGCTTAAGTGTATTTAGATCGTGCCACTAATGAGAACAAAGATACTTTCTTTCGGATATGTTTTTTCTTTGTATGCTATTGTACGTAGTCAACTTGAAGACAATCACTCGAAATATGACGATTTACTTCTTTTTTGTCATGTTAGGTGGCTCAGTCGAGGAAGCTTTTTAGAAAGATTTCTAAATATTCTGCCTAAAATTCTTACTTTTTTGAACACAATAGGAGAAAAACATGAACAGTATGGGTAAAAAAAATTAGTGTTTCTTACGAATATTATGGGCCATTACAACTCGCTTAATTTACAATTGCAAGGAAAAGGAAAAACATTTTTAAGTTTGTCAGTTCGGTTAATGCTTTTAAAAAATAAATAAAACCTTTTGCTTAACAATTTAAAAAGCAAAATTTTAAACATTTTCCATATTTTAAAAAATATATATTAAGCTTGCTGGTTTATGTAATATTGTAATATTTTGTTTTGAACTGGAAAATTTTAATCAAGAATTTGAGAAACGATTTGCAAATTTTTCAACCGATTTTTAAATTTATTTCATTTTCTTTTTGAGAAACCGATAACGAGAATAGTTATATTTTTTGGTTCCACTTATCTATATGAAGCACGTTTTCTCAAATGAAAAACATCAAATCGCAATTTAGGAGTTCTGTGGCTGATAACTACTTAATGGCATCTATTCAATTGTGCATCAGTGATTACAAACCTAATTTTACAAGACTCGTTGAAGAAATAAAATATCAGACATTTACATCAAAAAATTAATACAAAAACTTTATAATAAAGTATGTCTATATTCCACAAAATAGTAAACACAATGTATCTATTTAATATATTATTATTAATAAAGATGTTAATTAAATTTTTATTTGTTTTTAATTAAACCCATTTTTTGAAGTCGATCACGCATAAATAAGAAAAATTTAAGCCGATCATACCAGTACTCAGTTTGCCAACCCCTGCTAAACAAAATATTATTACTATAGAACGCAAAATTGTATTGTAATATATCTTGTTAAATTTCAATATATGTAAAATTTAGAAATACTATATATATAAACACGACAATGATTTAATAAAAAGTAAGCGCCATTTAAACACACGTTCATTAAAACATTTAATATCATATTTTAATAAAATAAATGATATATTGTTCAAAATATATTAATTAAGTCCATATTATTATTTTGGTTTTTTATCTGACGATGACAGTGAATCTGTCAAAGTATATCATAAAACCTGTGTTTGAATGGTGCCTTTTTTAAAAGTCAAGACTGTTCCTCCAAAAACGGGATGTCTGATAACGTTAGTTCACATTCAAAATTCTAGGGAAAAATGACAGAATATTTTGATTTTTGTTACAATCACAAACAAATATGACTGTACTACAAATAATAATTTATTTAAACTTAATAGTTTTTAAAGTTTACTTTTTGTAGTAAAAGGTTATTTACATTTGAAACATTACATAGTGATAGTATTGCTCGAGAGTAAAGACGACAAAGTCTAACGGAAATCTAATATTAAAGACATGTAATGATAAAAATACATTGCACACTAATTTAATGTGATTGTTTATGCAAGTGTAATTATGATGTATAATGATAATGATTCCTATATTCCAGGTGTTGCCAAACTTTTACCAGTTGAAACTCGCTATTAAAATCGTAAAGTTTGCGCGACCTACCTGTAAAAAAATGAAGGAAAAAGTAAAATTTTAATTTAAATATTTAATTAAAACACATATTTAAGAGGATATATGACAAGAATGAATTAATTTCTTATTTTTGGCGATGCAAATTTTGGAAACCCTTGCGATATTCATATTTTTAACTAGGAAATATAAATTTCTATGAAACTCTATATCAGCCAAAAGTAAAATATGAATCTCACAAAGTCAAATGGCCATTAAAATATTCAACGGTAATTGCGGAATCGAGAAAAGCGGTAAAATTTCTGAATGAAATTAGCATAAATTAAAAAAAGCCCATTTCCTGAGAAACAAATTAAAATTAGTATCCACAATAAGTTTCTGTGGTTTGATGTTCCTAATAAAATCTGAACTTCCACACAACGAGTCAATGTAAATACACCTAATTCTGTTTTTACACGATAGAATCGTTCATAAAAAATTTGTGTAAAAACAGAATTAAGTGTATAACTGAATTCTGAAGAAAATAATGCGAAGTTAAAATGTATGTATACATAATTTGTGAAAAATGAAAATAAAAACATTAATAGAACATCAAAAAAAAATTCATAGAATATGGAAAATCGTGTTAAAATAAAGCAATTCGAGTAAAAAGAGAAAAAAATTCTTTTTAATTCGTGTTAAATCAAATTCGTGTAAAAATAGAATTAGGTCTACTCTTTTACAGACTTTTTCTTTGAGAGAATAAGAAATGGAAGTAGAAATAAGATGGATTAGTTATTTTATATTGGGTTTCCACCCGTTGACACATTTGTAGGGGAATTCAATGACAAATTTCCAATAATACATTAATAAAATAAAATATCGATTAAAACAAAAGTTTTATAAAGTAAATCTTTTTTTTGTGATGCTTCGGGTCTGGCTAATTTTTCTCATTTTCTTCAATCGAATTACTTAATTAATTTAATTAAACTTTAAAAATCCCATCACTAAATGTCAGTCAGATTCGGATTGAAATGACGACACCAAATTATTTTATTTAATAATTCTACAAATCGTCAATAAATAAAAGAAAATTTTTTATTTTTAATATTATTTTAGACCTTCACTCCTATTGGTCATTAGGATGCTCACATAAAGGTAAGGGTTTGCTAAATAGTGTACAGAAGCACCGTGTTGTCGGTGTCACCTTTTTCAATGTTTTGTTTCACAATTGAGGGTTGTTTGTTATTTGTTGTTTCAAAATAAATAAAACCAAATTACACAATAAACTCTAATTTTCTTAACGCGTAGTAGCAACGGTTCATGAAACATGCATGGATTTTTACCAAGCCCGAGAATTATGGCAATCCTATCTTAGGTACATCTAGTTTTCTTTCTAAATTGTATATTATATATAATGCAACTATTTAAAAACACATTTTCCATAAAAAATAAGTCTGTTCATAATTTTTATATTGACATCAAAAAGAATCATACGAACAGTTCGCTCTATACATTACGACTCAATATCAAGCATAAAACGCCAGAAATTTCCAGCGTAGAAAAATAAAATTATTTCAGTCTCAAAAAAATTAAACCGAAAAAGTACAGTTGCATTATTTTCTTGGAATCTTTTTATTTTATTATTGAATTATTAAACATTAGTTATTTGAATAAAACCGTCAATAAAAAAAGTTTATGAATAATTTTTTTTTAAAATTCCTTTAGACTTTTTTTGATAAAATGGATTCATCTAACTTTAAGTTACTAATTTCATTTTTTTGTCTGTGAAATTTTCATAGAATTCTGGCATCGAAAATTCATCTAATAAAAATCTAACATAAAACAAGAATAAAAGAAAACATGTGAATCATTCACAGTGATTAATGGTAGGCTGAGAAAGTTGCAAAATGTCAGAAATATTAATCTACTCTCACAATGAGACAGAAAGATCGCTGCTTAATGTAAATGAATTATTTATTTATATTTATAAAAAATTATTATGCCAATATTGAACATATTTTTCCATTGGAATTTTCAGAAAAGAAGAGAATATCTATTTTATAAACTGATAAATTGCGTAAAATTCCCAATAAACACATCATTATAAACTAGGAGTCTTAAATAAATTCATAAGAATTGTGAGCATTGGGGTAGCCAGGAATTTATGAAGGGGGGGGAGTTGGAGTTGAGAAATATTTATTAATATTATGGTCAATCATTTCAAACGTGGACGAATGATGGTCCTGAAGGCATGAAGCCCCTCATGATTAAGGTATCTGATACTATCAGACTGATAGATTAAATTGGTTTAAATTGTTTAAAAAAAATAATCAATGTTGTTATTTTTATGACAAATGGAAAATGAAGATTCCATTAAAATAAAAAAGTTCAAATTTATTAAAGACTTTCAACTTTCAAGTGAACAACAGTCAACAGTTACAGTCCAAAGAAGAGAAGTGAATTATAAGCCTAATAATTACTATGGTCTATTGTTATTTTATTTTTAGCCTCATCGCCGTGGCATAGCCAAAGGTGGGGGAGTTAACCACTGAAACCCCCTTGGCTCGCCACTGATTGTGAGCAACTCAAAAGTTTATTTAGATGCGATTCATATATATATCTGGTTGCGCGATGGTTGGTTTTTGTGATTTGTGTGAGCACACAAACACGAGGCAATTAAATTTATATTCTATTAAAACTTAAAAATTGCGATTTCAGAAATTTTAAAATATTAACTTTTTTCAAATTTTATTAAACCGATACTTTAACAAAATTTAATTATAATTCTCAACAAAATATTTTAAAATTTTAAACAAAACTATTTTACATTTATTTTCATTTTGCATCACAAAATTTCGAATTTGATATTAGTAAACGCAATTTATATTATAATTATTATAATTTAATATTTTCTACAAAATTTAAATATGAATCAGATTTATATAAGGTATTCATAGGGTATTCATAGAAAATATTATGTCACTTATAAAGAAATCAGAGGTGAAAAACAAAAAAAGTCCTTATAATAATATTATTATTATGACAGTAAATATAATTATTATTATACATTTATTATATTTTTACTCTAATATTTTGAAATAATGATAACTACCTTTCTTCAATATTGATTTGTGGAGTAGATTTGGATTTCTAAAAGAAGTTAATGAGTAAAACAAATTGCGGTTATTTATGAAAAATAATGAATGATTTTAAATTTATTTCACAATATAATAAACAAAATTCGACAATAACTACGATATGAACATAACCGAATCAAACAACCGTCAATGAATTAACCAGCGATTCTCTTTGTTACTGTGCCCTGCGTAATAATATTTACGCATTGTAAAGGCGTCGGATTATACTAGCGATGCTCAACCAATCAATCGGATCTACTGATTGATAACGCGATTTTACATAGGCCATTTCCAAATTAAATCTGCTCTAAGCACACAATTTAAACATCACATACAGATGACAAATTTTGTAATTGTATAAAACAGGGTTTCCCAAACTATGTTTCGCGGATCCAAAATAAGTGTTCCGAGGAGCCTAAATATATATTTCGCAAAAATTTGGAGTAAATTTAGAAAATTGAACATATTCTACTTCATAATGAAAGACGACCTACGGTTAAACTTTATTGAGTTTTATGACGTCAAGAGCGTCAAGAGATTTGCAATTTAAGAACCCAAAATCATCAAAGTCATTAGTAGTTTTATTTATTTGTATATTTATGTTTATTAAATAAATGATATTTTTTAATTTTATTTATACAATTATGAATTACCCAACCTAAAAAATAAGCTAAGTGTTCCGCCAAAATTTTCGGATTTGCCAAGTGTTCCGTCACTGAAAAAGTTTGGTAAACACTGGTATAGAAATATGTCAACACGCAACTAACTGCAACCAATATGATTATTTGTCTTATTGATGGATATGGATAGAACTGGGTGTATTTTACATGCTTCCTGTGATTCTGACTGCACATCACTAATATGTATGTTTAGTATACATATCGGGAAGTAAAAACATTTTTGTTATCACATAAAAGTACATTTAAAGAGAAATTATAATTGAGTTTGTTAAATTCAATGTTTATTTATGTTATATATATATATATATATAGAGCAATTTTTACATTTCTTCTAATTTAACATCTTTTTTCAAACCTTTTGGAAAGAATCTTTTGATATGATGATAATAGCTTCCTACTGAAAACTCTCGTTGGGATCTAAAAATGGACTTAAGAAGATAAATGTCCAATCCTATTATTTGTTGACATGAAATGAATGTGAATCGATGTATTGTCGTGTATTGAAAGGCATCCTTTACCAATTAGCTTCTCTTTTAATTCCTTTGTTATTGGTTAGTCTTTGAATTTTATTGATGCTCATATTAATTATCATTCAGGTATCCAAGTAATACAAACTTTATATATGAGCATTTGTATTCTTTCTAACTATAATGAGATGAAGTCATAATTCATGTCGTTTTTTTAAACTTTTTAAAAAAGAGCCGTGATTTTTGAGAATTTTTACCGTGATATGGACCTAATAATAATGTTGATATAATTAGTAATAATATCGATATTACTAATAATAATTTAATAAATTACCTATTAGTAACATTATTAATCTTTTTTGCTCTTTTGATTTGTTTTAATATATAATTTCATTTACTTTCATTAAGTTTTCAATTATAGATCAATGTGAAAAACCGAAACAACATACGATAATATAGAAATAGAGAATTACCTGCTTGAGTGTGCTATTTATTTTCTTAGTCGCAGAATCAGATGACTTGTGTGATGAGCTAAAAGGTTTTAATAACTTCTGACAAATCAACATTAGCTGGAAACACTTTCCAGGTTTTTTCGATGCTTTAGGAGAGGGCTTTTTTATTTTATGAATACAATAATTTGACTCATACAAGTCCGGAAATGGGCTGTTAAAAATTAAATTAAATTTTCAATAAATTTCACAAAAAAAAATACTTAAAAATATCTTTTTCCAATGACGTTGGTAAATATTTCATGGATTCTTTCTTTGATTTTAATTCTGTTTGAGGCATACTTATAATTCTAGATAAGGAAAGGAAAATTAAATAATTTAAAATGCAAAAAACTAGCAATGCAAATGACCGGCTTACTATTTTGGTAAAAAATGATCACATGTGGCCCTACTCTTATTAAAGTCCCACTAGCAGGTTAAAAATTTAATTTAAAGTAAAAAGCTATCAAATTTTGAAGTTTTATCTATCGGAAACGTAGCAAATAAATTATATAATGATGATTACAATACACTCCAAGGTACACGATTTTGTCTCGGACCATAAATGGAAAAGTTTTCTAAGATTAGGTTAAGTCGAATGTTAAAGCCGTTTTATTGAAATATCGCAACCTTATAGTGTGTTTAGTTAGATAGCAGTCCCTAAGGCCCCAACCATTGAAAGATTCTTTTGTGTTTACTTCTTTCATTCTGAGCGAAAATTTCAATGTATTTTTTTTCACCGTTCGTTTTAAATAATTTTAAATATTTTTGTACAGAAATAAAATAAACAAAATATTGAAATAATACTTTTTGTATTTGAAATGTCCTATCTGCCATAGGAACAAAATGAATAAATAGTGAAATAGGGCTTATAAAGTGTAATATTGAATTTTATATGTTATAAAATAAATAAGAAATCACCGTTTTTATTTAAAACTAAAAATTTTTTAAAAATATGATTCTAAAATTGTTTAAATGCATTTGACTATAGTGGATTATAATAAAATTTACAATATTAAACAAGCTTTTTTATATTGGTTTGGAATCTCCAATTAAAAGTCATAAAATGGCAATGATAAGGTGTAATAGTTATAGTTTTAAATATTTCACATAATAATTTTAATATGGAAACTGTTAAAAGCAACTGATGGTCAACTTTCGGATAGAAGGCGTTTAAACTCATATCCTCTTTTCTCCTATTATTCAAATCGAAAAAATCCGATGTTTATACTTAATACAAAAAGAAAAATATGTTAAATATGTTATTAACATAAGATTAATAAATATAGTATTTTCTACACAATTTGACTATGAATCAGATTTATTAAAGGTATTTAAGGTATTCATAGTCAAATTGTGTAGAAAATATTATGTCACTTATAAAGAAATCAGAGATGAAAAACAAAAAAAGTCTTTATAATATTAATAAATATTGAGGATATTTCTTTGAAGTTATTCGATTGAAAATGTTTTCCTGTTTTATAGCATTTGAAAATAATTTAAAAATTTTTTAAGTTAATTTAATTAATATTGCTTCAAGCACTTAAAAATAATTGATTGCTTTAAAAAATTCAAATTCTAAAAGAGTAAAACTAAAAAAATCAATTTTACAAATAGGAAACAAAATTTAAGCGACTATTCCACATAATTGCACTGTGCCATAGTAGTAATCAGCGAGAAATGTCCCTGATTTAAATTAAAATTTTAATAAACTAATTAAATTTTGCCTAATGGACAAATTTTTCAGAGCAAATCTGAATTTCAAAATTTATCAACATGTGTAAAATAAGACAAGCAAGGCGACTTTCTTGACTGAGAAAATATATTTTAGTAAACATGAAAATGAAAAAGAGCTGAAAATGTCAGATTTAGATTTTCAAAAATCTGGTTCGGAATAATTCAAGAAATTTTGCATAAATAGATCAAAACATTGACTTTCCCAGTCATGTTTTCCAGTCTTAGCGTTTTATTTATAGTTAAATGTATAAAATATAAAAATTTAAGATTAAATTCTCGATTGCCAATAAATTTTTGAAAAGTTGAAATATTAACATATTTGAATATGATAGTTTCCACTTTTATTCTGCAAAAGCGTTCCATCCTTTAGACTCGGGCTCTCAAGTATCCATTTCATTTAACTTTTAAGTTTTAGAAATGAGAGCATAAATGATGGTTCAGAATTTCATATTCAAATTTCTCTTTATTCTAATTTTGTTGAGATCATTCTCATGCAATATTGTCGTAGGTAATTTGTTCTTTCTCTTCCGCCAGTGTGCGATACAGAAAAAATTCCATTTTTTTTAAAAAAAAGAAGTGAGACGCGATTTTTATATACTATAGAACAAAATTCAAGCTCGTATAAAGTTTAAAATTCTACTTAATCAAGTATGTATAATAATTAATTAATTAGAAAAGAAAGTTGTTTAAATAATTAAATATTTCAGAAAATAGAGATTTTGAAATTAGTAAATTCTTGTTGTTAATTATTATCATACAAAGTTATTTTCTTGAAAAAGATCATAATATTAGGGTTGTAAAAAATCTTCATATTTTGACCTGCTTATACAAAGGGAAACCGTAAATTATAAAACACAAATTTTCCGACTAGTGAGCGATCATAAACCTTCATACTATTTAATAAATAATTTTTAAATAATTATCTTAAGTTATTACTATTTTTATTTTAATCTAGATTGCTTCATTTGGTTGTATATTTGAGATTCGGTAAATAATTTACTAGGTTAATAGAAAATCCTACTGCTGAGAATTAAGCAAATAAAAATAACAATTACTACGTAAGAACAAAATTTAAATAATTAAAATAATTATTTTTTTTCCAAAACTTTCATATAACAAATATTTGTTTAGGTTATTATTTTAGCGCAAAATGTGTTAGTTTTTTTGTATAATTATTGTATAATTATTATATATCAGAAAAATAAGAAATAAGTCAATTAGTTTGAGTCACCATTAAATTCATTTAGTTTTGTTTTAATTATTCATTAATTCTTAATTATAAATCTGTGTAAGAAATGAAAAATTTTGTTTTTAAATTTTTACATTGAAAAGGAAACATTGATGTTATAAAAATATGAACTAAAGGCAAGGGAAAATTTTTAATTCATCAAAATTGTAACCTGGTAAGTAACCAATGGGATTACAGTAGTAAATTATTGATTAATGGCGAGTGGAAGGAATTGAAATCCGGCAATATCTATACGGTGAAATTTATTGCCAGTTATGAAGCTGTAAGAAACTCACTGTTATTATTATTATTATTATTTATTATCATTATTATTATTTATTTATTATTATTATTAATATAATTATTATTTACTATCATTTATTAGTATTATTTATTATTATTATTATTAATATTATTATTATTTATTATCATTTATTATTATTATTATTTATGATAATTATTAATATTATTTATTATAATTATTATTATTATAAAAGTAATAATTCATCACGAATCTTGCAATGGAAACATGTAAGTGAAAGTCGAAAGATATTGCAAAATCTGATGCATTGCTAGTGCAACTGTAGCATGTGTGTAGTCGACATTGGAGTTGCTGTAGATATTGGTGATGAATTGCTGAGGAGAGGAATGGAGAAACGCGACGCGGTGACAGATGTGTGAAGTGAATGAAAGTAACATGATTAACGATATAATTAACTAATGTTTAATTGAATGATATTTCATTTTCACACGATTGACAACCAGATTGATTCACCATTTATTTCTACGAAGACAAAACTTAGGATCGATTTTCTTTCCGAGTGAAATGTGATAATATAATATTGAAAATACATATCACAATTGCACATTTACCATGCGTGCACATGTCGCTGTCCACATGCATTCCACGATGCAGAGAGTGAAGCTGAGCGTTCGTTCATAGGACTGGCATTTCACCAATCTCCCTAATATCTTCCATTGCCATCATTTGGATGATTTCATTCATTTTTTAAACAAAAATTTATTTACTTTACTTTGTAGAGTCAATATTTACGCAGAATAAGATTTAACATACATGTAAAAGAAAATTAAACGACAGCATAGGATCAATGTGATGATAAATTTAGTAATTTCACTATCCTTCTGAAATATACTTCCGTGTTTTTTGAATCCAAAATGTATATATTTTCCTACAAGACTCACTAACAATTCTCATTGTTTAGATGTAATAAAAAAATAGTTCCCGTAAACTTCCGTGTGTCCTCGAAAACAAACACAGAGCTATTATTAGAGAAACTTAAAATTTTATTTCTTTAAAAAAATAGGAAGACGCGAATCTAGGGAAATAAATCTCTTTTCTAAAACATTCCACCCAAAATCCATAAATAGTAAAAAGCCGCTCAATTGAAAAGATATTATCTACTGATCCCAACGATACGATATGGATATCGTCGCTTCTTGATTACCACTAAACTGGCGGCATCTCTGCAGATTTCCCTGGCCATTTGAAAAGTAATCGAAACAAATTATGAATAAAAAATGAAAACTCATAATTAAAATTATATTTGATTAATAGTTATTTCAACTTGAAGTCCACTTCGAGATCTATAAGTAAATCCAATTTATGTAAATATATTTAATACAAAAGGTTTCATTCGAATTTTTATTTATGTCTTACAACAATATGTAATTCTCTTAAGATGCTTAAGTTTATTCGTGAAATGATTTCCCAAAATGATATTTATTAATACAGAAATATTTAATAAAAGCAATCGAACACTAAATAAACGAAATATATTTCCAGGAAATTATCCGCATCATCAGTCTGCCATCATAACCCGTGTCGAATGCTATATACGGAAACAATATTGATGTAATAGTTCTATTTAATGATTTCATTAAATAATATCAATAAATTTGTTGCTGATTGAGTTCTAATTGTAGGGCTTGCGATTTAATCACCAATGTCTCACATAAAATTCTTTCCCTCTTATTATTAAAATTTTTATGTAAAAAATCTTTTACATCAGTCTTTTTACACATTTTTATACTACATAACATGCCTCACACTTCTGAATTACCTATGTTCCTGAACTCATTTGCGGAGATGACTGGAAGTCTTTCCAATTTATGTGGCATTGTACCAGAAAATTTTCACACTAGGTCTAATGGCGTTTGAGATTTATTACTAAATATATTTATTGAATTTAAAGATTTCGACACTATTTTATATACACTTGAATTTCAAAATGATTTTGTGACAGCAAATTAAAAATTTTTGAAACCTTCAGAATATGAGATAACTTGAACATGAGATTTTATAGGTTCACCATCATTAAGTGAACTATGATTTCCAATGGTTTCATCAGGCTCAATTAAAGGCGATCAAATGTTTTCTTAGTCTTTCTACAAAAGCTTTAGAATATCCTTTTTTATTCCAAGGAGAAAACAGCTTCTTTATAAGTTTATTAGATTTTTCAAACTTAGAAGATAATAACCAAAATAAAACCTTTAATCATATTTTTATTAAATTTAAAGTCACAAAACTATTAGAAATATTGTAAAGGCCTGTATCTGTTGGCTTTCTATATATTTCTGTTTCAAAACCTTTTCTATTAACAAATCTAAAAAGGGAAGAAAATAATTAACTTCTTCCACTGCAAACCTAGTATTAAAATGAAGCCGAATCATAAAATTTAAAAATTGGAATATCATCATCAGAACTAGAAAATAAAGATATCAACATAACGTTTGAATATCTTAAGGTTAACAAAAGGAAATTTAAAAATCTTTTTCTCTAAATTTTAAAGAAATTTAATGCAAGAGTCGGAGGTGAATGTGATACCATAACTACTCTCCATCAACTTGTTGATATCAATTATCATTGAAAAGAAACACGATATGATAGGTGGCACATGTTATTGAGAAGATTGGGTGATATGACAGCCAAAAAATGAAGAAGCGAACTGATACAGAAAAATAACGCCGAATATTTATAAAAACAAATGATGGAATGGATATTTATCATAATATTTACTTTCAAGGTTTATTATAATCAATACTTTATTTCCGAATCATGCAGAATTATTGTGACTCTACTGTACTTTACTATATAAAAGCTATTTTGACTTTGTCAATGAAATATACAATAAATAATGTCTTGCCTGATTCTGAAAGAGCTGTTACAATAACAAAAAGTATTCAACAATGGACGGTTCATTGTGAACCAATTTTAACTATCAATACAAATATCTCGGTTCCAGTCATTTCACGGTGTCAAGATAACTTATCAATTCACAAATATCCTGTCCATGTTAAACCATCCGGGAAAATCAGAAATATAGTAAATATGATCCGGGATCACTTGTCTAGCATTTTGTTTCAAGTAAACATGATTTCAGGTAGCCTTTCACTTGAATTCAATCTATTTGTATCCTACCTAAGGGAAATTTACTTAAACCCAAAATTGTGTTCTCTTTACGAAGACTATTCTTATATTACTTTCCTTCGATTTTTTTTATCAATTTTAATTGTCTCATCCAATATTTTTGTCTTCTAATTGTTTACTTTGTACATTTAACTTTTTCTTTAATGGTTTCACTCACCAGTGTTTCATTGCATGTTACGCTAACACAATTTGTATAGCAATATGAACCTTTTCTAATGAAATTTCATCATAAACTCGTTTTTGAAATATTTTTGGACTTATATGGCTAATAATCGTTTCATTTTGTAAGGTACTCGGTATTTCAAAGACCTCACTGAGTATTTTTTTGTTTTTCATTTTCCCCATTTAAATTTGTTAACCTATACTAATTAATTAGTGCTAATTCTTCACTTATATTGATTAATTGTTTATTTTTATTGAATTAATTTTCCAATCTTCTCCATCTTCCCATTCTTTTTTCAAGCTTCACTTCTTCGTAATTAATAATAACATTATCCTTTATTTGTTCCCATAATTATTCTATTCATTTCGCATCCTTTGCAAAAAGCAGTACCTTAGATATTATACAAAAAGTTTTGGTCATTTTTTTCAGTTTTTTTCTCACCACAGCAATAGCATATTCTTAGAAAGGCAATATTAAATAATTAGATCTATTAGGAATAGTAATGAAATCCTATATTAATGAAATAATTAATTAAAGGTTAGAATCTATTCTGGAGGATTTTTGTGATTGTAATAAAATGTTTCACGAGAAAACTATGAAATTTCCCAATAATATTTTGATCTTGCCATCGCATTTCTTTAATCTGTTAAAATAGACTTGTATCAAAAGGATTTTGTTGCATTGTTCATTGCACTCAAAGATCTCAACGCTGATATGAAATGCTCTAAAAGTGAACAATAGCTATATCATTTCATTACTTTTTAACCGACTGTTCAAATAAATTTATTTTAGAGCTACTTTGCTGTACATTCTACTTTTCTTTTGTTAGATTATGAGAAATGATTCATTTTTCAAAGCAAATTGGCTAAATACTAAGGAAATTGCTTCCAAATAAACTATAACAGATGACTGCCATAAGACAAATAACTACAAGAGACCTTATCCAGAAAAACATTAAAGCATATTCGAGTTTGCCTATCATCATGCAGACATATCCCTGAATTAAGCCATAGTCAAAGTAAAACTCCATGAAACTTCTATAAAGGAACGAAACCCGGAAAGAAAATAAATTAATTGTACTATCAATAAAATAATTAAATTTTCCATTCATCTTTGATCTAGTTTCATTTACTACATCGTTTATCTGCATTTTATTTTCACCGACAAACATAGATCGAAAATAGGTTTTTAAAATGAACAACAAAAATGTTTAAGTTCAAGTATCAAAAGCCTATAATGAAAGTAAAATTTTTGTAAAGTATCAAATAATCTAATGCATTTTATTTTTATTGATTTAAAGTGCAATTATTGACTTTTAAGTGCAATTTTTCAATAATTCAAGTATTGATTTAAAAGTGCAATTAATGATTTAAAAGTGCAAAGATTGATTTTTAAGTTTTATTTGAAAGAAACTGAAACTAACTCTCCATTAGCATGATGTAATAAAAATCTCACTCGAAAATAAACTTCGAAGACATCTAAAATAAATGACGAGTTTTCGTGTTACTACTTTAGGAACTCAGGTGAAAATTGAAATTTTACAACTTAGTTTTATCCTAGATTTTCTATCAGTGTTCATGAGACTTTCACTGATGTGACGCAAGTATGTTAGAAAATATAACAAAAGTTTTGTTTGATTACATTTTTGAATGTTGCCAGTGTTTAAAATTTTAAGTCAATTAATTTGTAAATTTTTAAATTAAGATTATTAAATTAAATCATGAATTATAATACTTTGATACATTAACTAAATGAATTTAACTATTCAGTCATAATTGTTTTAAACTGGAAATTTAAAAGAGATTTTGTCTTATTCCTTTTTTTACGAAAGGCGAAACAACAATAAAAATTAATAAGAATTGCATTACTTTTATGCAATAAATTGTTGTCTCTACAGGTGTTTCATGACGTTTTATGATTCATTTAGTGTACCACAAGCAGGGGCGGCGCAAACTGCTTTGGCGCCCTATGCAAACCTAAAATATGCGCCCTTTCAAAATAAGGTATACCTTTCGTAACAACTAACAATACATATATTATACAATTTTAAATCAAATAATTATTAATAACAATTATATTTATAACATTAATTGTAATGTAATTGCATCCTAAGTGAAAATAAAGGTAATAAAAACTCAATATATGTAAAGTTAAACAAAAAATCAAGCAAATGTAAAATTTTATTTCTAAGTGTCTATACATTAATTTGATATATATGCAATATTCCTTAAAGCTTCGCTCTACGTGCTTTTGCTGCTGTAAAATAGTTAATTATTTTGTTGTTATAGATGTTGTCACAAACGTCATTTTCAATTGAAATTAAGGCAAGTCCGACTAATAACTTTTAAAATTCGTCTCAACGTTGGCGCCCCATCATAGTATGTGCCCCCATGAGATGCTTAATGTGCTTACCGCTTTGAGTCGCCCATGACCACAAGCTAAAAAGGTTCAAAATAAATGTGCTAGACTATAGATCAATATTTTCTATTTAACATAAAATTTCGGCGTTTCAACATATTAGTTTCCCGCCAGGATTTTTTGAATATGTGTTGAACCGTAAGTCCCTTGAGCAGTGAGATAGTCAAACTAAAGAAGTTCAATAGGCGACAATATCTCAATCCTTTTCTTTCTACTTTATATTAGATATCCCAAAAATTAGGGTAAATAAACCCAAAATTCGAATCAAGTTGAAATATGTCTATAATGCTAAAGTTTTGAAACTTCATTCGGAACCCATCAATTTTAAACCTCCCCTCCTTTTTATTGACTTGCACGCATACCAAATATGGAAAAATCGATAATCCTCTTCTGTGATTCCAATAAATTGGATACAAATTATTAATTTTACAATTCTCCTCAAATCATTAAAAAAGAATCCTCCAATTAACGAAAAATTCAAGTCAGAAAACATTAACAAGTTGAATAGAGAATTTTTTAACAGTTTTCTATTTTTATTAGCATCTGAAAGGAAATTATTATGAATTAGCTTAGCAAATAGAATGAAGTTTTTTCTCTAAGGCAATAAACAGTACGACTGAACGGTGTACGTAACTGTTGCCTTAGCAACGGAAAATTATTTCCAGATTTTTTAAAGGATTTTATTAGTTACGATTTCTTTAAGTTTTAAATTTCTGTGAAAAATCATTCTAATTGTCAAGCATTATTTATATTATAAAATATTTATTACAAAATATAATAGTCTAAAATTTAATTTCTCCTATCATAAAAATATATATTAAAATTTAATTATCGAACTACAAAAAAATTTCTAGTAACGTTTTGAATGTCTTCATTAGTTTTAAACTTAAAATTAGTTTAAATTTTGCTTTTTATAATAATTCCATTCTAATATAATTTATCAGATACATAAATATAAATTGAATAATGATAAAATTTAGAAAATATAAAAATTTATATGCAAGTATTAATAACATACCTGATTAAAAAATGAAATACAAATAAAATTATTTCTAAAAATATAATTAATTTCTCGTTTATTTATTAACTTAAACTTACTAAATTATAAAGACATTTAAAGAGAGAGCTCTTTATTTTAGAATAATTGATTAGGCAATTGAATAATAAGAAATTTGTTACAATACCTTATTATTCAATTTCATATATGATTTAATATTATTATTCAAAATTGATGTGTTAAAACAAGTATTAGAGTAAATAATTTTTTTATTAAGTTATTTTTAAAATTCAAAATGTAATCACAATTAACATACTGATTTTATGAAAAGCAAATCGTAAAATATATGATGGTAGAATAGGGTAAAATTTTAAAAGTATAGTTAAAAAGAAAATTTTTTAAAATTAAATACTTTTATTTGAATTAAATTTTAGAATATGATTTTAGATAATTCTAAAATATATTTAAAACTAGCTTACACGTCGCACATTGCTGCTATCTCAAAACAAATTAACTTCAAGGACAAAAAAATTAAAGCAACATATTGAAATTTATTTATTTTAATACTATTTATTTATTTATTCGAGTGCTTTAGGATACACAATATTTTTTGTTTTTTCGTCTGGTGTGTATACGAATAAGAAGCTCGGATTCTACAAATCTATTATACACAATTGGAGCGATTGCCCTTGTGTTTTGTTTATGGTCATTGTAAAAGCTTGTCTCACTGGAAACGGCAACAATTTAAATTCAAATGGCATACATGTTAGTACTATTGAAATTCGTGGTAACAGTATATCGTCTCCCTTGAATTTGCCATTCAAAATTGTGGCTTCGATGATATTTTTCATAATTTATTTTACCAAAAGTCTCGTACCATTACAAAGTTGTGGTAGATTTATTTTTCGAAGAAGAATGATAGGCACTCCAATTTTCAATATTAAAATGTGTGGTGAAATGCCTGGCAAATCCAGTGAATTCAAGAATTCCGTTGGGTAATTCATCACGGTATCAATGGATTTATATGTTGTCACTTCGCCTGGTATTAGACTTTGAATTTTGAAATTTATGGCATTCACATCATTGTTGGTAGTGGCTAATATTACATGTAAACTGAGCCACTGATAATTTTTATAATTTCGCGTGAGATTTGGTAAAATTTGTTGAATCTATTCGTCTTTAGTTTATGTCATCTTACAAAAGTTTGTTGACTGTGTGATACTTTGTGTAGATAAGTTTATTGGTATCTTCCCCTAGCCAATATCCAGCAATTGTTTTGTGAAACGTTCAGCGGATTCATCGATTTGTAGTTGAACACGCATGTTGGTTTTCTTAACATTTCGAGATAAAACTGATGATTTGAGACACGCATTAAGTTCATCCACCGGTGTTGAATATGGAATAACTGGCAGAGTTTGACGAAAATCATCGGATAATAAAATTAGTGCTCCGTCGAAGGGCTGTTCATTTCCCCTCAAGTCTTGCTGTTTACGAAATGACATTCACTAAATAAATTAAACACAACACACTACATAATTATAAAATTTTTCAATTTAGTAAAATTAAAATAAATATTCAAATTTAAATAAATAAGCTTACTGCATTTCTTGTAATATAATAATAATTTATAATTTTCATCTGTAGCAGCTCTAAGGAGGCAATATTTAAAAAATATTTATACCTAAAACCTTCGCAATAGTGTACTCAACATCTTCTTAAAATTTCTTGGCGATCGGATAAAAAGCGAAAAGTTATGGATACAGGACATACAATTAAACAAGCATACATTGTATTTTATATAGATATTAAAATTCTAAATTGATTAAATCGTTAATATATTGATACCGAATTATTTCATAAATATGACTTTTTATGGGAGGTTTTTATCTATTGAATAAAATAATTTACTTTATTCAATATTTTTTAAATGGATATTAAAAATTAACAATAATACTGATAAAACGATATTATTATGTTAAAATTGAAATTCACAAAATATATATTTCATTTTTGATTTCATTATAATTGAGGTCTTATAAATTGCGGTGACCAGACACCTCATCATACGAGAAATTTCATCATTGCACATTTGAACATTATAGCAATTCATCATTATATAGTATTTCATCACCATAACATTTCATCATTGCATAAAGTTCATTTATCTATTATCCTACAACAGAATTCATTACAGTAAAACACGAAGACATTAAGAAATGTGCAATGATGAATTGCTATAATGATGAAATGTTTCGTATGGTGAGGTGTCAGGGAACTATTAATTGCATATTTCTGTTAAGAATACTTAAATAATAAATATTGAATAAAATAAAATGGGTGGAATGTGTAAATTGAAGATTTGTATCGTTTCTGAAATCTAAAAGAAGACCGTCATTGAATCAGAACAGGATTTTTAGAAGACATAATATAATTTCTAATTTGACAAAATTTGGTAATGAAGAAAAGGAGACGCAAATTAAAAAAAATGCTGCGCAAGTGGTTGTGAAGTCTGAGTTTTTTTGCTAACGTGCCATTCCTTCCTAAGGTTTGTAAACGGCATTCAAATCATTTTAGTAATAATGAATTATTGATTTCTCTGTAAATTGGTGGTCAATTGTGTTAATCAAAAAAAATATATTGTCTGGAATACTTTATTATTATTACGAATTGTAGTAAGATAAATAACTATTAATTTTATATATTACAGAAAACTAATTTTATCCAACAATTTTTAGTTGCAAAAATAGGCAAAACATAACTTTATTCTCTGGTCTTATCCATTGAAATATCCAGTACTTCAGATTTAGTATTTTATTTTATTTTAAGTATTTTTTTTTGTTTTACAGTCTTTTTGATCCTATAATATTCAACAAAAGAGAGTTATTTAAATAATATGAATTATATTCCGAATACAGTCTTTTTGGCTTATAAATACGAGTTTAACCACTTGCGCTATATTGACGTGCCAGGCACGCCTTGATGATTTTTTTCAAAACCGCAAGTGACGACTATACCACGTCGGTAGCATTTGTCGCAAAAACAAAAACGACGTGTGTGCAACGTCGGCTGACAGACGTAACGTCATTATTCGAACTGCAATTATGAATTACATATATAGTAGAGCGCGGCCCAGCTACCGAAAATTAAATCATAGCGCAAGTGGTTAAATATCCGATTTGCTGCTTACGCCTGATGAAAAGGTTCTTCTGTTAACTGTTGACAGCATTTTCGTCCTTTTTTCTCTGTTTGTATTTATGAACAGTTGATGTCTTTAAAGTTCAGAAGCAAATTTATTGTCTTTATGCTTAATGAACCATACTAATTTGGTATGAGGTTTTGGTTAATTTTAGACAATGACGGCAAGAAGTTGCTCTGTGGAAGTCAGAGAATATGCATATTGTTGGGCAAAAACTAATTTGAGCCCATACTTGTTTGACCAGCACGATAATGCCTGTGTGTTTTTGAGCGGAAAAACTAAATTTAAAAGGAAAAATGTAAATCTAAAAGAAAAATAAAATAACTAAAAATTAAATTAAATTTTTATACAAAAAAAATGTAAAAATTTAGCGATAAATCAAAAAGAATTAAAAAATTATATTTTAAAAATTATTTTGAAAATTCCTTGTTTTACCGCATCAAAACACACACACAGAAAATCGTGGTATATAAGGCAGTGCTGGGCAGACAAAATTTAGTACATTTTAAAAATCTAATCACGTACTCTACCATATTTTATTACATTTACTTTTGAAATCTTATACGTACTCTGTCAAATTATATTTTACTATCATCTATTTTCATTATTATTTTTGTGGAAATCACGATAATTGGAACAATAAAAAATAAAATTTGTTACTTTTATTATTTTTTTATGTGAATTTTATATATTGTTATATGATGATTAAAATTTAAAGTACTCTTATAAAACTTATTTTAATTTTTTACTTTAATTACATTTGACAGGATATTATCATAAATTGATTGAGCAATTCATTTTTTGATTTGATTCTCCATCGCGAGAAATAAATTCTATTCATCTGTTCTAAAAACTTAATAGCAAACAAGCACGCAAAAAAGTAAAATGAATTTCTTTTTACCCAGGATTAAACCGGTGGTTAGCGGGGGACTTAGCGTTGAAGGCGTCGCTGGAACCGTCCTGTATTCTCCATTCCTAAATCCTATTGCCTAACTCTCGAAAGACCGCGTTGTGGCCCTGGGAAAGGCATAAATATAAAGGATAAAAAATATCAATCTGAAGAACATATAGAGGAGTTAGTTGCTACGAATGACGCAAGTGAAAGTAAACCGAAAATAAATTTAAGATAGACATTAGGGTGAATGAAACCACTACTTTACACAAATTATGGTCAATGAAACACAAAAATCATTTTTAATTTGAAAATTACGAGCCTTTACTTTAAAAGCCGATTGAAGCAACAACACTTAACATAATAACTTAAATGAATTCGTTTCCAGCAAACATTAATGAATCCAAATCTGAAGGAAAGCAAACTCCAATTTCGATAATTAATAAAAGGATGATTTTAAAGTCTTATTTAGATTTTATTATTTTAAAAGTCTCAAAAAAATTATTTTCGTGCAAGCTTCAGGCATATGAACTCGTTACCTATTTAATTCCAATTATTATATTATTATTATTATTATTATTATTATTATTATTATTATTATTATTATTATTTTTAATCCTATTGTGATACTTTCATAAAAATTAATTTTATTTTTATTATTCATATATTTACGATTATTAATATTAATTTTATTTTCAAGTTTAATAATATCTATACAGTTACTCTTGTGAATAATAATTTTATTTTGGGTGCAATATTATTTATATAATTACGTTTATTAATATTGAATGCATTTTATATTTATTATTCGTACAATTTTAATTTATTATCAAAAATTCCAATGATCAGAACTCAACTCTGACCCAAGTTATTATACGTTGTAAATATAAAATAACAAATTTTCAAAAAATAAACTATCCGATGAAACCTACGATTTGGTTTGCCTATGCCGAAATAAAATCATCACAAAAATTACGACAAGCTTTATCGACATTGAAGTGAAATAACGAAAAAATAAATCATAAGTTCACCTAAAGATCAAATAGAAAATACATAATGAATTTTTATTAAATCAAGAAAATCATACAACAAAAGATCTGTGGTGGGTTGATAATTTCCGAGCAAAGTGGTAGGAAAATCTATAATTAAATTCATCTAATATAACTTAATATAAATCAGTAAAAATTACCATGATATGTATAATAGAAAATAACTTCATTGCATTGGAGAATGGAACAGTGTTGACGAGATCGATTTGAGAGTAATTCCACGATAGATAGCTCCGAGAAATTAGGGGAAACCCAAACGGAAGACTCATTATGGGTTGAGGAAGAGAAACTCACTCGTTGGTTGGCATGAGATTCCACTGTGCTGCGTCTAAAAACAAGAATATTAAATTAAGAGCTAAAAATACACACAATTACCCTTACCATAAGAAAATTGCATTACTATAATAAGTTGCCAAGGAGATAAGTGTCAAGCGAATAAATGAATTATCTAAGTCAGAGTTGAAAATAAGATTAAAATATATAGCGTTTTATTGATTTATCTTTGAGATTTTTAATTTTAAATGGGTCTAATGGAAACCCTTAATATAGAATAGGAAACTCATACGAGTTCTGATGTCAATTATATTATATAAGCTAATTTTCCTATAACCATACTATATAGATAATTATAATCGATTAATATTGTTTTTGGACATTAATAGAACCACCCTTATTGGTATTATGATATGATTATTATGATTAGGTTTAAGATTTACATTGTCATATTTACAATAATTTTTATAATCATTATTATTAATATTTTTATCATTATTATTATTGTTGGAGTATTACGGAAAAGCACAGTAAAATCAATAAAATACCAAAATGATAAAAGTGCAATATTAATTAAAAAATTTATAAAAATTCGAAAGTAGTATTGATCGGGGGAAATTGATATGGTTGAACGCCAAATTGAGAGTCGAGTCCAGAAATAATAATAAAAATTTAGTGAGGGGTCCCGAGAAAATAATATAAGACAAAAAAAGAAATTAATTAAAAAAAATTAATTACTAATGGGAAGCCGAGTCAATGGAAGCCCGAGACAATGGAAAACCCGAGAGATGTGAAAAATCCAAGAGATGAGGAAAACCCGGCGTGTAGACGGAATAATATGACAGGGTAAATTGGCCTAAACAATATTAAATGGGCGTCACTGATCTATGGAGAGGTAATTATTTCGTAATTTGTAATTGTTGGGCTATAAGCCATCATTAAAACAAAACAAAATGACTAGGAAAAAGTCATGTCGAAAAATTGTGAGAATGGCTATTTATAACACAAGCACGCACCGCAAACAGAAATTAAAAATATAATAAAAACATTAAATAAAACAAAATAAAAAATAACATAATTAAGTAAAACAAATAATTAATAAATTCCGCATGCAATATACATGGAAAAATAAAGTAAAAATATAAAACCGCCAAAACCTTACAAAACAAGGTTTAGAAAATACACAGGCGGAGGAGGCGACCAGAATAAGAATCAGCAAAAAATAAAAATGCAAATTTAATAAAATTAATACAAAAAAAATTAAGAAAAATAAATAACAAAAGAGAAAAATATAAAATTAAATAAAAGCCATCAAAAAAGATTCGAAATTAGCTGATTGGTCGCACACACGTACGAAAACAGTATAAATACAATAACCATTGTCACAATTATTAACCTTTAAAAATTTTTATAAAATCTCATTTTGAAATTTTGAAATCAATTCGCACTTTAGCAGTAGGTATTTTTGTTTATTGTATTGTTATGTTAAATATATTTTTGATATTCACTTTAATTGTTTTCATTATCATGGATGGCCGCGATACTTTTTAGTATCTGCAACAGGTCCCCCTAAATTAAATTTTATATATTGATGCATTAATTGTGGGGAATGGCAAAGTAATATTCGATTCCGGCCGTTAAGTTGGCACGACGTCGACGTGTTACTTGGTCACAAACCACCTTTCGGTGTCTGCCTAGTCTGGTCAGGTCTCGTTACACTGATCACGGGGTAGGACACCGTCGTAATTCACCGAGGCGGCCATTTTCAATGTTGGTCGGAGCGGTATGAGTAAAATGCGGGTAGATCGCCATACCTAGGGGGTTGACATTTGTAAGATATCTAAGTAGGGATATAATATTTTTTTTTTAAAAATGCCTGTCGAGAAATCGATTATAACAAAGGGGACGACTAGGGTTAAGCATAGGAATAAATGCATAACACAATAAACCGAAACGAATTCAACAAAACGAAAAGATTTGAAAAATATTTTAACGTGAATCGCAATGACCGGAACATCAATATTTTTCATTTTTCTTTTTTACCGAACTATTGTCAGCAGATCAACAATAGATATTTACACGAAAACCGGCATCGTAGAAATTAATATTAAATATGAGTTTGGTGCAGGATGGTGTGACGTGACGTTCTAATTAATTATTTTCTTTTATTATCTTTATTATTAAATTGATAAAATTTTCTTTTTACTAAATTATTCCCCTTCAATTTCTTTTATTTTTGTTCTTTAAGAAGATCTTTGACAACATGCAGCCAGGATATAAAATCCCGAAATTAACGTCGCAGAGATCTGAAAAATCTAATCCATCAATTCTCAATCACGATGACAAATCCCACCAAGAATGCCGAAGAAAATATGATCAGTTGGTCGTAGAACACAAACGCACGCTCGGTACGTGGTTCGCCCCCGAGGCTGTGAAAGCCATCCACAAACAAATTCACCGACTAACCAGGTGTCGCGAAGATCTCATTGCCGAGAACCGAGCGCAGCGGATCGTGATCAACAACCAGAGCGCCGTCCTAACAGCACTCTTTCAACGAAACTGAACTGAAAAAACGTCTGGCCGGCCGTGATCTGGCGATCAAACTAAATATAATCCCTGCAGAACATGTACCCGAAACGGCCACAACTGGTCCTCCACAAATGCCGAAAACTAGCAAGAAGCATAACCCCAGTAAAAACCGACGTCGCCGTGAACGACGTCGGGCTGAGGGAGTCACCCTGCTAAAAAATGCAGCCCAGACTCTGGAAGAAGCGGCGATGCTAGTCGCCGAACAACAGGCACAACTAACTAGAAATACTGAAAACCTGCCAGAAACGATTGAATCCGGAGAAGTTGCCATCCAAATCTGTGCCGGCGAAACGGACGAAAATTACAAGCCCTCTACTTCAATCGGTTATTGGACGGACGAATTTGGGGACGAGCTGTCACTCGGTTCCCCAAGTCGGATCCAACGAACTAAGAATCGATAGAAAACGAAGATTTCCCGTCGACATCGACGAACAAAAGCCGATTCTTGTGGATAACCAAGTTTCACGTCGACAAACTAATTAACAATTATTTATGACTGATTATATCCTATCTTTACTTTCATTTATTTTCTTTTTGTTGTTATAATTGTAAAATAGAATTTTTATTTGTTAAATTTCTTAAATAAGTTTCAATATGTTTGGACACAGATGAGAAAAAGATGTATGGAGGTTTGCCTGAGCATAAAGTAAGATTGATGAAGCTTGATGTATGTGAATTAAGATGATTGGAAAGTTGTATTTAATTTAAAATGTTGAAAATGGAAATAATTATGATTGTTGAAAAATTGATTTTAAACCTTTAAAAAAGAATATGTTGAGAAACGAGAGAATAAATATGAATAAAAAGAAAATTGTAGATATTAAGAGGAGTTTATTTTCTTTTGAAAGCGATCAGGAGATTTTCCCAATCCTAAAAACAGCTGATTTAACAGCAATTACAATTAATTAAATAAACATTTAAATTTTCGCCGGTTATTTGAGTAAGGGATTTACCAAATTAAAACAAAAGTCGAGGTTACTGACATGGTTTTCGAAATTTTAATAACTAATTCTGAAGAAAATCGGAAATTTTAGATAATTTAAGGGTCCGAATTTTCAAAAGTTATTAATCCAAATTTTCTTTGGAAAATATTCTATATTTTAGAAATAAAAATTAAATTACTAAATAATTAAATTTAATGTTAGCTAAATTTGACTGATAAAAGATAAATAAGTAGCCAGAGTGTAAATGAGTATATTTCTGACAGTAAAGGTGTACGAATACTTACTAACGGATAAAACGAGACCATAACGGAGATCTGATTCGGACGTATACATGAAACCGACGATAACAGATGGGGAAGTGTATACCTATATCGAGAGGAATAGATAAATGACATAGACGAAAGTCCTTCTATCGGCCGTCAGGAACCCGAAAGCGAGATTATCACAAGGAGTAGTCTTGGAAACGAGTCTCACCTGCTTGTGGACTCTTGGCTGCTGTATACAGTACCAACATGGGCTGGCTCATGGGTATACAGTGGTGATGTCAAAATTGTGGGGCGTCTGGGAGAGAAAGGCAAGAGTGATTGGAGAAGCGGAGTTAACAAATGCGCATCGATTAAAACAAAACTAATTCTACCCAGTACGCCAACATAATTTAGTAAAGGAGCAAACGTTGTTGAAAAATGTCGGCTAAGGTGGTCTGTGGAAAGTAATTATTGTTAATAATTTAATAATGTAGCAAATGTTGTTGACAATCGTCGGAAAACAGTCTGAGCAGGAGTATAAAAGGAAGAGGAAAAAGGAAAAACACGAAATGACCAGTGGATCGACGTAAACGAGTAGTGTAACTAGGTCAGTAGAGAAATCTAAACCCAAGTAAAGTCAAAATTATCTATCAGAAAGGGTATTTCTCCATTGGATTACCTACCCTAAGATAATCAAATTTATACGGTGGTTAAAAGGTGCAAATAAATTAGTGAAATTTTGATTACAAAACGTTGAAATAAATCGGATTGAATTGTAACTGTGATGAAGTGCAAATAAAATTATTCTGTGTTGGGTTTGCTTATTTGATTCGAAAAGGACACGAGGAGTCAGAGGGAACCGACTTTAATAATAATAACCCAACATTATTCTTATGATTTATATTATAATTATTATTATCAGTATTGTTATAATTGCACTTATCATTTCCACAGATACCCTCATTGATATTGTCAACCATTGATAATATTACTACACTAATTTTTATTATTATTACGGTGGTTATTATTGTTCTTATTTTTATTATTATTATTATTATTATTATTATTATTATTATTATTATTATTATTATTTATAAATAAATAATTAAATAAATTTGGCAACGATTTAATTAAAAGATAACGCCAATAAAAAACTTTTCGTATGATATATTTCGATAGCATAACTATCATCTTCAGGTACTCAAAACCAACTAAAAATATTATGAATTAACATTTAATTTAAACAAATTATTTTTTATTAATTTAATTTTGTAATAAATAAATATTTATAAAATATATTCAAATCTCTTTTAATTAATTTAAATTTTCATTTATATTATAATTTTTATAAAAATTAATGTAATTTAAAATTTAATAATATTAAAAAAAACATGATTTAACATACGTAAACTATTTAAAAACATTCAAAACATTCGTAGTCACAGCACTTTGCACATTAATCTTTGGATCCAATGACCTTATCAGCAAGGCTTCACATATCACGCGTTCCCAATAATTATTAAAACTTCTCAACAAAATTCTAAAATCAGACATTCCTATTTCACTTTTACAGCCTATATTGTGCTCACTAATATTGGTCAAACTCTTCAATCGACAATGCTCTAGAACTCGAGTACAGGGATGACGGGAAGTCTCTCCAATGTATGTGGCATTACACCCATTACATGTAAATTGATAAACAAGATCAGAACACAATGCAACCGGAGTTTTTGATAAATTAATAAACATATTGCGTACCTTACACGAATTAGAGACGATCTTATATTCTAAATTTCCCATCTGTTTACTTAACTTCCTTTTATACTTTGTAAAATCTTCAGAGTACGGCAATACTAATACATATTTAGGCTCAATTTTTTTATATCCATTTTTACTATTAATTAGATCAGAACTCAATTCAAACTCATTTGACAAATTACACTCAGACTTTCCAAAACATGGATCCTTAGGATTTTTAATCAATTTTTCAACAGTCTCTTTTATCATCAACAATAAAAATGATTTAGAATATCCATTCTTTATCAACAACTCAACCAATTTACCAACTCTTTTTACCGAGTTAGCAAAAGTAGAAGATAAAGACAATGAACGATAAATCAATCCTTTCACCATATTTCTCTTATACTTAAATTCACAAAAGCTTTCTGGAGAAGTATAAAGACCAGTATCAGTTGGTTTTCTATAAATCTTTGTCTCATACTGTTTATCTTTGCGTTGAATTAACAAATCTAAAAACGCAATTGATGACTTTCTCTCCGTTTCACATGTGAATACAATGTTTTTATGTAAACTGTTCATAAAATGCAAAAACGGTTCTACATGTTTCTGGTTTTCAAATACAAGAAAAATTTCATCCACATACCTTTTATAAACAAAAGCTTTTTCAAATTGGAAAGAAGCAGTTTTCTTTTCCAAACTAGCCAAAAATATTGATGCCATCGTTGGTGCTAAAGGGGAACCCATAGCGACTCCATCTATTTGTTGATACCATTCATTATTGAAAAGAAGATTGACATTTGAAGTAGCAAATTCAAGAAGTTTACGAAATGCCCTTCTATCCAAAATGTGATGTTCCGAATCATTTTCATCCCACAACGCACAGCATAAGTCAATTGTCTCAACTAGTGGTACATTCGTAAACAAACTAAAAACATCAAACGAAACCATAACATCATTCATACTTCATTTTTGTAGCTTTGCAATACAAGACACGAACTCAAAGCTATCCTTACATTCAAACTCTGATCGCATTAACGGTTTTAATAATCCATCTAAAAACTTTGCTATTTTATAATGGGTAGTACCAACTATCGACAGAACTGGTCTCACAGGTACACCATCTTTATGGATTTTTGGAAGCCCATATAGTTTTGTTGGCTGCGATCCTATTGGACGAATAGACTTACCTAACTCTTCATCAATAAGCTTCTTCTCAATAAAACCATTTAAAATTTTTTGCACAAACTCTTCACAAACCGTCACAGAGGAGGCAATTTTCCATTCTTCCGACTCATTGGCAATTTCACAAACTGAGGAGAATTCAACAAATCATTCAACTTATTTACATACACATCATGTTCAGTTGAGATTCAGTTGAGATTGAGAAGCGAAGCAGTAAAAATTTATGTAGTTGACGTTATTTTTTGGCATTCCTATTGTTCGTTTCGACGGTTTCGTAAGCGTTAAATAAAAGCAAGTTTTATTTTAATAATAAATCTAAACCCATTAATATTTTGTCCCCAGACAAAATGAGTGCAAAAAAGAAAAAGTTATTTCGTTGAGTACAAGAAAGTAATTGTTGAAGAATCACAGAAAAAAATTCTACGGCTTTCTGCAAGGAGAAGATGTTGGATCTACGATTTGTTTGTAAATGGCGAACAGAGTATGATAATCTCCGCAAACAGGTGGAGGAGGGAAATGCTAAGAAGCGCAAGTTAGGATCAGGTCGGAAACCGTTATTTCCAAAACTAGAAAATATCATCATCCATCAAAATATCTAAATTGAAGTTTTTGGATCACATAATTAATGACAAAGGTATTAAGAAAGATAATTCCAAAATTAAAACAATTACAAACGTGAAACAGCTTAACTGTGTAAAACATCTCAGAAGTTTTTTATGATTATGTAATTACTATCAAAATTTTATTCAAAATTATTCAAAGATAGCTAGACCTTTGGAATCTTTGATAGATGGTAAAAACAAAGTATTGTTTCGACAAAACAATTAGATGAAGCTTTTGGTAAATAAAAACATATTTTGACCAGCGCACTATTACTATGCCATCCAGACTTTAGTAAAACGTTTATTTCAGATGCTAGTTTAGACATTAATAAATTCTTCAGACATATTGTTATTTTAATTTTCTATAGAATTATTGTTATTGTTATTGTTATTATTATTATTATTATTATTATTATTATTATTATTATTATTATTATTATTATTATTATTATTATTATTATTATTATTATTATTATTATTATTATTATTATTATTATTATTATTATTATTATTATTATTATTATTATTATTATTATTATTATTATTATTATTATTATTATTATTATATTATTATTATTATTATTATTATATTATTATTATTATTATTATTATTATTATTATTATTATTATTATTATTATTATTATTATTATTATTATTATTATTATTATTATTATTATTATTATTATTATTATTATTATTATTATTATTATTATTATTATTATTATTATTATTATTATTATTATTATTATTATTATTATTATTATTATTATTATTATTATTATTATTATTATTATTATTATTATTATTATTATTATTATTATTATTGGTAGTGGTGGTAATATAATTACTATTAGTTGTTATTAGTCTTATTCTTACTATCATTTTTATCATAGTTATCATTGTTATGATGATAATTGTGGTTATTGTTATTGACGTTATTCCTGTAATTATTATTACTCTCATTATTTTGGTTGGAATAAAGGTCATTATTTGCAAAGTATACTACCATTGTGGTCGTTATGTTTTCCGGGTAGTGATAAAATCCTTTTCTAATTATTATAATTCATTGTTATTCGTACTCACATGAAATTAATAGGGTCGTGTTGTTTGATTTTCTAATTTTCCATACAAATTAAATGATGATTTTTGTTTTCATAATTAAGTATAAAACTTAGGGCAAAATCATACCTTTATGGCTTTTAATTTACTATAAAATTTATGTTATTATTTTTTATCACTTATTATATAACGTGCATTATTATTACGATTTGAGAAGTTGGTTAGGAATACAAACAAGATGGGTTTTCTCGATACTACCACCACGCATATACCTAAGGTTGATGGATTCTGGTATTATCGTAGACACCTTTTAAAATCTCATAAAATTATACAGTAAACTTTACTACAGTTATCTTCATGTCTTCCCTTACCTTGCGCAACGTGGAAGTTTTTTTCTTCCCAAAACAATTTTTTTATGAACTTGTAAAAAAATATGTTGATTGGAATGACAAAACATTTAAAATAAATAAAATAGATTTTTTTAGTGGATCAAAAATATAGTCATATCAGAGCGGTTAATGAGAGATGTCTCAAAATACCATGAAGAGGCGATCACTCAAAATCAGCGAACGGATGCGCTAATGCACAAATGTATACGTATGGAACAGACTTGGATGCGTCCAGAGGAAGTGAATAGACTACAGCAAACGATATGCGAACTTCGACTGATATAAGACTGTGAGAAACATATGTCAGACCAAGTAAAGACGACTCTACACTAAAAGGGTTGTAGAGATAGCTCAGTTGCGTTTGAGAGACGAGATCAGGTCGGGACATGTACAGCGAGGAGAAATACTTGCCTCCGAGCAGAAAAACATCATTGCACTGAATCCTCAGAGAAGAAATGATGAGGCGAAAGCGACAACTTCCAACACCACGGAAGTTATTTAGAAAACTTCGAGAAATCGACAAAAACCCCGTCCTGGAAAAAACAAGAGTGAGTGTAGAAATAAATTAAAAGCCGCTCATTTGTTACGAAATATCCGAAAAGCAGTCGGATTTTATCGACTAACTTATCGAACAATTTTGATTTAGATTAGAATTTTTTTTGTTTAATTTTGTTCGTTTATGATATTTATAGATTAATAATATTATTATTCAATTAAAATTTTGATTTAATGATTGATTATAGAGAAGGAAACAAGAACAAATAGAGCACGAAACCTTCTGTGGTAGTTCGTGAATCCTGGTGCGTCAGGATATTAGCAGTCATAGCGATGTTGCTCACCTTTTATTGACGATCACTCATTTGAACACAGTTCCAGTGTCACTTGTGGCGAGTGCTGAATGGTTATTTTTCTTATGCGCGTACCTAGTGGGAGCACCAATAATTTTCTTCTCTCCTCATCAGGTACCCAGCGGAATGATAGTTTTTATGTTTTTTAAAATTAAAATAATTTTATATTTTGTAGTACGATTTGAATACGACAATTATTCGTTAATTTGTTTAAATTTTTTTATTTTCATTTAGTTTTTTCTAATGTGATTTCTAGCCTGAAAAAGACTGATAGAGTGAAAGGTTATATAATATACATATAGTTGACTTTTTTCAATTATTAAAACTTTGCCTTCTTTCTTTGATCAATAAAATATTGATGTTTCATTTATTATTATATTAAGAAAAAAAATAATTGTTTGTTCATGTTTTTTCTTTCAGAATGTTAGATCATTCAAAATCTGATAAATTCTAAATTCTATTTTACGACATAACAGTACTAGTATTTAACTCTTTGGAATTGAATACTATTATGTAATAATCAACTTGAAACATGAGATATGCTTTAGACTCTAAGGCTTAGAGTCTAAAGTTTAGACATAAACTAACATACACACACATCAAACGATTCATCATAATTATTAATTAGGTAATTCAACAATTAGATTACTTATCCAGAAAAAAAAAATTTTTAATCAATTTGCCTGATTTAAATTACAAACGTAAATCAAGCGCTCAGAAAAGAAAAAACTCGAAAATGAAAAAGAGTTAAAAGAATCGCAAAATGATAATTATAACTGTAAATGCAGGTTCAATTAGAAGCTCAATATCAAACCGATTCGCAAGCTCAAAATGTAATTGAGGAAGAAAATATTTTACATGTAGACAAGTTGCTACTGAATAATTACATAGAAGTGAAATTACCGTCGAAGAAATGACTTTAAGGGATAATAATCCAATCTATAATTTTGTTATGTGTTCTGTTGACAGGTCAGAGGTAAGATATTGCGACCCTGATACTTGGCCGTAAGTGATCTGAAATACATTGCAACGAAATGTATTACGAACGATAAGCTTTTGAGAATTTCAAAATGTTTATAAAGCAATTTAGCTAAAGATGAATTTTCAGCCAGAAATAAAAATTGTAAAAAGTTGTATGACAATTTGCCGTTCCGTCAAAAAACGTGCCGAATAATAAAAACAATATTTGATTAAAAAATTCCTTAGGGAATTATCAAAGAGGCAGTGTAAACATCCGCAATTGCAAATTCAATAGGAGATGACACACTGGAAAGAGCATTTACAGAATATTTTTATATATTTTATCATCCTGAGGTCGCGTTTCCAGAAGACATCACACAGATTGGATATCTTCACAGTGGGAATTTTTAAGAAATTTAAGTTGGCGACAGAAATATAATAAGGACAAACAAATCATTTTTCATTGTATTCTCAAAATGAGTTTATTTGTCTTAGTATTAAAAATTACTTCAAACTAGTCTGCAACAAAGAAAGGACACTATTTAGCTAGGGATAATAATAAATTAAACCCCTGGTATTACATGCAATGAACAAAATGTTCTTAATTTCAAATCTGTAAAAAAATCAAGATTCAAATGAATTAAATTAAAAATAGTAAATAAAAATAAAAATAATAATAATAATAATAATAATAATAATAATAATAATAACAATAAAATAATAATAATAATAATAATAATAATAATAATAATAAAATAATAATAATAATAATAATAATAATAATAATAATAATAATAATAATAATAATAATAATAATAATAATAATAAATACCTAAATAGCTTGATTAAAGTAATCAAATACATTATTACCTGACCATGATTGGAAAAGAGTTAACAAAATTTAAATAGATGTGCCTTATCAACTCATGCTCAGTACTTACATAATTTCTACAAAAATAAAAACAGTTATTTATTTATTTAAAAATAAATTAGTACCACGAATAAAAATTATAAAAATTTATTTAAACAGATCTAGATTATTTAAAAAATAACCAATAACTAATTTAAATGATTTACACCACCATGAATATACTCTGGTGACATGAGGAAGTACCAAGGTGTAACTGTATTCAAACGGCTCTTAGTTTTCTTTACACCAAACTGTCAGTTAACTGTTAACTGGCTACTAGAAAGGTTTAAATGCAACATACTTATTAGCCACAGAGCTACGGGTATTAATAGAATCCATAACTAAAACACGTTTATTATTACAACACAAATATTATTAAAACAAATTATATCGTTAATTTGTTTGAGGAGTTTCTAAAAAATAATAATTAATGAATAAGTAAGGATTTCAACATACAATCAAACATGCCCAACATCATACCATTATTTAAATACAAATTACAAAACGCCTCACATCCCCCCCTTTTTGAAAACCTTTAACCACTCAATATTTCTCGTGACGGAACTTCCATTTTCCAATTTTATTTCATAACTTCGATCATGAATCTTTTTAGTAATCACACCTGGACCCATGTATCTGTTATCACCTTTATTTCGAACATTTACTTTGATCAATACGCAATCTCCAATTTGAAATTCGCGATTTGTCGGCTGATTGATTTTTTCTTCTTCCACAATCTCTGAGAACCATTCACTATAAATCTTTTTCCCAAACACCATTTCAGCTGGAGTCTTCCTAATAGTTTTTTGAAAAGTTGAATTCAACATAAACTGAACTTCGGGAAGAATATCTACCCATGATTTATGTCTTTTATCTTTGAGTGTTATCTGTATTGCATCTCTGATTGTACGGAATTGTCTCTCAATCTGTCCATTTGCTGAGTGATGATATGGACTTGAATAATTAATTTCAATATTGTGGAATTCTGCAAAATCTTTCATTAGCTTTGATTCAAATGATTTACCTCTGTCACAGTTTATTATCCTTGGTGCTCCATACTTCATTATCCACTCTTCTTTCAGTAATCTTACCACTGGTTTTTCATCTTGTGATTTCACTGCATGTAAAGAAATAAACTTACTATGATGATCTATAATCCCAAGAATATATCTTTCTCCTTTCATTGCAAGTTGTAATGGACCACAAAAATCTACATATATTGTTTCAAATAATTTCGAATCACTTTTGCAAATTATTTCTTCTTTTGTTTTAGTTGTATCAACCTTTCTTTTCTGACAGTTTTCACAGGATTGTACAACATTACGAATAGATTGCTCCAAATCTTTCATATCAAAATTGTTTGATACATACATTTTTACTTTATTAGCACCCGCGTGACAGAGCTTTTTATGATATTCTATGATGAATTCAGACTTGTTTTCTTCTGGAATCCAAATTTTATTATTATTTGTCATAATCACTCCGTTGACATATTTATAAAATGTTTTATCTGGCATCAAACTAATATTTTCTTTTATATTTTCAATTTCTTTCGAGTTCTTTTGCCATATATTTTCAATATTATCAGTCATCAGTGTCAACAATCTTGTTTTTAATTTACCCATTTTAGGATTTTCATGAATCATTTGACATTGAACACATGTTTCACATTCTTTTCTAGATAAAGCGTCGGCATTATTGTGGTTATCACCTTTTCTGTATTGAATCTCCATGTCCAGACCACTAAGATGGTTAATCCAAGTTTGAAATTGTGGGGTAATAGCTTTCTTTGTCTTCATCATAAATGTAATGGCTTTGTGATCCGTCCTCAAAATAAACTTTTTACCATATAGATAATGCTTAAAATGACCAGTAAAATAAAATATAGATAGTAATTCCTTTCTTGTTATACAATAACCCAACTCGTGTTTATTCATAGCTCGGGATCCATATGCGATTACTCTTTCTTTACCTCCATCTTTTTGAGACAGAACAGCACCAATGCGGTCAAAACTTGCATCTGTATCCAAAATGAATGGCTTAGAAAAATCTGGGAACTTCAATACAGGTGTAGACGTCAATTTCAGTTTTAAATTTTTAAATGAAGTTTCACACTCATCAGTCCACATAAGCTTCTTTTGTTTACTTCCACATAACGCTTCTAATACTTTGGAATCTTTGGTGTAATTTTCTATAAATTTGCGATAGTAATTTGCCAAGCCTAAAAATCCTCTCAAACTTTTTACGCATTTAGGTCTTTCAAAATTTTTAATAGTTTCAATCTTGCTTTCATCCGTACGTATTCCATCTTCACCAATGATATGACCCAAAAATTTACTTCTTTCCTTTTGAATTGACATTTTGCTGGACTTATTTTAAGATTTGCTAATTTAATCTTTTGAAAAACCTTTTCAATGGTACTATAATGTTCATTCAATGTCTTTGAAAATATAAGGATATCATCCAGATATACAATTGTTCCATTCCAATTTAATTCTCCAAGAACCAAATTCATAAGTCTTTGAAATGTAGCTGGTGCGGCTGCTATTCCAAATGGCATTCTGTTAAAGTAATATTGCTTGCTTTTTGTCGAAAATGCTGTTTTCAATTTTGATGCATCATCGAGTTCTACTTGATAATAAGCATTGCCTAAATCAATTGTCGAGAAAAACTTTGCTCCGTCAAGAATATCTAATAATTCATCAGTATTTGGAATGGGAAAAATCGGTCTTTCGGTTATATTATTTAATGCACGGTAGTCCAAGCATATTCTTATATCACTACTGTTTTTCTTTTTAACACATACTAATGGAGAATTCCAAGGAGATGTACATTCTGATATAATGCCATATTTCAACATTTCTTGAATATTTTCTTCAATTTTTTCTATTAAATGTATAGGTTGTCGTCTTGGGTTTATTACAATCGGACTACCTTTAGTAAGTATTTCATGCTTTAATAGTTCGGTTTTCCCAACATCCCATTTATGTTTCATAAAAATACCGTCAAACGTGGAAATTAAATTATTTATAATCTTATCTTCACTTATGTGGTTCTTAAATGAATTTTCCATAATTGTATTTATTTCGTCTGTACGGTTTTCTATTTGCAATTGCATTCCAAATCTTTCGAGAAAATCTATACCTCCTATTAACTTTGGGTTTATATCTTTGGCTACAACGAATTCTACTTTTTTAATATCAGAAATTTTATCAACTTTTACATTTAATAAAGTTTTACCGCAAATTTCAATCGGGCTATCATTCGCACATCTTAATTTTAAATTACTTGTAGTCATATTCAAATTTCCAAGTTTTTTAAAAATATTATAATCAATCACACTTATTTTAGCTCCAGTATCTAATAGGCATACTAATTTTACATTATTAATCATTACGGTAACACTGGGCCTTCCCTGCATTTTATCGTATACTATCATATCATTCCGTTTATCACGATTAAGAACATTTAGTTCATTAGACGTTAGGGGTGGGTCTTTAAAAACTTCATCCATACAAAATTTATTAATGTATATATTAATATAATTTCTATAATCAAAAATACCATCACAACAGTTATCATTCAAACTATCACAATCATTCAAACTATCACAATCATTCAAAATCATACAACCCTTACTCATATCATTAATTACCTTTAATTTATTGCTCCGATCACCTCCTCGTGTGGTGAAGCATTCCCATTTGGGTACTCAAAATCAGCCTCTGGATCCTCGTCACCGAATGCAGCCACTGATTTATGGAATTTTCGACGTCTGCCTGGAAATAACTCATGGCACTGATGTTTGAAATGTCCAGATCTTTTACAATGGGCACATTGAATATTGGAGCATTCAGATCTTCTATGACCTTCTTCGTGGCACGCCCAACATCGCAAAATTTGATTTGTTCGGACATGATCTCGCGAATGAAATTCCCTGGTATTATAAGGCTTACTCCTATTCATAGGTCTCCATCCATTTGAAATAGCATATCGATGTTCTCTGGTAAGATCGCCTTTGAATCTTGGATTATGTTGAGGTTCTCTTGTATATTCATCTTTGAATCTGGGATTAGCTTCTCGTTCTCGACTTGATCTGTTATCATAATTATATCTTGGTAAGCTCTTCTTAACAGCATCAGCATAGCGTTGTGTTTTATTCATTGAAGCTACATCAGCATGAAATACATTAATTTCTTTTGAAACTTGATCGTGTCTCTTTAATCTTTCTTTCATTTCATCAAATGATTTTAAATCTTGCATTTTGAGATCTTTTTTAACTTCTTTATCTTCAAGCGAATTGAATAGCAAAAATTTCTTTAGTTCTTCTTCATCAAGTTTATGCTTCAAAATATTTTTTGCAAGTTTCTCAATTTTTGAGCAGAATTCTTCGGCAGCCTCATTTCCTTGACGATAATTTAGCGCTTCGTTGAGATCATCGATAAGACTTCTGTTCTTAGAAAAAGCGTTTCTTAATCTTTCTGTATAATGCAGAGTTTCATTAGTCAACTCATATTTCTTCGTTGAATTGATTGATAGAAAAGCTTTGACGAATTTGCTTCTGTATTCATCGACAATATTTGTCATCTCGAAGAATCGTTCCGTTTCTAAGATAAAATCTTCCACGTCTGAATCCATGTCATATGTTTCTGGTGGCTTGATAAAATTTGCAATCGTGGTCGCCATATTAGCCACAGAGCTACGGGTATTAATAGAATCCATAACTAAAACACGTTTATTATTACAACACAAATATTATTAAAACAAATTATATCGTTAATTTGTTTGAGGAGTTTCTAAAAAATAATAATTAATGAATAAGTAAGGATTTCAACATACAATCAAACATGCCCAACATCATACCATTATTTAAATACAAATTACAAAACGCCTCACAATACTAAAATAATAAATAAAGAATACGTTTATTGATTTCAAACACAAATCCACAAATTGTCACACGATTCGCGCTTTTCTATTAGATATAGATTCAACAACGTGAAGACAGAAGTCCCAATGGAAAATCCACTTGCCTGGCACGTTGATTTGATTTAAATTCACTAAAAGTTATTTCGTTTGGTTACTAACCTTCGCTCGTTTTTCAAAATCAAATCTCGTGTTGTAGTTTTTTTCTACCAACTAACTATTCATCTCATATCGAGCTCTCTTTTTAAACTGATTCTTTGAAAACATTTATATTGTTGGTATACAATCATTTCCGATATTTGAAGTTAATCGTCATCAAAATCTGGTTAATTGTTTTCAAAAATCCGATTTTATTTACTTCTCGGTCTCTCTGTACAGCTTGAGTCTCGACATGTTTTGGTTTTCCTCATCACTCGGGTCTCCAATTTCTCGAGCTTTCCGTTGGCTCCGGTTTTCTATTTAATCTACTAATAAAAGATTAATCAATTTAAATAAATTTGTTTTTTGCCTATAAATGTCTCTGTGACCCCTCACTAAATTTTTATTTTTGTATTTGAGTTGATATTTCGATTTGGTGTTAAACAATAACCGTTTCCCTCGATCAATATTAATTTTCAAATTTTATAAATTTTTAATTAATTTTTTAACTTTAATTATTTTTGATGTTTTTTGTTCATTTTCGATTTTCCATGCCAGTATTTTATTTCCTTCCTTTTATACCACTCCAACAAATAAAATAAATTAGCTACATTTTTAAATTTATTTAATATTTACTTTCTCGTCATTTAGACGGATAATTGATATCATAATATTTCACTTTTAATTAAAAATTTATTATTAAATAAGAAAGAAAAATAATACTTTAAAATTAATAGATTTCTCAAATTGCTTGTAATAATCATGGCTTACAAAAGTGAGTAGAGTTTATGAGATTAATCCTGTCAAAAAGAAGACATCTTTCAAGTAATTCAATGGAATTTTTAATTTAGTTAGGCATAAAAGTTGCATAACGGCATAATTTAATGAAAATCCTCTGGAAATAAAAGATAGATAAAGTCCTATTCTTAAAAGATTATTTTTCGAAATGGAATATTCATTTCAATTCTTTATTAACTAATAGTAGAAAGTTCTTTTAAATATTGCTATTTAATTACTTGAAAATGGCGTTTTACAGAAACATTTCAACACAATAATAAGAGATCAATATATTTTCAAGGATAACTTCAAATATTCGAAACAGTTTTTTTCAAGTGTTAGTCATTGAATAATAATCAATTTATTACAAATGCGAGATGTGATTAATTAATTATTTTAAACTATTAGAAATTCAATGTAAAATAATTATTTTTTATATTAATTTACGTCAAATATTAAAATTCAATTTATGCAGAACTACATTAACTGTTTGTAAATCCATTCAAATTGGCAAACCAAATAAGTTTATTTGATGCAAATAATATACGATTGCCTAAATTACCGCAACGTAATATGTGAGAACAATCATGACGACTTCCCTCCCCGCATACATCTTAGAATATTTAGTTGATTATTGCGCAACATCATTACACGTAGGGAATGCAAAATTACCCAATTTTGGTTTTACCGGTAAACAGTAAATATTTTTAATAAAAATCGGTTTACCGGTAAATTCTTTTAAATTAAAAATTATGTATCAGCAATAGCAAGGAATTAAAAATATTGTATGTATAAGAAATAATTAACAATAACTTTATAATATATTATAATAAAAGCTTAATTCATTAATACAAGAAAATAAAATCATATACATTAATTTATTCAATAATAATAAAACAACACAAAAACATTAAAAAAATCATTAAATATCTATTAGAAAATCTTTTTGTGCATTGAAATATGAACCATTTATTTTAAAAGTGGCATAAGTCTCTTCTTGTGAAAAATGAGTTAGAGCTATTTATGATTAAAAATATGTATGATTTTTTCATATTTTACTGATTTATGGTCATTTCTTTCAAAATTTTTTATATTATATAAAAATATGAAAAAATATTTTTGTAATTTAGAGCTATTTAACACTAATTCGTTTTTGGATAAAAGTGACCTGTACCACTTTCAAAATTAACGGTTCATATACACGGAGCAGAGAGTTCGTATCTATTGTGGTATCACTAAGTCTGGATTTTATTTTTGTACATATAACCTGATGAAAAAGCTCGCTCGGATTCAACACTTGTTGGTTTTATTGATGAAAATGGTTGAACGCAAGCGTTAAATATTTACCACGACTTTGTTCCTCTTTAAGCACAGCAATTTATTTTAAAACCAGTTTTGTTAAATTTGTGGTGATTTTTGTTATTGGAGCGCGGGGAATTTTATTTAATTTTAAGTCATTTTTTTGTTTAATAGCCAATTGCAACCTGCCTTTCATGGATAATCGTGTTGGTTCAACGACTTTAGATACACCATCATCAGATGACTCATTTGATTTATTATTCCATTCTCTGTCGTTTATAACGTTTAAGCGTTCAATAAATTAAATTGTAATTATCCTCTAGATCAGTGGTTCTTAGCCTTTTTAGCTACCAGCATCCCTAAAGGGTTCAAACAAAATTCTTGCACCCCTTACCAAAAATAAGGAATTGTATAAATTGAAAAAAACAATGCACAGTATATTTTTTAAAATATTATGTGCATAACAATTTTTAAAAATTTTTAACTATTATCTAAAATTTAGATTCTAAAATAATCAATTATAAAATTTATTTTAATGAATTTTTGTTGTTGCTTTTGCTCAATTATTATCGCAAACCGTGGAATCTTTTTTATTATCTAAAACATTTACTCGCCAAAATGAATTTTTAAGTTTTATTATTTTTATTTTACAAGCGCACTTATGTACTTTAGTACCCCGAGTTCGAATTTCAAGGGATGGATTTTTTTGAATTTTTTCCTTTATAAGCTAGGATCCTGATATTAATTTTTTTGAAAATCTTATACTAAGTTAAAAGTGCTAAAAATTGGAAAATAAAACATGGTTAGGTGTTGGATTAGGTCAGTTCTGGACCAAAAAAAATCTAGTTAGGGCGAGTATTTTGCATTTTTTTGAATTCGAACCCGGAAGGTACTAAAGTGCATTAGTACCTACTAGTTACAGTGAATTTGTAAAATTGTAAATTTGCACCCACAGATAAGCTAGCTCGCACCCTCGAGGGTCCGAGCACTCCTTGTTAAGAACCACTGCTCTAGATGAATATTCCTAAATTCAATCGGATTATGCAAAAACTGGATAACATTGGAAAACTATGTGCGACGCTCTTGTACTCATAAAATTAATTCATATTTTGATTCTCTCCGTAAAGTACTACTTTGTGCAAACAATTCATCAAGCATGAATATTTTGGCGACATCGGCAATCAATAATGTACAATCAGATGTACCTAAGGCTTCTACAGCTAATTCTACAGGAAGCATCGTAGATATTATTGAGTTAATAAAATCAATTTCATTTTCTGAAAAAGAAATTTCAATATTTAAATTAATAAGACTCTTTCTGAAACATTATTTTAATTTATAGAAGCATTCAACCATATCTAATAGGCTGTTCTTTCCTGTCCTACTATCTTAAAAAAACATTTATTTCCCAAATTCACTTTTCCGTGCTTTTGAAGAACATCGTTTTTCATGAGGAAACGACGAAATAATTTAACCACTCGACGAATTCTTTTTTATAATTTGTAATATATTTTCGTTTGAAAAATCACTTTCATTCACCAAGTCAAATTTTAAGCTGAAAGCTTCAGGTGAGTAATCTTATTCTTACTCTTCTTCTTCACAATCCTCTTCGCAATTCTTTTCACTCAACTTCCTAGATACTGAAACTGGTTCTACTTTATTCTTTTTATATAAGAATTTAATAACAGCAAGTTGTATTCCATGTGCTAAACATAACTGATTGTCTATTATCAAGCTTAAGCTTAAATTCTTCATAACCGCTGCACCGTCTGTTGTTATTGAAACTATACCATTAAAATTTAGTCCGAATTCTTATAATTTAGTTTCAACTAGATCCCAACATTTGTTGACGTTTATGGATCCATATGCCGAGTGAGACCTAGATTCCAAAATTTTTTTCCAGCCGTATGAATATTAATGTTCATATATATATTCGATTTTTAATGAAAGTCCACTCATCGAAAGTAAGACTAAATGGAGCAGCATTTTTATCTGGTCTGAAATATTTCCACGAATTTCACTGCGAATTTTAACACCATACTCCATAACAAGGTTTTATATAGAATTTGCAGATTTCGGCAGTGTATAGCCTTTAGCTTTAAGAAGTCTTCTTAAGTCACTATTCTCAATAAGTCCACTATTCTGGAAATCTTCGCAGAAAGTGAGTCGTCATTAGTTCTTTTGAAATAATATCCTAGGGTATTGCTAGATGAATCCGCTTTTGGTGGTTTATCTTCTTGGTTAGAAGACGAAATTAGTGTGGAAGCATCTGTTTCTCCCGTTTTAATAGAATTGCTTGGTGCTGGCTATTTAGATAAGCATGTAATCCACTAGTTAAACCTCCACCAGCTTTCAATAGAATTTTGCATTTGTTGCATTTGGCTTTTTCTTTTCCATCCCAAGTATAGCAGTCCCATACAGTCTTCTTTGTTTTTTGGAAAAAAATAAAATATAATAAATACTTACTACACACAATTTTAAAATACTAATAACAATACATAAAATAAGACAATAGCATTAAACTAACTTTAATATAACTTCAAGACACCCTGCCCACAAATTAACACGATTATGAAATATTTACAACAATATTTAAAATAAGACAGAAGAATTACAATGAACTCTAATGTAACTTCACAATTTAAAACGGATTTCTCCTATGACCTCAAATTAACACAATTTTCAGGATTTATAATTTTACTTGGTGAATTTGGACAACAAATATGAATTTAAAATATAGTTCAGTAATTTCTGAAGGATATTATTGAAATAATTTTTAAAAAATTACTGAAATTACCGGTAATTTGTTTTCCAATTTACCAGTAATTTCGGTAATCAAATTAACCGGTTAAACTGGTAAACCGGTTAATCGTTTACAGGTTCTGCAATTCCTAATTACATGCCTTTGTGATCTTTGGATCAGTTTCGAAATCCTTCAGCCACTCGGGGGTTTTGTTCACTCTTCCGGCTCTTGTGGCAGGTAGAGTACTAGATTCTGGATAAGGAAGATCGTTTTTGTACTCAAGGCGGACTTTGAGTGGATATAGATGCTTCTTGCAGTTTTTGTTTGATGTCTCAAAATGTCTAAATCAGGATCTTCTAGTTTAAAGGGAAGTATTTGATTCAGGTAGTTAGAGGCTCCAAACAGCTGTTCTTGAGTTCGAATTCTCTGGCCCATTTGATGACATCTCCTTTTCCAGAATATTTCGGAAAGATGTCGAAATCTTTTAATAAGGCCGCGATAGCTTGTAAATCCATTTAAATCAACAAAGCCAATAAGTTTATTTGATGCATTTCAAACGCTTGCCTAAATTACCGCAACGTAATATATGGTAACAATCACGACGATTTTCCACATATGATGTAATATATTTTCCCTCCCCGCAATCATCTTAGAATATTTAGATGATTATTGCGTAACATCATTACACTGTTATTTTTTTTAGATTTTGACTCAAGAAATTTGTCCTTATTGAGCGTTGAATAATAAAGAACGTTACCTGCCATTGACTAGTGAAGGCGCATTTATACATGTACATTCGGAAATCCGATTCAGTCTTTATATTTATAATTTCCATGTGAGAAAACAATGACTTACAGAGTTTGATAATAATAATAATAATAATAATAATAATAATAATAATAATAATAATAATAATAATAATAATAATAATAATAATAATAATAATAATAATAATAATAATAATAATAATAATAATAATAATAATAATAATAATAATAATAATAATAATAATGATAATAATAATAATAATTAATAATATTATTATTATTATTATTATTATTATTATTATTATTATCATTACTATTGTCATAATTTTTACTATTTTTATCATTATTAATATTATAAAAAGAACAATTAAAATAAAAAATCAGTTGAGATTAAACAAAATAGTGATGAAAATATTTCCATTGAACCGATGATTTATGTACAAAAACGATTAATTTAAAAATTTAAATTTCAAAACCCAATTAAAACAAATATTGTCAATTAAAAAATTATATATATATATATATATATATATATAATATATATATATATATATATATATATGTTTATATTCTCCGAATATCTTTGCAATTAATTCAAAATTTTAGGCGGACAACTGAACGATTTAATTGTTATTTTTCATGTCGATCTCGGAGCAGACCGCCCCCTGGGAGGGAGAAATTAGCTGGACAATATTATCTTTATTAAATGGAGTTTATTAAATTCTATCAACTTGTCAACATGCGAGCCAGCAGACAATTATTTTCACTTCTGTCTAAATAAAATTTATTATACAATATTATTGAATCGCATTCAGTTAAATGTTGCATATAATTTCATGGCTGAACTATAAAAGTTTAGACAGAATATAATAATAAAATAATAATAATATAAATTATTGAATGTATTATAAAGCAGGCCTGCTTAATCCGCGGCTCATGACTCGCATCAGGCTTTTTAGCTAAGTATTTGTGAATCCTTAAATATTTTTATTATATTTTTATTATATTTTTGTTGTTTTATTAAATAAATTGAAGAGTTTATCAAACATTTTCTGACTCCGCGTTTCCCTAGTATGCAAATAACAAGACCCAATGAAGGAAATTTTGTTATCAATACAGTATAGCCACTTTTTAAAATTTCTTTATATGAGGTCGAAAGGTCCTTGTACTCAGTTCTAGGTCATTCGTTTTAAACTAATTTAAGAAACTCTGGACCTTCTAGCCACTTTTTCCCCCTGAAAATCCTTAGCAGAAGAAATAAGATCTACATGGTTTTCTTTCATTGGTACATAGTTCCACCGTGATGCTCATATTATATACTTCCGATTCTAATTCCTACAAAATGTTTGAAGGTCCTAGCGTATTGTCGTATTCAATATAGTACATCCCTGCTATTAATCCAGAAAGTAACTTCGCTAACATTAAGGTCCATTGCTTTTGCAATACTCTTGGCCAATTTTAATTCAACACAATCTCTTAACAATCCCTTCTTCGACCATTTTAACCGGAGTCACTTTTGATTTGGCTACAATAGCAATCATGTGTTTCCTAAACTGAATTAGGATGTCGAACAAGTCATTTTCTTTGTTTAATCATACCCCATCATTATAACCACTGCATAAAAAACTATTCCTATTTGTCAATTCTCTGTCTCTCTATATAATTTGAAAGTTTGGTAACAAACATTTACTTTCAGGGTTTCTATCTTTGTCATTTCTCTTATGTAGTCTATCTTCTTATGACTTCAATCACATTAGAATACTCAATTTTCAATGCTGGATCCTTAGTGAACCTTTCCTGCAATCCTTTTAATCGATTTTTCAATTTATTATATTAAAAAACCTTTTCACTTTTTAGACTTCATACCTGTTATCTTTGGATGTCAAATTACTCTTTGTCATGTCCATGATTTGTTTGTCTTTTGTTGATGGTAACATCGATGATACCTGAGGTTTCCCAAAATCCCAAACTTCTGGATTTAAAAATTATTATTTTCTTGTTAAATAGAGTAGTTGTGTGCAAATTTCGCCTCGTGAATAAAAGGTTTCCCCACTTCAGGGCCATCTATACAAGCCCATCCGAATGGTGTAAGCCTTGAAACTGATTCATTCTTATTTTCTTAATTTCTTTAATCGCTATATGGAGGTCTAAGTAATTGGCTTTAATTAATACATTAACTGTTTGTTTTTTTCTAAGAATGGAAATCGAATGTCTTTTAAATGAAGCCACAAATACGCTGCTTTATTCCAATCAACAACCTTTATATTACTCGTTGCAGTTTTAAGAGCTAAAGCTTTAAATTGTCTACTTGTTTTCTCATTACTTCCTGCAATAATCTGTACAGATGAATTTTTCTCTTCTCCACTGAGATAAAGCTCTGAAGCGACTAGTTCACTCACAAAGCTTCTCGTATTTGCATTATCCAGCAACGAATTTATATAAAATTTCTTTCTGTTACTTTCTAGAATCATTGGAATCGTCATCAAAACGATCCATCTTTAATGAAATTTTGTTTATTTAGCTCCCATTTCCGTTGTCTGCTTGTCTGCAATATTTGACTTATGAAATTCATACCGCCAATAATTGTGCTTTTTCTTACATAAGCCTATTTTACACTATTGGTTTCTACTACAATCTTTCAGCTGATGATTGTTCATCAAGCAATTTTGAAATTCTTTTTAGGGTATTTATTTATTATAATTTATTTATAATGTTTATATATAGTAGTTGTTAAATACTAAAAACATTTCTATTTTTAATTTCTAAAAAATAAATCTAACTTTCTTGAGCAAACCCCGAGTAAGCCCAGACATAAACCTTAACATAATTATTACTTTGCAGCAAGGGCTTATTTTATTATTAACTTATTTGATATAATAATAATAATAATAATAATAATAATAATAATAATAATAATAATAATAATAATAATAATAATAATAATAATAATAATAATAATAATAATAATAATAATGACAACAACAAAAATTTTCATTTCATCTCAATTGATTAAATTATTTATTTTTCCTATCTTTAACTAAATTCCTGAAAACCAAAAATAATTTCATTCGATCTCCAGGAAAAATAAATATCTCAATTTGTTTACTCTAACAAAAAGTAAATTGACAATCGAACCTGCGAGCAATTAAATTAATCAGTTCAAGTCCATGAAAATTGAAAATATTAATAAATATTGCCAATAAACTCATTTGACATTTCACTTGAATTCCTAATCAAGAGATAAAGATGACGGGAGAGTCGAAGGCGAACGAAGACAAATAGTCAATTCGCCATTGGGATGGCAGGGCCGGGCAATCGAATTATCTACAATAATTGACAAACTCTGAGAATATGGTAATGAGTGCTGCGCAAGATAATCAGCGGCCGCCACTCCCGTTTCGAGATTGCATTGCTCGGATAGATGTAAATCTCGAAACTACCGATTTGAAACATGATAGGCAAAATAAATAAGGGATTTATAAAAAAATTTAAATTTAAAAAAAATTTATAATTTATTTCTTTTAATATATATTCTTTATTTTTTGAGAAAAAATGATAATTTTTTCTTTAAATTTATTAAAATTTTATTTCTAATTATTATTATTATTATTATTATTATTATTATTATTATTATTATTATTATTATTATTATTATTAATATTATTATTATTTTTATTATTATTATTATTATTATTATTATTATTATTATTATTATTATTATTATTATTATAATTAAAATAAAATTTAAATAAATAACAATGTTAGCCAATGACAAAGAAAAAGATTTTAAAGTTTATCTAAACGAACTCGAGTCAGGTAAATGTTGAAAATCAAAAATTTAATAAAAGAGTATTAAAGACTCAATGTATTTATTTTCATTTTTCTAGAATACAAATTCGATTTTAAAATATTTAGTAAACATTTTGAGATCTGAATTATAAATTTTTTAAAATTTTTATTCAAATCTATTAAATTTCTAATATTGGTAAACCGAATTTAAAAATTTGTTTAAATAAATATATTTGTTGAACATAGTTGAGTGAAAGAAAATATCAATCAGAGAAGAGGAGAAAGAGTTGTTAAGTTTTGTCTATGAATGATTAGGGCCTATTATTATCAATTCATACTATTATTATCAAACTTAATAAAGTTGAATTTATAATTATTGAAAAATAAACAATTAAATCCTTGAAATTACTGAAAATTTTCTTGGTTTTAATATTTAGAAAATGTGGAGTCAGATTACAATTTCTTTCCAGCTAAATTTATTTAATAGTTCAATAAAAATAACAAAAAGCTCCATTTAAAATTTTTTTTACGAAATATTTACACAGATTACTACACAATTCTCTTGATTATATTTATTTATTTAATCAAATCCACTGTGAGAAAATCTGTTTTAAAAAATATTTATCATTTGACAGAATACTTTCAAAGTAACAGTAGAAATTTTCTCTCCAAATATTTACTGTGATAAAATTCAAATAAAAAAATAAAAGAGAAAAAAATGCATTGTAACAATGAAAAAAAGAAGCGTGTTGATCAAATCCGAATCAGACAGAAGGACAAATACGACAGCGTTATTAAAGAGAATATATGAAAACATTTAGATATCGGTTTATCAGTTTCAGTTTATTTTTTTAAAAAAAGCATTATATTTGAGTACGCGATTAGAGGGGACATGCCTACTTGCAGATGGGATGCAGGGATAGCTGGATTCTGATTGGTCGTTTCTCTGGAAAAGAGAAGAGATACGTCTCCCTAAATATAAACACGATTTACTTAGCATAATGAACTATTTTGAAAAGATCTTCTGCCACCTGTATCTGAGTTAGTTGAGTGTCTGTCATCAACGATACCATGGCGGTGTCTGGTTAGTGTGTAATTATACTGTCTTTCCATTTATATTCAGGTAATCATTGTTTCTAAAGAACGATTCTGATTTGCAAATATTGATTCAATGATAATCATTGAAATTCATTGATCAACTACAGAAACTCAAGGTCATTAAATATTGATTTTCACAGTCAGATGTTAGGCGACCAGAGATTATCGAGAATTAACCGAAGAGGAATGCTAACCAATGAATCATCAATATCTTTTCAACACAGCAATAATAGCCATAATAACATTAATAATAATAATAGCACTGACAAATCTATTGAAAGATCCTATTCAAATCGATATCCGTCTTCCGGAATGACAGATCATAATTCAAGATTAAATTTAGCACCGATTTCTCATTCTATGAGAGATCAAAGCCAAAAAATTGTCAACTATAAATCGAGATCAATGTCCGGTTGTAACTCCGACACTGAATTAGCAAACGGTGCTACCAACAATGCGACAATTTTGGATTCTGATAGCTCATCTAAGCTGTCTGTTAACAGATGGCGTGTCGGATGCCGTAGGTCATTATCTAGCTATTCTTCTGGAGAAGAAGATAATTTTTCATCGTCGAATTTTCCGGTTCATTATGACAACACGAAGGATGTATTTTTTGAATATGCAAATTCCCACAACCAGAAAGGATCGAGACAAAGTAAGCTTCAATTTCAATCATTTTTATTTCTGTGAAAACGTGTTAGGGAAAATTTTAACTATAAATTCTTTTTGTTAAAAAATTTACTACTTAACAATTACTCATACAGTTTTATTATTATTGAATATATTGTAATTCGATTATCATATTGAACTTTCAAAGGGTAATTTCTTTAGTTATTGAGATGTGAACCATTTATCAAATTCATAGATTTTGATAAGATTTACTGTTACTATAGAAATGTAAATAAATATTATTTAAACAAACACTGTTGCAACTTTATTGAAGTTCAATGTAATTGCAAATTAAAATATAAAATTTAATTTCTGTTTTTTATAAGTTAAATAATTTTAAGAGTAGAATCTATTTTAACATAGACAATTATTTATTATCATTATTAATATTATATATGGCTGGTCGGGCAAGTTGGCTGTATAAGTTGACTCAAAATCCAAAAAGACAAATCACCGGAAAATTTTAAAAATCTTGAAATCTTGTAATTAGTTTAAGATAATTTTGTTAATTTTGTATACAACTATAGATTCTAATACCATTAAAAGGTTGATCAACGATTTTTCAAACAGGAAATTTAAAAATTTACATTTTAATTTTATATTAATATACCTGTTTAATTTACTTTTATTGTACTACTTTAAGACCAAAAAAGTGTGTAGATAAGTTGTAGTTCAAATTAATTTAATTAACTCTATTAAGCCCCGTGGTATGAAATATGCCCACCTTTTTAAGTATCACAACTTATTTTATAAGCCAAACAATAATATGAAAGGATTTTGTAAATGTATGTCGGAAAAAAATAAAAACAAGATTACTTTTGGTCAAAATTTAACCCCTTTATATTTCAGTGAAATGGCAACCAAATGTTGTGGTCTTTGCTTTTAGAATGACAAAACCAGCCTTAATAACTGAAAATATTTCAATCATTTGCATTCAGTAAAAATTCTGAAATTACTACATTAGGTTGACTATTCTGTAATCATTGCTGTTTAAGCTTTACAAATAATCATTTACCGAATTTAATAAAATGAACTTTAAGGTTTCATGTTATATTAATATTTCATTTTAATACTTTAAACATAATAGCGCTTAACTTTTTATTATTTCTATCACGAATTTCATAACTGATAAAATGTATAAGTTTATAACTGACACGCAAGAGGGGTTTTTTTGACAGACTCCATTCAGTTAAATTTTTCATCTTTTTCCACATGCAATCAATTAAAAATTAAAACATTTCAGCTTTTGGCAATTACTAAGTAATTATTACTTTTATGTTTACTAATTTTATTCTTATTATTTATTTAGTTCTTCTAGTCTTCTTTTGACCACTCTTTCGTGTTACATATATGGAAACAGAATGGACATTTGTCAATAAGCCGTATGGTCAATGTTGTACCTTACATATTATAATAATAGCGAAAAGATGAAAATTATGTTCAAGGTTTTTGTCAGATATTTCACAGTTTGGGCATAAAGAATTTTACTTTCTATGACGGCAGAAGTTTTTATATTTCATCATCAAATAATTATACATATTCATTATTTTTAGTTAATGCATAAAGTGTTTCGGGTAAATATTAGATCAACATTTCTTTTCATAATTAAATGTTGGTATCCGCTTTTGTTTTATCATTTTTCTTCATATCGCCCTTTTGTCATCATGTCTCAATTTAGACTGTTTTGCTGTATTAATATTTCTCAGACTCTTTACTACCCTTACTTATGTTGATTTTGATGTTTAATAAATGTCGAATTCCAAAAATCATATTTTCAATTTTCATTTCTCTCGTTTTTTGTTCAATCTTTGAAATATTCTCCTTAATATCCTTTATCCTTTCAAAACGTCTCATTTTGATTTCATTTCGAATTTCAGTGTCCTTAATTGCATGATGTTATACAAATTATATCAACTGATATTTTGTCAATTCACGTTTCAGAAGTCGGTTCACTGATGTGTTCACATAGTTGACAAGCATTTCGGTTAGTTCTGATCCTCTTTTGAATTTGAGAAATGATGCTATATCTTCTAGAAAATTATATGGATTATCAAACGCTCTTTTAGATCTTTCTTCAAAGTTCTCAATTGATTTCTTCACTTTTTCGTAAACTTGATTAATTGTTATGAAAATTTACGTTAACTCAAGTCTGTGAATTTAATTCTAAGTATTCTTCTGAATTATCGCCAATAATACATATCATTATCTTTAAAATTGATGAATTTAGGTGGTGTATCATTAATAGAGTCCTAGTATTATTAACAGAACACTAAATATGAATCATTCTGGTCGATAATAATCTAAAATAATTAAGTTTTGAGCAATCCAAACACACATACAATATACATAAACTTGCACAATAGTTTTTAATAAGGTCAAATTCATTGTAGACAATTAATTTCCATGATATAATATATAACATTTTAATATCATAAATTCGATATAAACTAGCACCTAATCACATAACCCAAAGGTGCACAAACTATGGAACGGGCCCACGGATTTGGGCGCAGAAAATTTTAAAATGTAATATTCTTTGTTTCCAGAAAATTTTAAAATTGTTAGGTTTGACAAACGAAGTATGGTTTTTTTGTTGAATATTTATTATTGTTATTTTCATAATATTTAATTTGTTCAATTTATAAGAAATAGAAAAATACACTTTTTTTATTTTAAAGATGTTTATTTTATTTACGTCTTTTTTATTGTGGCGTTATAATTTTTTATTAAGTCGGGGGTGCCAAAAATAAATACGTTGAAAATGGGGGCGCAACTTAAAAAGTTTGCGGAAGCCTGATATAACCAAAAATTATTAAATTTCAAATTTTTTTAAAAATGTTATAAGTTAATTTAACAGTTAGCAGGAAATCAGTGAAATTAAAATTGTGTAAAAAATTGTAGTATTTTGTTTAAACCAACTTACCATTTATTGTCAAAGAGTATAAAAAGATCAGCAGTCTTTGCGAGTCAAAGTTAATATTTGAAAAGAAACATTCACAAAAATGACTAGAATTCATGATATCCTCCTTTGGGAAGTGCCACCAAGCTGAAGGATAGAATTGATATTACTGTGAATATTTTGTACTGTGAATATTGCATATTAAGTATCAATATCGCCGGGTCTTGTTTATTTTATCTCTGAACAACAGAAGTCAGATTTACATATTTCTTCTTACAGAAACTTTTTAAAACTTATTTAAAATTTATTTATTCTAAATTTTCTGTTTTCTGAACTTCAAGCATTAAAACAAATTGATTTTAAAATATTTTGAATTTACTAACTTCAATAGTAAATATTTTTTGGATTTTTAATTTTTCTACATTTTTTCATGAAGTTAACATTAATTTTAATTAATTAAAAAATAATTTAATACAATGCTTTATTAATTATTTGAGTTATTAATTAAAATTTATGTTCACCGTTCAAAATAAAAGCGACTTTTGAGTCCATCTCAATTTAGTGAAATGAGTTATTCTGAAAAAATCTAAAATTTTTTATCAAAAATCAATTTTACTGAATCAAAACACATTGCTAATTTAATTAAATTAATCGATAGTATTCCTGGGGGGCCATGCGAATCGTGAGCAATTCAATGGATAAATTATCTTGCAGGACGTGAAATAATTAAACAATGTAGAAAATTAATTCACAATTTAATGACAAAACGTAAATTCACTCATCAATTGAAACAAAATTCACTGCTCAAAAGCAAATCATTTCGGAACGCCTCAAGTGAATCTGAAATGCCAAATTAGACATTTTTCAGTCACATCAAAGATGCGATTATTTCTCTTTTATTATTCGTAACAATTGTTGCTAGTGTTTCATTCGGGACTCATTGTTGTGAATAAATCAAAGGGGGAGGGTTCTGTTTTGTTGAAATTTTTGCACGTTTTCAAGTTATCGAATATTTCAATAAATGCCAATTATATTGGCTAGAATTTTTATTTCGTAGAGATTTTGAAAATTGATTAAGTCTTGGAAATTATGGCATAATCGATAATAATTGGAGATTATTTCAGCTTTTTTGAAAAAATGAAATTTCAATATTTTAACTAAAAATCTATTTTTTAACAATATAAAATTAAATCACACACACACATACACACACAAATATATATATATATATATCAGATAATCAAGCCCCCTTCCAAGCTCATAACAAATCATTAAATTTCAATGTTTACGCAATTTTAATGAGTGAAATTATATAAATTATTAAATAAAATGTGACCGGCAAGTAATGAATTCAGTGATACAGTATTGCTAGCACGGCACGGGAATGGTACTGACACGCCAGAGATGAGTGTGAACAGGGCCCTTCAAATATCTAGAGAATATTTTTCTTTTGTCCGGTCATGTCACTGTTTTGTGTGAATTGAACTTAAGTCGGCAAAATAATAAAAATTGTTATCGGCAGCGTTGACTGTGTAATATAAGCAGCCCACTTTGTAGTAAATACTGTATACTCTGCAAGTTTACAAGTGGTCATTTTGCCCACCTGCCCCCCCCCATTGCAAAAAACCTGGGTGCGCACCTGCAAATAATCATTTTGTAACAGTGGTTCATAAAAGATCTTTAAACGAAAAAATCCAATTAATATTTTTTGGTGTTATTTGATTTGCTTTTATTTTATTTTAATATTTCATTTATTTTCATTGTAATTATAGATCACATTTTATTTCCTTATGTAAAAACTATTTTCTTTATTGATTTGTTTTAATTGAGTAATTAATTGACAATTTCTGTTGTAATAAATTTTCTTTTCTTTTCAGTCAATTCTGAAAGTTTATCAAGAAATTCGCTTAAATTATATTAAACTCCATCACCAAATCACGAAATTCAAATTCCGATAATTAATTGTTATATTCTTTAGTCAATATTTTTAAAAGTGAACTTTCAAAGAAATAAAATGTTTAGATTTAAAGTGCATATTGTGCTATGTTCATTATAAAATTAAGAGTTACACATAATGGAAGCTACTAACTTTATTGTTGAAGCCTTATAACATTTTTATTAAAAAAATTAGTATTCACGATGTCTCAGTTGATACCTGACAACTGCTCAGACTACCCTTGTTTGATTAGCGACCAACAGGATGGGAACCATTTATTTACGAGTGAAACCAAAACAGGAATACTCGCGTGTTTTTTATATTTCTTACTCAAACTTCTTCGTTGTCTCTTACTATTTTTCGTTTTCTTTACCACTGTTGTACTTCTTCTTTTTGTGCTCCGACACCTTTTTGTTGAAATGAGAAATACATAAAATTAACAATGTTTAATTTGTACATGCTTATCTAGTAACTACTTTATTAGTGGCGCATCATAACTTATTACTGTACATTATACCTTACAGGTGAAAATATTCTTAGTGAGTGGTCATCTTTTTATAGTTTAACAATAAGTTTTCAAAAAATACATGTATTCTTACTGACTAAGCAATTTCGTCTAGCGCCTCCTCTGTAGTACTCTTACTTAGGCAAGACGCACGTGTAGACATTTCTGTTTTCACTTTCAACGACATAGTCAATTCCTTTAAAAGTTTAGACGCTTGTTCTTACAAAATCCAGTTCTATTAAAATTAGCTTTACTTCGTTTTGCATGCATTTTCATTGATAAGTATCAACTCAATATTATTTTCAACCGATATTGCTGGGGTCTTAAAATGCAAGTGGCCCAAAAGCTGGTGCCTATAGTGCCTATTCGGTAACCCTGAACCGAAACAAAACTCAGTCACATATCTGTCTATCAGATTAACTAAGTGTTACAAAATAAACTAGTTAACTGTAGGGTTAGAATTTTTATTGGAAACTTTATATTCATAAAGGTTTTCGTCCTGCTAGAATCTGGTAGGTAGATGATAACGTTTTTAGAATACTGTCAATAGGAATATGATATAAGCTACAAAATGCCGATTACATATTTGTTACTCAAACGTTAATAAAAATGGAATATTACTCAATAGTGGTAGCAAAAAGTCAGCAGCACCGACGACACATTGTCGCGGGTATGAAGAATGCACATTTATAGCATAATAGACATGGGCAACAAATTAAAAAACGTTTGTGACCTGCAAATGACTGACTCACTACTCTTATAAACCAAACTATATTCTTTTTATGACAGTCAGAACTGAAGATTAGATAGAAAAATCACTACCACCAAGAAAAATTCAGGAAGCAACAAATGCCTAAAGCATGATTGACGGAATCGCAAGCATCAAAATTTATTTTGCTCATAAAGAGACAAAATAAATTTTAACTACTCTGTAAAACGAGGGAGAAAATTATTGGAAATTTGGTGAAACATTTCAGTTAAACTTTGTTTACATAATAATTATGAAAATGCTTGTTTTGTTGAAATGATTATTGTTCTATTGACATTAACACTTGCCAAAGTGACATTTTCTCATTTTACTTGTGGCAAAGCTAAACATTGATAATATTTTGAACAGGTAATTGCTGGGAACATAGTTTCATATAAAATTTAAGGATGACAGTTGTTAATGGAACTGAGTCTTTCTGTTGGATCCATTGCTAGACTATATTGATTAGTTTTCATTTCCTTTATCCTCATTTCTTTTCAGACTAAAGATCAATATTTATTTTTGATTTTTAATATAAATTTAAGAACAAATTTTTTATTTGAAAGTTTGTGTTAACTATATAATAAAAGCAAATACAAAATAAAACTTAATTTAAAAGATAAAAGATTTTGTTGATATTTTGGTTATGGCTGTTAGAAGTTACTAGAATATCTTCTAAATTATCCTGTAAAACATCATTAAATGAATTCCCAAATTTATTAATATCACAATATTGTTTAATATTTAAACAAACTTTCAAAATTGAACCAAACAATCTATCAGAGAAATTCCTCAATGGACTGTTTTTAGAGCAAGTCCTCTGTTGAAGCTGTCTTTTAATTAAATGCTTTCCGTAATATTTCTTTTTTTAGCATTTAATGTTTGGGTCTACTCCTGTATATAGGTTTCTTATATTATGGCGATTAGTAATTCGGCCATCAGCCTCTTGTGTTGACACGAACATCTGCACCACTTTGAAATACTTTTTGCATTCTTTTAGAAGTTGCTAGAACATCTTCTTAATTATCCTGTAAAACATCATTAACTCCTTCACTGTGGAGGACGAGCATGTCTCGTCATGAAAGTTTATTGTAATTACATAACTAATAAAATTATTCCGCACACTGAATTTAATTGCTATCGAGCACAGCATCAAAAATAACATTCTTTCACAGAAATTCAATGTTTAAAATTTTAATCAGAGTTAATTAAGCACATCTATTTTTAAAATTCATTAATTCAAAATTTTTATTTATTATAATTTCAAATATTTTACCAATAGATAAATGATTTTTATTTTTTAAATTAATTAAATTCATATACATTCAATTCTCTGCTGAAAACACCTCACAGTGTCAAATAAAGTATAAGAAAATTAATTTCACTTTTATCGTGCATATTTGCTTTATAGTTAGTACTAAAAATGTTATAATACTTTGAAATATTATCATAATTTTGTAATAATATTTTCAATAATATTTGACTTGTCTATCTTAATGTAATCTTCCTACGAATCGCGTACCCATCACAAGCTACACCGGTTCCACTGAATAAACTTTTCATTAATTATCATTAATAATAAGAAAATTGTAAATTATTCCGACATCGACAAGAAAAATATTTTTAAAGTTTATTTAAATCAGCCCCAGTCAGACAAAATGTCCAAAACTCAAAATTTAGCAAAGAAATTTAAATGGATTATTTTTATTCAAATTAAAATATTTTGAAATGTGTTTAAATCGGCATAAAAGTGTTTTTGTTCAGGTTTATTTATATAGAGAAAAAATATATACAGAAAAAATATATACAGAAAAATTAAATTTTAAAATGTTTTAAAAATATGTTTAAATCTTGTCATTTATTGAAAACATTTGTGCGAAGGAAAAGTCAATCAGAAAAAAAGAAAGCGAAAGAATTGTTGGGTTTCATTTTTTGACCTATTTTAGGTCGAAATATTTCATATTTCATTTTATGAATAAACATTGCGGAAATTGGCTTACAGTGTAAGTCTTACACTGTTATTTATTAAGTTATGTTTAAAAATAATAATAATAAAGTAAAAATAATAATATTAAAATATCAATATGAAATTTGATTTTAAAGTTTTCATCTTATAAAAACTAAGTAAAAGAAAACGAGTATAAAACCAAAATTGAATATCAAACAAATTAATAATTAAATTTGATGATTTAAACAAAAATATAGAATTAATTTAAATTCGAAATAATTAAAAATCGATAATTAAATTGTCTAAAGACAATTTCCTCAGCAAGCTCTCGACATGCATCTGCAGTTGTGTTGAAATTTCTTTGGTAAAAATAGCGAGGAAATCTATGAATAATTTGTGTGAACTTTCTGTATAAATTTACATTTTCAATGTTGCTTTGGATATTTATTTGTTTATGTATTGTTTATAATTGTTTTCTATAACCTGCTATTTTGTTATTGTTGTTCTTGAATCTGCTCACATTACTAATTAATGCCTTGAAATTGTATTCATTTGCCACTTAAAAGCGATTTTCAAAAATGAAGAGAGAGGGGGACAACAAAATTTATTCCTATTTTACAGGATTTCATTATTCAAAATTTATTGTATTTAAAGTAATAACAAATAAAAGCCAAAAATAATATCTAATCTATGAATGTTTCATAAATAATTAAATGAATTTGGCAACGATTTAATTAAAAGACAACGCAAATAAAAAACTCTTCGTACGATATATTTCGATAGCATAACTGTCATCTTCAGGTACAAAAAACCAACTAAAAATATTATGAATTAACTTATAATTGAAACAAAACTATATGAGCTTCCAAAAATCCTTAAAGATGGTGTACATATGAGACCAGTTTTGTCGATGGTTTGTACTGCCCAGTATAAAATAGCAAAGTTTTGAGATGGATTACTAAAACCGTTAATGCGATCAGAGTTTTAATGTAAGGACAGTTTTGAGTTTGTGTCTTGTATTGCACAGTTACAAAAATGAAGTATGAATGATGTTATGGTTTCGTTTGATGTTTACAGTTTGTTTACGAATGTACCACTGCTTATGGTGTGCGTTGTTTGATGAAAATGATTCTGAACATCACATTTTGGATAAAGGGGAATTCGTAAACTTCTTGAATTTGCTTCTTTAAATGTCAATTTTCTTTTCAATAATGAATGGTATCAACAAATAGATGGAGTCACTATGGGCTCCCCTTTAGCACCAACGATGGCATCAATATTTTTGGCTAGTTTGGAAAAGAAAATTGCTTCCTTCCAATTTGAGAAACCCATTGTTTATAAAAGGTATGTAGATGATATTTTCCTTGTATTTGAAAATCAGAAACATGTCGAACCGTTTTTGCATTTTATGAACAGTTTACATAAGAACATTGTATTCACATGTGAAACGGAGAGAAAGTCATCGATTGCGTTTTTGGATTGGTTAATTCAACGCAAAGATAAACATTATGAGACAGAGATTTATAGAAAACCAACTGATACTGGTCTTTATACTTCTCCAGAAAGCTTTTGTGAATTTAAGTATTAGAAAATTTGGTGAAAGGATTGATTTATCGTTCATTGTCTTTATCTTCTACTTTTGCTAATTTGGTAAAAAGTGTTGATTAATTGGTTGAGTTGTTGATAAAGAATGGATATTCTAAATCAATTTTATTTTTGATGATAAAAAAGACAAATTGATTAAAAATCCTAAGGTTCCATGTTTTGAGTGTTGATTTAAATAATAGTAAAAATGGATATAAAAAGATTAAGCCTAAATTTGTTTTAGTATTGCCTTACTCTGAAGGTTTTACAAATTATAAAAGGAAGTTAAGTAAACAGATGGGAAATTTAGAGTATAATATCGTTTCAAATTCGTGTAAGGTACGCAATATGTTTATTAATAAATCAAAAACTCCGGTTGGATTGTGTTCTGATCTCGTTTATCAATTTACATGTAATGGGTGTAATGCCACATACATTGGAGAGACTTCCCGTCATCTCTGTACTCGAGTTCTAGAGCATTGTCGATTGAAGAGTTTGACCAATATTAGTGAGCACAATATAGGCTGTAAAAGTGAAATAGGAATGTCTGATTTTAGAATTTTGTTGAGAAGTTTTAATAATTATTGCGATCGCGTGATATGTGAAGCATTGCTGATAAGGTCATTGGATCCAAAGATTAATGTGCAAAGTGCTATGACTACAAATGTTTTGAATATTTTTAAATAATTTAAGTATGTTAAATCATGTTTGTGTATTGTTTTTAAAAACAAATTTAAAATCTTAATATTATTAAAATAATTTTATTTATAAAATGTTACATAATTTTTTTAAAATTTATAATATAGATAAAAACTTATAATAATTACATAAATAACATTTTAAAATTAGTTTAAAGTATTTAAATATTTTTTTAAGTTTTTATTTATTAGAAAATTAAATTAATATTAAAAAAATAATTTGTTTAAATTATAAGTTAATTCATAATATTTTTAGTTAGTTTTGTGTACCTGAAGATGATAGTTATGCTGTCGAAATATATCGTACGAAGAGTTTTTTATTTGCGTTGTCTTTTAATTATTATTATTATTATTATTATTATTATTATTATTATTATTATTATTATTAAAATTATTTGTAGACATCAGTGAGACTGTGTATTATGAACCCAGTCAGCTATCAGACCACAGTTATTTCTCAGCAATAAAAGCTTCTTATAATAATGTAAATGCTCAAATTCCATCAAAAACAAGGCCAGAGAAAAAATCACATCGTCTAGATAATTCCAATCTGAATTCTTCATCTGTTTTTACTAGGGAAAATTTTAAAAAACTTGGTGTCAAAGCCAGTACTTTCTCTATCAAAGATTGGGAGATTGCTCAATTCACATCAAAGATTGACGTCAACGAGTTCCGACATATAACAACTGAACACACGGATGGCCTGCTCGGGTTGTTGTCAAGGAGGTCAAACAATTCTTATATCCCAATCACAAGAGGATCAGGCTTCAGTGGGATGTTAGTGATTCATTTGATTGCCGGTGTTGGCCTTAACTCGAGCCACAGCGTCATTAAAGATCTTTATTGTGTGATTGAAACCGATGCGCTAAGGAAAGCCCGATCTATGATACGCACAAGCACAGAATGTTTTGAGTGGGATGAAGTGTTTGAAATTGAAATTTTGAATAATACTTGTCTTTCTATTCTTCTTTATCAATGGGATCCTCGATTTAGACATAGGTTATGCTATTTTGGCAATTTAACTCTTGATTCGCTGATCAACCATTGGAGAATGTACAACACAAACAATGAAAAATTAGCCTTACAACTAGAGCCAAAGGGTATGCTTTATTTAGAGATTCAATTTTTGAACTGTGAGGAAACATTTCATCGATCTGGTAATAAAACTATCAATCCTCGATCAATATTTGGGAGATCTTTGAAGGATCTCATCATTTTGGAAAAGAGTCCAATTCTTATTCCAAATATTGTTAAAATATGTGTCGATGAAATTAATTTTAGAGGTCGGGAAGTTGTTGGAATTTACCGTTTAAGTGGGTCAATCAAACTCAAAATTCAGCTCAAAGATATGTTTGACAGAGAAGGCTATCACATTAATATATCATCGGATGCGGTGCCAGACATTCATGCAATCACTTGTAAGTAATGTTTTATTTATTAGCTAGCAATATATAAAAAAACAATTTTGTAAATAAACCGAATTTAAAAATTTAGTAAGTTTTTGTAGTAATTAAATAAATTAATTTAAACAATCCATTTGATTTAATTTAATCATTATTTAAATTTTTATTTTATTGCGTATTTGGTTGCAATATGATAGGCTATGAAGATAAAGTACCAGATTGCTTTCTTGATTTTGATTGGCCGTACTGGAATCGTTTCTGACAATATATTAATTTATTTGTTAAAATGTAGGTTAGCCGAATATAAGGCCTATAGTGCCCAGTAGCCACAAAATGTTATATATGATTCGCTCAAATAATGTTATTTTAAATATTATAATTCTAAATTACAAAAGTACAAATATTTTACACCTTTGCAGGATATATGAAGAACATCTCATTAAAAGGAGAAGAGTAAACCTTCAAAAATGTAGACTAAAAGTGAAAATAAGGAAATCCTATTTTGCAAATTGAACGCAATCAGTAAACGCAAAATTTAAAATAGCAGAAGGCGACAATTAGGAGCGTGCGAGTGTTTTGTCGGTTAACTTACATTTGAGTTGGTTAAAATCCGTTTTATTATCTTTTTAATATTAAAACAAACTATATCAACAAAAACCATAAAGTGCAAAGTTATTTTAAAAAAAATGAATTCCACATAAATTTTTTATACATATTGCTTTAGATTCTTTTGACGAAATTGTATTATGGCTAATGTATGGTCACTACATTTATATATACGAGAAAAATTTAAATTAAATTCATATATACCTAATCCAGAACATCATGCTGAATCCGCTGGAATCTATCCAAAAAAGTTTCATTTATTTTTTCAGGATCGTTTTAATCTGGTATGCCATCTTGGTCGGCATCGGGTTCACCGAATAATTGATTGAACAAAAGTTTTGCCTAAACAACGCAATGAATTGACTCAGACAGCGTTTTTCTAATTGTGCAAGCTGGGTACTGCTTTTGTTCATGTTTTAGATAACATTCATAACAATCCGTTTTACCTTTCAAAATGGCTTGAACAATGTCTTCTATAATCCATTGTACCACCTTCTATTAATGGAATATTGGATTTTAAACACATTCTATTACAGGGTTTACACGAAATATAAAACTTATTTCCAATAAATATAAAACTTATTTCCAAGTAATATAAAAATAAAAAATTAATATAAAATTAATATAAAAATAAGTTTTATATTAATTGGAAATAAGTTTTGTATTTTGTGTAAACCCTGTAAACACTGTTATATTAAATTTATATTTAAAAAAATACATAATTATAAATTTCCGGTTTATTAATAAAATTTTACATATCAATATATTTATTTTTATTTATTTTATTTTTTTTTAATTTATTTTTATATTAATTGGAAATAAGTTTTATATTTATTGGAAATAAGTTTTATATTAATTGGAAATAAGTTTTATATTAATTGGAAATAAATTTTATATTAATTAGAAATAAGTTTTATATTTTGTGAACCATGTAACATAATTTCTTACAGCTTTGTTGTTCATAACATCATCGTGGATTGCTTTTATGTTCACATTAGGAATAAATATCAAAAAACTTTCTTTGGCAGTCAATGCTTTCGATTTTCCTACATTTTCCTTGCGGAATAGAAATTATCGATTAAGATTGCTAACATCAATAGCATCTAAATCAATAACAGTGATTTCTTTAAAATTCCACATCACTAAATTTTTAAAACTTCCCAACCAATACCCCCAGCACCCACAACTAGCACATTACCTTTTGCAACAATACCCATTCTACTTCAAAAAATTATTTAAATTAACTAATTCCTAAATTTTATTTTTCAAATTACTAAATTTACATAGCAAGACTTAAACAACAATTCTAAATCTTTTAATAAATAATTTTTTTTAAAAGTTTTTATAATTCTATCGTTTTTTAATTTCATTTTTTTCTCTCATTTTCTTTTCTTTTTAATTATTGTTGTTAGTTGAAGAAAAGACTCTAATTTTGAATCCATTGTCCAAGTTAATAAACTACATCGGGGCTATGGGAACAAACTGACCAAATATGACCATCATTTAATTGCTTACCGGCAAAGATTAATTTTCAATTAATTTCAGGTATTACTTATTTATAGATAATTAAATAAGAAACAATGATTAAATTACAGGAAAGCACAATTCAAACACATGTTATACGATATATTTGAACAGATTTACTGTCATCATGAGGTAAAAATCTAACGAAAACAATAATTATTAAGTTTTTAAATATTTTTAATCTTTTTTATTAATTTTAAATTATTTAAATTAACTTTTAAATTTAATTTTTTTTGTTATGATAAATTTTATATTATTGAAACTTATAAATTTAAATATTAAAATTTAAAAGCAAACAACGACATATGAATTTATCCCAATTTACCAATCAACCTAATTATGAACATTGAAAACATTAGTACTCCTATCATTTTGTTCAAGAACTCGAGTACAGAGATAACGAGAAGGTTCTCCAATGTATGTCGCATTAGACGGTCTAATTTAGACCTATTACATATAAACTTATAAACGAGATCAGAACACAATCTAACCGGAATTTTTGACTTTGTAATAAATATGTTTATTACTTAAACCAATTAGAAACGATTTTCTAATCACCAACTGCTTTAAATCTTCTTATAATTTGTAAAACATTCATAGTACGACAATGCCAACACAAATTTAGATTGATCATTCTTAGATAAACTATTGATATTATTTACATAAACATCCAATTTACAACCAATAGTCAAATTTTTCTCAGACATTCTCAAACATATATCTTTAAAATTCTTAATAAATTTGTCAACAATCTCTTTTATCATCATTAATAAAAATGACTTTGAATACCCATTCTTTATCAATAATTATACCAAACATAACACAAAACCAAAATCTCATTCATAATTAGTTTTATTAACTGTTTAATACTGAAAATAAACTCAAAAAATCCTTACATTAAACAAATAACTATAAAAATAAAAGACATTGTATTTTCTACAAAATTTGACTATAATTCAGATTTATTTATGGTATTCACAAATTTTCGGCACAGCCTTTTTTCTTTTTCAAGTGATTACACTTAGTTTTAACTTTGCAGAGATATATGAAATAGTGAAATGAACCTTTTTTTCCCTTGCTTAACCATTTATACTTTTATTGCAGTTATTTTGTATTATATTATATATCATCTTGAATTATATATTATTTTAACTATAATAATAAATATTAAATTAACTATTTATTATGAATAATTTACATAGCAATATAAAGTTCTTCCTCGTAATAGGAATTAATTCTAAAATATCGTTTCTTGGTTTACTAATAGATAAGAAAGTAATGCATTTTGAAGCAGAAATTTATATTATGTTGGTTCATAAGAAACGTATTTTTATAACAAAACAAAAGTTAATATTTGTGCATAAATTTTATGAAATTAGTCAATTACATAATTTTCATTATTTTTAATAACTGTTTCCATCTTTCTGTCAACTTTTTAATCTCATTAGAATAGAAACTTTCAGGTTTCGATTCAAAGAATATGTCTAGTGCTGTTTTCACCTCTCATGTATTAAATTTTTTTCCAATTAAATAATTTTGTAGAGATGAAAACTAGTGAAAATCTGAAGGAGCCAAGTCAGGAGAATAAGGCTGATGCTTTAAAACATCCCAATTTAGCTTCTTTAATTTATGCTGTGTCATCATCACAGAATGTGGTCGCGCATTGTCATAGTGAAAGATAACACGCTTGCGATTGATCAGTTCGGGTCGTTTTCACGAGTTCCGAATTTAATTTTTGTAGTTGTTCACAATATTTCTCAACATTAATTTTTCGGTTAGGTTTCAATAACTCGTGATAAACAACGCCGTTCATATCCAACTAAACACAAAGCGTTAATTTTTTTTGACGAATCTCTGTCTTTGAAGTGGTTAATGAGACTTGTTCCGGTTGTTTTTTGTTATTGTTTTACTGTTGTTTGAAGGTTTTAAAAGCTTTTGAAAAGATATTTTAAAAATTATTGGAAATGCTAATCTAAAAATATGTTTCAAAGTCTTGCATAGTTCGTTATATGTTTAGTAATAATTCTATGACATCACTCGGTCTATGCTCTGATTTTGTATATCGTTTTACTTGTAATATTTGTAATTCCACATACGTACACGAGTTCAAGAGCATGTTCAATTGAGTGTAAACAGCAATATGATTTAGCATAATATAACATAAGTTAAAAATTTGTAATTACTATTTTAAAGTATTATCTAAGAGTTTCAAAAAGTATTTGAGCATATTACTTGTAAAATCTTGATGATAAAATCATCCTCAAGCAAAAGGCATTATAAAAGTAAATGTTTTGAGAATTTTGCACATTTTATTACATAATTACCAATAAACCTATTAGTATAATCGTTTTGCTGAAGTTGTTTAGTGCCTGGGGATAACAGCTGAGCTGCTAGAATATATTCCAAACCTATAATAAAATTGACGATATGTTCCATAACTTTAAAAAAATAGTGTATGATGAAGAACTCTATATATTTTTCTAAAAAACCGTGCAAAAAAATAGTGAACCCTAAATTATATACATGAAACCAAAATCATTGCCAACAGATGTGGGACTTGCACCTCTCTCAAGATTCACTAAGATTTTGACTTTAGTTTTCAATGAAATTTCCAGTCTTTTTGAAATATTTTTAGTTTCTTTAAACTTATTATTAGGGGCCATAAAAAAATTAAATTAAATTGGTTGTAAAATTTAAATGTAGTGCTTTTAGAGCATTTAAAGATGCAAAAGCGCTTATCAATTTACAATAATCTAAAGTTCTTGCAATATCCCAATTAATGTTGAGTGTCGACAGACCATTTATGCGACACTGGAATATTGTTGATCGCGGTGCCAAACATAGTTATCTTCAATTTTATTACAGGTAATTTTTCTAGTCGTCCTAAAATGTGAGGAATACATAAAAGCGCGAAGTAAATTTTTTGATTCTTTTTTATAGTTTCTAATAGAGTTGCTAGTTATATATTTTTGAGGCCTTCCGAATTCATAGGCCCATGTCAAATGACATCCTTTATCACCTCTCTTCCAAGGCCTGTATATATCCACGAATAGTTAAAATCTAAATTGAATATGTGAAAACAACATACATTAGTTTAACAAATTAAAAGATAACGCCAATAAAAAACTTTTCGTACGATATATTTCGATAGCATAGCTATCATCTTCAGGTACTCAAAACCAACTAAAAATATTATGAATTAACATTTAATTTAAACAAATTATTTTTTATTAATTTAATTTTGTAATAAATAAATATTTATAAAATATATTCAATTTTAAAATTTTCAATAAAATTTTAAAATTTTCACTTATATTCTAATTTTTAAAACATTAATGTAATTTAAAATTAATTAAAAGTGAATTGAATATATTTTATAAATATTTATTTATTACAAAATTAAATTAATAAAAAATAATTTGTTTAAATTAAATGTTAATTCATAATATTTTTAGTTGGTTTTGAGTACCTGAAGATGATAGCTATGCTATCGAAATATATCGTACGAAAAGTTTTTTATTGGCGTTATCTTTTAATTATTTTAACAAATGTTGATTTTATGACCCAACAGATTATAAAATATCACTCCTATAAATAAAAATATTCTGGGCTGCCTGAAAGTCAGTTTAGTTCCTTTAAATCGTTAAAAGTCGAATTTACACAAGTTGTTCAGAATTAAATATATAAAATTCATTTATAAATAATTAAATTAATAAAATATTCCAATTAATCACCCTTTGAAGTTCGCAAATACTGTTTGAGAGATTGAAAATGGAACCGGATCTGCCTTTTCAGAAATGACCTTTGAAGTTGGCTTTTTTTGAAAGAAAGAGTAGGTAAAAAATAATTTAATCATTTTCTAAAGATTAGAATCCAAAGTATTAAATTAAAGATTTCCAGAAAGGTTTTATTTTGTATTAGAAAATTGTATGATGGTGCAAAATAAAAATATTGCCCCCGGCGGCACAGACCTTAACCTACAACTTTGGTAAGGTTTGTCATATCTTTCATTTTTTCTCTCTTTATACATTTAATTTGAATATGTGACATCATTTGTAAAGGGTTGACTAGGCTATGAGGAACAAAGCTCTTGGACTCTTTATGCACCAAGAAAATATCAGAAAACGGCTGTTTTTCAAAAATCTTTTTATTCTTTATTTTAGTTATACACCAAAGAACACTGAAACATCAACGCTGTCTCGTGAATACATTCAGTAGTAATAATATGTGAAATCAAATTTCAAAATTTGACCTATTAACTCGACTGCGTAGAAAGTATTCAGTTTCTCGTACCCAAGTTAACTCGTTTGAGTACATGATGGGGTAAAGTATAGTGGGGGGAGGTGATTATGTTTTATCAGGCGCAAATAATAAAATAAAAATTTTTTCTCAATGCACCTCTGATTTCGTATGCATGATTTTGCCCATTTCAGTATTGGATACGTTATATTTTTAATAAAACTTTATTAAGTAACGTATGTCATTGTAAATCCGGAATCTTTTCGGGAGACTTAATGATGCAGGACAATGTGAGTTAATTCACCATAAATGACTCTCTTAGATTAGAGTTAAAAGGCATTTTCAATTTTCCGAGACTAAAACGTCCCTTCTCGTTATTGATTTTGCAGAGGGAATATGTTTGGGAATATCTCTATGAAACGACATATGCATTATATTTCTAATTACACATGAAAATATTTCTCATAAATCTTAGTTAGAATTTTCTATTAAATTTAGACCATAAAGAACGAATAGGAAAATCCCCTTACAGAATAGCTTGTTATCCGGTTTCTACTTTACTCGGTTGAGGGTTGTTTTGTTTCATTTGTCGTCCTAATGCGCACTTTTTAAATGATATTGTCATTTGCTTTGGTGGTTAATATAAAAATGTAATTTTTATGTTTGTTCATTAAATTAAATATTTATTGATTTTTGCATCAGTTTAATTTTTAGAATTTTGTTTATAATAATAATAATAATAATAATAATAATAATAATAATAATAATAATAATAATAATAATAATAATAATAATAATAATAATAATAATAATAATAATAATAATAATAATAATAATAATAATAATAATAATAAATAATAATAATAATAAATAATAATAATAATAATAATAATAATAATAATTATAATAATAAAAATAATAATAATAATAATATTTTTCGTGTTCCTGTTTTCTTCTTTCCTAATATCATTTTATTTGTAAATTTCTTACTATACCTTTTATATCTATTGATATTTTTACCATATATAACTTTCGCTGTGCTAACTCCAATAGCTTTTTGTCTCGAGGCATTAAATATATATATTCCATTTCAGGTGTTATCTTTTTCAATTTTTCGTTTTCCATCATTTATTGAAGTATTATTATATTCTCAAATTGTTCTTTATTTTATTCCATTTTATTGCATTCATGCGCTGGTGATACTTTCTTGAAAATATCAATTAGATTTCGGGTGCTTCTGTTAATTCTTTTGTGATTTTAGCTTAAAAGTTCTTTCTACAAACGACATGAGTTCCTTTGGTTCTGCAAATTTTAATACCCATTTGTTCAACAAAACTTTGTTTATTCTTTTTTTTGATTACCGCTGTTAATGATACATTTCTACTATATTGATCGATAGTAGCGAATTTATACCTTTCTCTTGTATATATATCCATGTTGATTTTCTCCAATTGACCATTATTCCTTGTCAATTTCGTTTAATCTCTTGTTTTCACCGTAAATACTTTCACTTTTCGGCATGCTTCACATTTTAAAATCGTTAACTTTACTTCTTTTTTTAAGCCCTTCATATTGAAACAATGTTGGATATAATTGGTTATTTTCTGTCTACATGACATAATGATATGTGCATTTTCTTTATCGTCTCTTGTCTCTTGGCTTGTGGGATTTATATCTTACTTCTCCTTGTTATCTTTAGGCTTGCTTTTTATTTCTTGAATTTCTTTATACTTTCTTTTTTTATTTTCTGTTAATAGTCTACTTTTTATTTGTCCTTCTGGGATTTTGTACTCCATCGAACTTAGTACGCACATTCCGAATGTTTTCCTGGATAATATTCCTTGATAATATTCCAATTCCGATTCATTTCATAAATTCCATTTCACATCTAGTCTGATCAAATAATTTATCCTCGTTAGGAATTGTGTTGTTATTTGTTTTTGTTGTTAGCTTTATGGTCTTTTTAAATAAAATTCGCATTCTGTAAAAATAGTGGTTAAAATGCTTCCTGGTGATACATTATCCTTTCTCATGACTGTTCGTTGCGAGGGATCCATATGCTACAATGTGTCCATGTCCTTGATAATCTTTATGTGAAAGCATTGTTCCAATCTTAATTTTACTTGAGTCTATATTCAGTAAAAATACTAGAAATATTAACAGTGGTGCTTTCTTCAATGCATTTTTCGACTTTTAGAAAGCGTGTTAGCAGGTGTCGGTCCATACCGTACATACTTTCTAACGCTCCAGATTTCTTTGTGTAATCCTTAATAAACCTCATTTAATAGTTGCACGAAAGAAATTTATGATATTCTTTATGCATTTTGGTCTCTGGATAGATTGGATCGCTTCCATTTACACCTTGATTCATTCGAATATCTTTGTTGTTTATTAAATTGTCTAAAACCTTTACTTCATTTTTTAATATTTGACATTTGCCGGGATTAAACCTCAGTTTTCTTACTGAGATATTATCTAATACTTTGTAGCGGTCTTCTATTGTTTTTGTGAACATTAGTATATCATCTAGGTACACCATCACTACATCATTCCATTGGTCTTTCAAACGTTCTTGTTACTTATTCTGAAACACATTCGGTGCTGCAACAATGCCAAATGGCATTCAGTCAAAAAAATATTTCCCATCATTAGTTGAGAACGTTGTTTATTCTTGAGAATCTTTTTCAAACTGCTTTTGGAAATACGAGTTTCCTAGATAAATGGAACTTCAATATTTTCATCCGTCTAACACATTCAAGATTTAGTTCACGTTTGTCATTACGAACGCATGCCTTTCTGTAATTTTATTTAACTGTCTAAAATCTAAACATATTCTGATATCTCTTTTCTCTTGTGTGTTTCACCGTGTGCTACATTTCCTGTTCGTTTCTAGATTTTGTCATTACTTCTTCAAAATTCAAATTAATTTAATTAATTAAATTTCAAAAATTTTGATTATTGAGCATGAAAAAGTAAATAGTTAATTTGTTTTATCAGTAAATTTTGAGTCTTGAATCAAAATTTAAACAACAAATCAAAACATCAAATAAAGTTTTGCTGTAATGATATTAAAATTATGAAAATCTGTAATTATTTTCAATGTAGCAGTTCTCAAGGACTTTCTTCGAGAGTTGCCGGAGCCGCTATTCACTGAAGCATTCTATCAGATGATCGTCAACGCTCACGAACTTCACAAAACCAGTAATACGTCCGGAGAAAAATTGATGCTCAATATTTTGGATTGTTTGCCGATTGGCAACCAGGTGAAAGAATGATTTCTGATCCATGATTTCTGATTATACAATTTCTAGAATGTTTTGCTCTTCCTCATAGATCATTTGTTGAAGATCATCGCCAAATCTGAAAGCAATAAAATGGATCTTGTATCTCTCTCGAATATATTCGGACCCCTTCTATTTTATCCTTCCCTAGAGGGTTCCAGCAAGCTTAGTAAATCAATTTTAGATCCAAGTCTTCAGTCAGAGATATTTCAATTCATAATGACAATATGGCCAAGTAATATTGGTTTGTCAAGATCCAGTAAATGTAAGTCTTTCATAAACGGTTGTTTTTTTTACTGAAAAATTACTGATCACAGGAATTCAGTTGAGGGTTCTTCTAAATTTCGTGACAGCATTGTTTAAGGTATAATTTTTAGGGCTTTAGAGATTTAGATTAGTTGAGGGTTTGACTAGGTCTGTGGTACGAAAGTTATGCACTGCTATGCATTTTTTAAACATTTTTTATTTAACACTTTGTGTCCCGAATTTTTGTTGAACCAAAGTAAATTTATTTTGAAGATTACTTCATGATTATCATTTACACATTTAAAAAATTTGAAACATCCTTCGGGTTAGAAGGAAAAAAAATAGTTGAATATTTCGGTTGAATATGATTGATATAATATTAATAAGTAATATTTGTGTGATAAGATTTGAAACCAGTCGGAATGCACAAGCCAACATCACATTGTTCACGGTATAAAGAGTTTTGACCTAATTCCTGCTTTCGAGCAAACAACTCAGATTTTTGTCTTTTACACCAGTATAATCACGAAAGTGTTTTTCAACAATTCTTGCTGGATTAGGTTGAGATGACGGTCTACCAAAAACTGAATCATCAGTTTTTTATATTTATAGAGCCTTTGTCGAACAAGTTCTTTTTTTAAATGATATAGTGACATGCTTGATTTTGTCTTTTTCTTGTATATTATATACGAGTTGAATACAACAAGATTAATCAAGTGAAAAAATTATTTTTTACCACAATTCAGTTTTTCGTACACATTCTGTAAAAGACATTTGCATGTATATGTAATCAATTGTGCCCATTTTCATGTTATAGTCTATAATGCATTGTGGTTTCCCTATGATTCCAATGGTTTGAGTCGTTTACCAATATCAGCTATTACATTTGAATGGATTGATGACAGTATAAATATATCCTTTTCGTCCTTCCATTTCAATACAAGTAAAGTTCGATTCGCAGCTGTTTCTACTTCACTTATTTTAAGCTTTCTAGTCCTCTTTGGAGAATCTTTTCTATTCTTTCTTGAGGTTCCACGTGCCCCAGTTTTATTGTTAAAAAACAAATTGAAAAGTTTTGGGCTTGAGTACTAATTATCAACATAAAGGATATGTCCTTTATTAAAAATGCTTATTTTAAAATTTGTCAAGTTACATTTGATGAAAATAACAGTTTATTTCAAAGAATTTTGTAACTATATTTTTCCATTCAAATTTACTTAAATATCTTTCAAAATTTTAAAAGACCTTTATTATATGCAAAGTTTAAAGCTGTTCGTTAAAATATTATATGCAAAAAAGAAATTTTTTTTTATTTGTGACCGCTAATCTTTTTAAAATAAATAAAAATAAATAAAAGGGTTTAGTAATACCAAGCAAATAACACCAGATAGGTAGCACTAATACTATGAACACGAAGTGTTTATGTAAAAGTTTTCTTTTAATTAAAGTTGCAGCAAATGCTAAAATTAATAATAAAAATATATAATAATAATAATAATATAATAATAATAATAATAATAATAATAATAATAATAATAATAGTAATAATAATAATAATAATAATAATAATAATAATAATAATAATAATAATAATAATAGTAATAATAATAATAATAATAATAATAATAATAATAATAATAATAATAATAATAATAATAATAATAATAATAATAATAATAATAATAATAATAATAATAATAATAATAATAATAATAATAATAATAATATAATAATAATAATAATAATAATTAATAATAATACATGAATTTAGGGGACATCCTAATTTCTGTATTGAGCTAATTATCATAATTGTCAAAATTTAAAATACTACGTAATATTTAAATTTTCATAGATCCATAAAATATAGTTTAAATTGATTTGTTACTTTGTAGAAATAATTACCAATTGATTATTACAGATACACATGAAAGCCTTTCGCGGAAAAGCCAAAAGGAAATGGCGGCTTCAACCTATAAGCATAGAAATCGAGAAAATATTGCAAATTCTCCAGAAAACTCTAGAAATGCCGTACCGGGAGAAATGACGGCCGGGGAGAAACCTCACTCATATTCAAAGCATATCCGAACCTCAAAATCACGAGAAAGGCAGTCACGTGCTCACAAAGTTGTCGTCTCCTCAGAATATTATTCAAATGAACCTCAAAGTGGTCGCAGCCATTCGAAGTCTGATCGTGGTAAAACCGATCGCCAACGTTCTCATTCTCGTGGTAGGTCTCAACACCATAAAGTGTCTGACAAAACAGAAACTCACTCTCGCCAACACTCGCAAAGCAGAGATAGGAATCAATCACGCAGTCGAACTCATATGCCTTATTCGTAATACAAAATGCTTTTTATGTATGTTTTAACCATACTCACGACTCGATTTGATAAAATTGACTCCTATTAATTCCAGATAAAATTGTTGGTTTTTTATTTTAATAAATTGTGACATTCTGGTTCAATAGTCTTTGGTTTCTGCTAGAGGTGTATAATCGAAGTTCACACTATCATTTCTTTGGGCATGATACTTATCCGGATATTTTCTTTGTTACGATAGTTTCATTGAAACAAAGAAATGTATAATAAAAGGAAATTAGATTTCCATCTAATAATAACGGTGTTTACTTCTCCTATCTACATACAATTTATAATTTATTATGTTTATTTTGATATATTGTCGAAACTTTCCATTTCCTTACTAAACCTTTGAAAAGTCAATCCGAACGAATTTTAGAGTTTTTAATATTGCACCAGATATAGAAATTTGTCTATTTTTTAATAATATATTTTATTAATGCATTGATTTTCGAAACTTAGTTACCATTTCCATGACTACTTGGCAGAAGTGCAAATCAATAAATTTAATCACTTGTTAATATTTACCAATTAAAATACATAGTTTCAATATATATATAATTTTATATACGACTTTTGAAATTGAACAGTTCACAAATAATTAAAAGATGAAAACTATAAAATAGTTAATAATTTTAATTTTTAAATATTATTTTATGGGAGTTAGTTTTTACAATAATTTTAATTTTTTTTCCATCTTGTTTTTGAATGTGTTTTTTAATATATTTTTAATTAGATAATCTTTTTGAAAAACATAGCTAATGTTGTGTTTGTGATGGGAATTATTTTATGTAACTTTTCTAGGGACTCTAGAGATAGAAGCCATGTTTGAAGCTGTTCAAGCCAAGAGTTTGATATATGCTAGTGAAAAAAGTTACCGGTGTCCATTCCAAAATTGACCACTTTCTATGATGAGTTATTAGAAGAGCTTTTATTAGACATACCAAGGCTGAGAAAGCACTTGAGAAGGGCTCCTGACTGTCGATGGAAGATCTTACATCTTTTTCTTTTTCTATCCTTATCTATTATTATCTATTTGTGGTGATTTTTATTAAAAAGTCCTATTTTAAATTGCTACTTAAAATGTCTTTCAATAATTTAAGCAATATTTTGCCCTCATTTCACTTTTGTCTGCTTTAGTAAATTTGAGAATCATTTCAGCTTTATATTATGAAAACTCACATATTTGGCTTACTTAATCCATCGCTCAACTGGATTCCCTCCAGATTCGACTTCTTTATTACCCCTCTAAACACCTATTTCCGAGACCGTTTTCATAAATTCAGATCTCTGTCTCATAACGGCGCAACGTTGTATGTAATTTATTTTAAAACTATCTCGTCCATTTCGATGCCTCAGGAAACCCTTTTATCTTCACAGTCCTACGTCCAAGATTAGCGAACGTAACCTAGTTAAGTAAACATACATCAACGAGACATGTAGCGGTTGCCGACTGACGTTCACATTCACATTGATTTCGATAACGCTTGAATTAAAATGTGAAACGCTCTTCACAATCTTTTTGGGACTCCAGCAATCTGGTACCTTTAAAATTACTGTTGATCTGATCTATAAATGTTGATCCACTTGAGAATAATGATTACTAGAGAAAAACAATAAAACATAAAAGTAGGTAGTTAGTAGCCTTCTAAGGCAGCACACCATTGCATAATAAAATAGGAGGGGGGGGTTCGCGAATGATTAAATTACATAACGACATAATTAATGCCAATTACTTAATTATGTAATTAAGATAATTGATTTAGTGTTTATTTTTTTTGAATTTAGTTTAGAATTTTTTGGAGCATTTTTTTAAAATTCAAATTTTTGGCGAATTTTTTGAATTTATTTTTATTGATTTTAAATTTTTTCAAAATATTAATTTGATATTAATTTTTTAAATGTAATTTTAGTTTTCGAATTTAAGATTGATATTTATTTTAAAATTTAAATTTTTTATACATGATTTGAAATTTTTCAAAATATTAATTTGGTATTAATTTTTAATTGTAATTTAATTTTTAATATTATTTTAAAGATTGAAATTTATTTTAGTTTTCTAATTTAAGATTGAAATTTTTTATGCATGTTATTAAATTTTAAAGTAAATATTTATAATAATAATAGTTGTAATAGTAATAATATTAATATTAATATTAATAATAATATTAATATTAATATTAATATATAATAATAATAATAATAATAATAATAATAATAATAATAATAATAATAATAATAATAATAATAATAATAATAATAATAATAATTCAACTACAAACAAATACGCATGATATCAACATTAGTACAACCTAGTAAATACTTCATAAAAATTGATACTCAACAAATAAACACATAAAAATAAACTCGTAAAAGATCAAATATTTCAAAATTTATAATAAGCTCTTCAGCCAACCGAATATGGACAATTTCTTTCTTCTTCTAATCCATGCAGCATCTTCATCTAAATGGGCAAGTCAGCATCGAGGGATCTGCACAAACAATAATTTTTGTGATAATTTTTAAACAATAATGATTTTTATATTACTTTAAATATATTTTTTATTATTTTATTTAGAATATTTTATATATGAAAAATAAAGGCTGATCCCTGCTCAAATATTTTATTTTATATAAGAAAATAAGGGCAGACCCCTGCTCAAATTTTGAATTGATATTTTATTGATTATTGAAAATATGGTCACCCATTGTTACATATCTTATTGAAATTGCTATATATATATATATATATATATATATGATTAATTTTAATTCGTTTTTTATATGAAAATAAGGCAGATCCCTGCCCAAATCTTATTTTATAAAGCTCTATAAAATACAACTTAAATAAAACAAATCTTATAAAATTGAATACCACACAAGATAATTTTAAAAAATTTATTCAACAAAATTTTTGATTTTCCAAATAGGCTTGATAATAGAATTGTTAATTTTAACTCCTTGAATAATTATCTAAATTTTGTATGTTTTATCACTTTGTACTTCTTCCTTCAATTTACTTACAATTTAATAAATGAAAATCGATCATTGAAAACCATATCCTTGTTCATCAAATGAAAAATATCAGCAATATTTTTTCTATCTTCATCTTCGATATTTCCAATCTGTATAAGCTTTTAAATCAATTGCTTCCTAAAAAATAATTAATCAAGTTAAGTTAAATTAAAAATTACCTTGAATGTATACTTAATAAGAAAATTGTCAATAAAAACATAAATAATGGGTAACAAAACGTTTTTAATTACATTAAATTACAAATATAATTAATAAAATCAAATAAATACTTACTTGCATACAAATAGTTACATGAATCAAACAATTTCTTAGAACTGAAATCTTATCGATATATTCTGATTAACCTTAAATCAATTAAAAAGTAATAATTTCCCTAAGTATCTTATAAATTCAACCAACTCAATTTTATAGACTTGTTAAAAAAACACTTGTAATATTTGGTCACGCAATTTTCATAGGCAAATTTAGACTTTAGATAAAAATAAGTTAAAATACCTAAAGTAAATAAATGTAAGTAGAAGTAAATCATAGTGCCTAAAGTAAATTAAAGTACATTAGAGTATATTCAAATAAATTAATGTAAATTAAAGTAATTAAGTTAGATTAAAGTACATTAGAATACATTTAAGTAAATTAAGGTTCTAAAGTAAATTAAGATATATAAGAGTAAATTTAAGTAAATTTAAGTACATTGGAATACATTTTAGTAAATTAAGGTGACTAGAGTAAATTAGGGTAAGTTAGATAAGAATTTTTAAAAATTAAATAGATGGCCAACAGTTAAGGTACATAAGGGTAATTTTAAAGTTGAAAATTTTAAAAGCTGTAATAGTTGGCAAATTACATAAGATAATAATTTTTTAAAAGTAAATAGAGGGTCATAAGGTAAGTTACATAAGGTAAGAATTTTTAAAGTTAAAGAGTCGACAATATTACATGATAAATTTTTAGTATAGTTTTATCGATCAATTTTTTAAATATTTAAATAATATTTAAATAATATTTAGCTTTTGAAAACCTATATTCAACCAACTTAACCCACTTAAAAATAAAATAAAATTTTCACTCAATCATTTCCACTTAAAATACTTGGTTATTCACTATACACACACTCACAATATGTTATCAATAACTAGTTACTGAACAAATTAATATCAAAAATTGTTTACTTACCAAGAAATCTTCAAATAAAGCCACATAAAAATTTGAGCAATCAAAAGAAATACAATTTCAATTACAAATTTTATTAATAAAAATCTTCTCCACTCTTTTTATCGATCATTGATGTCTTCAAATTGGTAAATGTTAGGTTGCTTAGTTACTTGATTGCTATCAAGCAACTATTAATCAAATTCATTGAAGCCAATCAATTTTTGTATTTTCTCTGAAAAAAATGTATTGCTTTGTTTACATTCTTTTATGTGATTTATTGAATTTTTGAAATTATTTTGTAAACCTTATTAGTTTTGTTAAAAAACTTTGAAATTTTTCTACTATTTTTGTAATTAGTAAGTACAAGTACTAGTTAATCTAATTGCTAGTGAAAAGAAATTTGATTAGAAAAATATTCTTAAATAAATTTTCAAAACATCACCTAAATGGGTATTTTTATGATTTTTATGAAAAATATTGAATATGGCTGGAAATATTGTTATTTGAAAATAATGATTGGTTAAGAGATGAATTTATAATATTTTTAAAGGAATTTATTGAGATGAATATCAGTTTTCAAAGGGTAAATATTATCTACTTGATAGGTTTTTATAAAAATTATGAATATAGTTTGTATAATGGATTGAAAAATGACATTTGAAGAGAAATGATTAGTTGATAGGTGAATTTATGGTATTTTTAAGGGGATTGAGTTGAGTTGGTTGAATTTATAAGATACCTAGGAAAATTGTTACTTTTTCATTGATTTAAGGTTAATCAGAATATATCGATAAGATTTCAGTTCTAAGAAATTGTTTGATTCATGTAACTATTTATATGTAAGTAAGTATTTATTTGATTTTATTAACATATTTGTAATTTAATTTAATTAAAAACTAAAATTGACTAGTACTTAAAAACGTTTTTTACTCATTATATATGTTTTTATTGACAATTTTCTGAATAATTTAAATATTTACGATTATTTCCAGGAATGAAGAGAGATTTTACAATTAAATACTATGAACAGTCGATAACATACATTATTTTTTATTTAACAAGTACCTAGAACAATTATCTAACAATCTTATAAAACTTTACAAAATGATATAACAAATTTTTTCAAATATTTTACAACTAAGTTAATTTAATTAATTTTTTAATTGATAAATTCTATTTTCTTTACAATTTGTACTATGTTGAAGCTTTCTTTAAAGATTTTTATTTAAAAAACTATCAGATTTAATCAAATTTATTTAAAATTTACATCTTTCGCACTACTTAAATCAAATTCTATTCACTAGCTAACCACAATTTATTAAAAATAATTTCTACAAAAACTAATAAACAATCACATACATTTGTCTTATATATTTGGGTTTTCAGTAAGTGATATCAGTACACAAGAACCTATGTATGTATTGAAGAATAGTATCAGAAATTTAACATATTTGGTAGTAGTTGATAATTATTTGATTTTAGTGATGCGGTAGATATAAATTTATATGTGTATTATTTTTTTCTATCAGTTTTATTCAAAACTTTAGCTTAATAATTTTAAGAGTTGAAATATTTTCAATAAATATATGAAAATTTATTCCAAGTACAATGAAAGTAATACATGTTTTGAAAAATTTATTTAAGAATATTTTTCTAATTAAATTTCTTTTCACTAGCAATTAGATTAACCACTACTTGTACTTACTAATTAATTTATCATTCAGTAAACAATAAACGTTGCAGTGAAATGATTAGAAAATCTATAAAAATAATTTTAAGTTAATAGATTTATTTTAGACTTAGGAGCATGTGAAAATTTAATGAAAAGGTTGACATCCATCTTTGAAAAAAACTTTTAATAATTGTTCATTTTTGGATGCAATTAAAAATATTACCAAAATAGTAGAAAAATTTCAAAGTTTTTTTAATAAAACTAATAAGGTTTACAAAATAATTTCAAAAATTCAATAAATCACATAAAAGAATGTAAACAAAGCAATACATTTTTTTCAGAGAAAATACAAAAATTGATTGGCTTCAATGAATTTGATTAATAGTTGCTTGATAGCAATCAAGTAACTAAGCAACCTAACATTTACCAATTTGAAGACATCAATGATCGATAAAAAGAGTGGAGAAGATTTTTATTAATAAAATTTGTAATTGAAATTGTATTTCTTTTGATTGCTCAAATTTTTATGTGGCTTTATTTGAAGATTTCTTGGTCAGTAAACAATTTTTGATATTAATTTGTTCAGTAACTAGTTATTGATAACATATTGTGAGTGTGTGTATAGTGAATAACCAAGTATTTTAAGTGGAAATGATTGAGTGAAAATTTTATTTTATTTTTAAGTGGGTTAAGTTGGTTGAATATAGGTTTTCAAAAGCTAAATATTATTTAAATATTATTTAAATATTTAAAAAATTGATCGATAAAACTATACTAAAAATTTATCATGTAATATTGTCGACTCTTTAACTTTAAAAATTCTTACCTTATGTAACTTACCTTATGACCCTCTATTTACTTTTAAAAAATTATTATCTTATGTAATTTGCCAACTATTACAGCTTTTAAAATTTTCAACTTTAAAAATTACCTTATGTACCTTAACTGTTGGCCATCTATTTAATTTTTAAAAATTCTTATCTAACTTACCCTAATTTACTCTAGTCACCTTAATTTACTAAAATGTATTCTAATGTACTTAAATTTACCTTAATTTGTTCTAATGTATCTTAATTAACTTTAGAACCTTAATTTACTTAAATGTATTCTAATGTACTGTAATCTAGCTTAATTTACTTTAATTTACCTTAATTTACTTTAATATATTCTAATGTACTTTAATTTACTTTAGACCTTTTAATTTACCTTAATTTATTTGAATATACTCTAATGTACTCTAATGTACTTTAATTTACTTTAGCACTTTAATTTACATTAGGTATTTTAACTTATTTTTATCTAAAACCTAAATTTGCCTATGAAAATTGCGTGACCAAATATTACAAGTGTTTTTTTAACAAGCATATAAAATACCCTTTATAATTTTTTATCGGTAGGCGATTTGAGCCAATTTTCATTTTATGCTTTATTTTTATCGGTAGGCGATTCAAGCCAATTTTATTTTAGGCTTTTTATCGATAGTCAAAAAATACCCCATGGCTATTGTGTGATTGAAAAAAATAATATTTTGTGGATGAAAAATACCCTTTGTGACCATCGTAGGCGATTAGAACCAATTTAAATTTTATGTTTTTTTATCGTTAGGCGATTCAAGCCAATTTTATTTTAGGCTTTTTATCGGGAGTCAAAAAATAACCCCTGACTATAATGCGACCGAAAAAATTTGTGGATGAAAAAAATTAATTCCAAAAAATATTTCAAACAATTTTAATTCATAAATTCGCCAAAATTTGAATTTAAAAATATGTTCCAAAAATTGAATTTAAAAAATGCACCAAAAATTTATCTAAAAAAATGCGCACACAAAGTTATTATTTTGATTACATAATTATGCAATCAAGGAAATTTGTGATCAATTACATCATTACGTAATTTAATCCGTCGCCGGCGGTGGGGTACTTGTGTGTTATAGTGCATTGTCCTCCTAACTACCTACTGATACTACCGACTTGAATATTAAGCAAATTATTTTTTCAGTTGAACTAATAAATAAGTTAAGGGAAATAATATTTGAACTAGGATATGTAAAAATTCAATTTGGAATAGAAATTAAATTTGAAAAAGACGGAGAGATAAAATTAAATAACATTAGTAATAGTGCATGATCACTTACCCAATTATTCTTTGACTAGGCTATACAAAAGTTAAAAGAAAAAATATCATCAATAACTGAATTGGTGAGTAGTTGGATTATTAGAAGGATGACAGAAATACATTTCACCGTTACAAAAATAAGCAATTTTAGTTGGTTAAGTGGTATAAGTTTGATTAAAACGCCGAAAATATTGGCAAACAAAAAGTGTTTAATTAATGTGAAAAATAGTGACAATCTATGTCTTATATGTAGCATTTTGTCAATAATTAAAAAAGATGAGATTCTTAAAGACACCGATAATAGATGTAGTAATTACACTCATTATTTAAAGGATTTAAATTATGACCTTAGCGAAATGCCCATTAAATTAAATGGTATTAGAACACATGAAGCAAACAACGAAGGATTTATAATAAACGTATTTAGTTATGATAAAACGGAAAAACCTGAACACGATGACTTTGTTTTAAAACATCCGTTTATAAACATAGTTCACAGATTCAAAGTTACAGAAGGAACAATAGTTAATTTATTATTGTTAAATAAAGGAGAAAATTATCAATACACCGGAATATCATCACTTAATAGGTTAATGAATTGTCATGAAAATCTTAATTGCGATCTAAGAATTCAATCTTTATGGTGTGAAAGATGTTTAAATGGATTTCCAGATAAGATAGCATTTGATAAACATGAAATATTATGTATGAGAAACCAGTTAGGGACAACTTTATACTCTCCCAAAAAATAAGTTCATTAAATTCACCGACTTGTCCAAAACCGTAACTCCACCATATGTTATATATGCAGATTTCGAATCTGTTATTTGTCATCTTTACCCATTATTTATAAAGGTATCCTTCAAAAATTTGAGCAGCGTTCCTCCCTTATTTTTTGGTAAATTTCCTATTTCATTTGTTTAACCACTGTATCGAATCCTTTATCTTTCCCTATATTAAAAATCTGATTAATAAGTTTCTTAACTCCCGGTACGCTTCCCATGATTTTAAACAGTTACAACCCTCTACGGTCACTTTAATATACACTACTCTCATCTGCCACATTACATCCTTCGACTATTGGAAAATGCTTGCAACTTTACGTTCCTACACTATCATATCCTTTTCTACTTGATTTTCCGATTAATTTCCCGACAATATTTTAAATTTTCTATGAAAAACTTTATTCCCTCTTAACTAAAGTCGCACTTCCCATGATTTTAAGTGCTTACTCCGGCCGACGTTTCCAGCAGACGCTGTGAGTTTCAACAACGACGCCCTACGAGTAAAGTCCTGCGTCTTTTGACCAGAACTCATCGTGGACAGCCGAGGTATTATGAGTAGCGCGACCAGCATTCACAACTAGCGAAAACAAACTCGCCAGCCGAACCACCAGTCTGCCCTCCTAAAATTCTATTTCAATATTTATTATAAGTAAGATTTTAAGGGGACTTCTGAATGGCACCAAAAGATTCTACGACCATCCAGAATAAAATTAAAATAACAAAACTTTAACTTCGAAAAATATATTTATACAAGATAACAATACTTACAATCCACAAGTTTGTCAGTCATGCAACCAAATTTGAAAAATTGTCATAAGTTGGCATAAAAATTTTCTAAACAATCGTGTTTACAAATATCTAAACATTTTGTCTAAAAATTTTGTGTTTGTCTGACTGTCTGAAATTATGAAAATAACTGTTGTATATATAGTGTTTTCATGCCTGGGTGCGACAAATCAGAGAATTTTGAGCCTTTTTCGGCTATTTTTCGAGGGTTTTATTGGTTTTATTTTATTTTAAATATTTTATTTTTCTCCTTATTTTTCTATATTTTTTGATATTATTTTCTCAATATTTCGTAAAATTTTTAATTTAACCATTCTATTTGATTGTTTCTCTTTTTACCCTTTGATATTTAAAATTTTGGTCGCCGCTTCCGCCTATGTATTTTCTAAACCTTCTTTTGTAAGGTTTTGGCGGTTTTATGTTTCTTTCTGCATCTGTAGGCTTTTCAATAATTTTAATTAATATTTGTTTTATTTAATTTTGTTATGTTTTTATTTTGTTTTATTTAATATTTTTATTTTGATTTTTGATTTCTGCTTGCGGTGTGTGCTTATGTTACAGCAGCCATATTGACAATGTCCAAACGACATAAATTTTTTTATTTTAATTTACACAATTTTCTCCTTTTATTTAAATTATGGCTTATTGCCCAACAATTGCATAGAGTTGCTGAATATTGATATGTTTTATAAAGTCTGATGATCTCTTAGAACCTTAGTGATAGTGTAAAGGGTAAAAAAATATGAGAGTCTGCATTTTTGGACGATTTCGTTTATCAAATCGTCAATATTTTTTAAAATGAACTTGCAAAAGAATCAAAGGTTTATGTTTTAAGTGTATATTGTGCAATTTCCATTGAACAATTAAGAGTCACACACAATCGAAGCTACTAACCTTAATGTGGAAAATTGTTAATCAAACTCAGTTTGGGTGGCAACAAACCGAATGAGAACCACTGACATAGCCAGTGATAAGCATTTAATAACCGCATTGCGTTTTTACATAATTCGTTTACACTATCACATAACTAACATATTAATACAAAAAATCGTTAGAATAATTTTTTGTTTAATTAGAGTGAATAACAATTTAATTAATTATTTCTTTAAATGAGTATTGTCTATCTTGACTTATATAATAGCACAATACAATTTGTGAATTGTTTCACCGGTGCTGTGAAAATCCCACTAAGTAACCTCACCATCACCCTTGCAGTAACGAATTATGTAAGTTTTCATCATAAAGAATTTTGTACCTGAGTAATTGGATGAGTTATGAAAAATCATTTTGGGACATTTCAATGACAAAGAATCTTTTACGTAAAAATAATTAATATTTTATTTGTTACTTGAATTTTAATTGAACCATTGAAAGCCAAATAATTTGTTGTTCATAACAAACACGCAAAGGTGCACTCACACGCACGTGATTCACCAGCAGCACAAATTCACTGTGCTTATCAACTACTTGCACAGTGACAATTCAATAAATCAATACAGCACAATCAATAATGAATGCTGGAATTTGTCTGCCGATTCTCATTCTGGTGATGCTTCTTCTTCCTGCTCATTCAAATGTGCTTTTCTTTCATGGTTAATTAACAATTGATGAGGAAATTCTATAACAATTGTTCTAGATTTATATTCAAAATCGCCTTACGTTGCAAATCATTTCTACCGGCCACTTGATTATGTTTCTTTTAGGGACTCCATTTTGTACCCTCCCAACACGGACGACTTGTTAATAACCACCAAGTTAGAATAAAAATTCTGTTCGTTTTGCATTATTAATTTCAGCAACTCCATTGTCAAATTCAGTGTCAATAATATGAATATTGTTTACAAACTTGAAATCCCCAAAGTTGATGCCTATTCTTCTTGTTTTAGGGATAAATATGCTGAGCAGGTTTATTATTATTATTATTTTTATTATTAATATTATTATTATTATTATTATTAATATTATAATTGTTATTATTGTGATTATTATTATTATTATTATTATTTATTAATATTATTATTATTGTTATTATTGTTATTATTATTATTATTATTATTATTATTATTATTATTATTATTATTATTATCATTATTATGTTTATTATAAGGACTTTTTTTTGTTTTTCACCTCTGATTTCTTTATAAGTGACATAAAATTTTCTACAAAATTTCACTATGAATCAGATTTATTTAAGGTATTCACGAATTTTCAGCACAGCCTTTTTTTCAAGTGATTTCCTTGAAAATGACTGTGACAAAAATTCGTGAATACCTTAAATAAATCTGATTCATAGTGAAATGTTGAAGAAAATATTATTACTATTAATATTATTATTAATATTATTATTATTATTATTATCGTTATTATTTTTGTGATTTATATTATTATTATGATTATTATTATTCAGTATAACTTAAAGTACAGTGTTCGTCATAAAAGATAATTTTCCAAGTAGATTGCTGGGAAACTATTCGAGAGACAGATTTATTTGAAAGTTTTTTCAAGAAAAACAAATTTGTGAAAAATGGATTTAAAGTACAAATTATAAAGTAATGAAGGGAAAATATATTTTATCTGAAAATCAACACGATTAATAATTGATGAAACGCTGGGACAACGTTTGGATGCAGCCGGTATTGAATGATGTCATTAGCATTGCTGGCAGCTCTCTGAATTTTTTAAGAATTTTTCCATGTGAACACACGAGTTGATTATTAGAATGCTGATAAATGCTTATAGAGTGCCGAATAATTTTGATTGGTTGATTCTAATGAGCACTTTTAGAATTTTTTTTTAATAATTTTGTCATTACTGCAAAGTCAATGATTACATGCATTGTTTTGTTTTGTTCATATGGTTTATACAAGTGGTGACACATTTGAACGTAGAGATATTTTATCTGGGCATATTTGTAGTTTTCATTACCCTGAGCCAAGGGGGGCAAACGTTTTAAAATAATATTATTGATTCTTAAAAATTACAATACTTGATTGTATTGTAACATGGTAATTAAAATAAATTAATAAGTTATTATTATTACGTTTATCTAAATCAAGCATATCAAACTCACGGGCCGTATGCGGCTTCAACAAAGGTTTTATCGGCTAAGATAACAAATTTAATGATTATTAAAATATTGAGTAAAAACTAAAATTTAAGAAAGAAATGTATTCTATTTACATACTTAAATAATCTATATATTTATTTATGTCTAAAATATTTGTAAAACCTTTAACATTTTTTCATAAGAACTACAATAAAAAGCAAATATTGATCACTACACAAAAAAATCAAATATATTTCTAGTAATTTGGTAATGCATAAATGCATTTTAATTACATTTATAGAATTATAGATAGGTAGAATATAATTTAGTACCTAGTTTTGTTTTTTATTGACAGAACTTACATTCTTTTAATATATATAAGATAATATTATATCTTTTGTTTTAATAGCAATGGTTTTAAAATTAGTAATTTCACAAGTCTAAAAATATTAATGTGACCCAAGGCATAGATTGAGTTTGATAAGCCTGATATAAATAATAAAATTAAAATGAATAATAATATACTTCAAAACAAAGTCCAATAAAATTTGTTACAGAATTGAAAATTAAATTCGCAGTAGAACTCCATCAAAATTGCCTTTGATAAAACAAATCTCATAATTAACTCGGAAAAGAAATTCACTAAGGTTGATTACGTCGACTATTAAGGAGATGTAATTAATCTAACCCAACAATATCGACAAACAATGGGAATTCGAGAAACAGTGTAATTGTTTTACTGCAATCAAACAAATTCGTAATTATTTCTGTACGATCTGCTTAAAGTAGATTAGAATTAATACAATAATTGTTAATATTGTTATTATTATTATTTATTATTATTATTATTATTATTATTATTTATTATTATTATTATTATTATTATTATTATTATTATTATTATTCCAATTATTATTACTATTATTATTATTATATACAAGAAATCGCCATTCAAACACATATTAACTGCCATAATTAGATTAAAAAAAACCCAACAAAATAATAGTATGGATTGTAATTTATATATTCAAACAGGTTATTAATTTTTAATATCTGTCATAAATTTTGAAAATATTTACACATTATTTTTTATTTATCAAATAAATTTATGTATTAACAATTTTTAAATTAAAATATTAAAATTAAAAATAGAACAAGTTTTTAATTAATGCAACCGTAAAAAACTACAAAATTTATCTATTTATCTAAAATTTACAAAACCAAATTATTTAAAAACATTCAAAACATTAATTTTTGAATCCAACTATCTTATCAACAATACTTCACATATTACACATTACCAATAATAAATAAAAATGTTTAATAAAATTTTAAATAAAAAATGCCTATTTAAACTCATACAGCCTCCATTGTGGTCACTAATATTGATCAATCTCTTCTGTCGACATTGTTCAAGCAGTCGATTAGTGGTGAAGGAAAGTCTGTCAAATTATGGGATATTACAATTATACTATTATTTGGTTTGTTTTTACCTGATGATGACAGTGAATTTGTCGAAATATATGGTAAAACGTGTGTTTGAATGGCATGTTTATTATTATTATTATTATTTGATAAGTATATAACAAAATAAGCCCTTGCTGCAAAATACTTATATTGATGGAAAAATTTTCGATTATCAAATAATCCTCTTCAATTTAGTAATATTAATTATTATTATAAGTTGCTATTGATATTTCAGTATCCCTGTCACCTATTCGGCTACTGGACTAAAATCCTGCCTTCAAATATGGATGTTGATGACCACCTACTCTACATCTGCCATAGTAACGGATTGGCAAGCTATTATAAAGTGAGATTTTTATAAATATGAAATCTTGATAAACTGTTATAGAAAATGTGAACAGCTCTGATTTAAGTGATTTAATTATTAGAAAATAGTTTACTGTCGACTTCTTAATAGAAATATCGTAAAATCAAATTTATAGGAAATGCTTCCCGAATCCATATTTAACGGACGGGGGGGGTACAAAAATAGTTGGTGAAAATATTTCCCATTCGTTTGCCGATGGGGAAAAATTTGGTAGTTATCGAATTTGCGGTGCCCTGCCAGATTGGATTATGGGGTTTCTGTGACGATTTAGCTGATTTAATTAAGAAATTGATGGGCGGTTGCGGGAACTGTGATTAAGAATATTTTTGAAATATATTTTTGCAGACTAAATTTTATGTTTCAAAAATTACGGTTGCTACTTTCCGAAATTTTCGACTTGGGATGTACAACGGTAAAATGTTTATTGAAGCTTTCATTCACAGAGGTGTTTGTTATTATGTTATAAAAAGGGGAAGATAAAAAAAAGCATGTTTAAGTTTAATTATTTATTGCATTACTATAATTAAAATTCAAGCACCAGATTTATAATTATAAGAAATTAATTATTAAAAACTTAGGAGATTTTTGGAGCTTTGATAATATCCCCTGACTAAGTCTTTTTGAAATATTTAAATAATTTTAAAATAATTTTAAAAAAAAAGCTCTTATAATAATATTAATAATATTGTTTTTATATTTATTTTAAATTATTTGTAAAATATCTAATAAAAATAACATTTGAAAACGCAGTGCCAAAAATTTGTGTTTAATAATGTAAAAAATAGTAGGAATCTAAATGAAATTAAAATTCTATAAGAGCTTTTCATACTTTCCATATATTGTTTTAGAGTTCAATGCATTATAATTTGTACGAACCTTTGACGCAGGATCCTTAAAATACAATGAATGATTCATAACATGGTGTTCATAGGGGCCTAATAAAGCTGTTTGTAGGTTTATTAGGCCCATCGTTGTAAGATGAAAACTCAACAATTTAAATTACTGAATTTGCCTCACGGATTGGTAGCTTACAATCGGGAAAATGATCCTGGATTTTTTTCCTTTTTTTACTAATTTATAGATCACTTCCTTGATTTCTATAACCCAATACTTGTCCTGAAGATTTCCTCGTTTATATTCAAGCTTAACAAATTTTGATTAATTTATTTAGACAACTCAGTTGTTTTCTCCTAGCCATAAAGGAAACCTTAAATTAATGTCAAAACACATTTTTCAAAAAAGGTTATACCACTATGTTGTAGATACTGAAGTTCTATTTGCTTTTTCTACTTCAATTGGAACTGGAACTCCATATCTCCATTCTTTAGATTATTATAGATTATTATTTATATGAAAATCTACTCTTTACATCTCTTCGGCTGTCTGACCAGAAAGTATATTACAAATTAAAAAAGAATTATTTTTAAGTATTATTATAAAGATTGTGTTATTGAAAAAGAGTTCTTACTTTTTGCGCTATCAACTATTACAAATATCTCTTAAGCGGTTTGCTCTTAGTACGCTTACTAAAATTTAGTCAGCATATATCGATTGACTGCGCAATTTTCTAATTTGAAATAAACGTTATTTGTTGGGTTTTGAGTTATTTTGAGGAAAGCGATGGACCAAGTCATTGCAAAATCAAATCCTAACTAAACTAATTATAACCCAACTAATTTATTAATTATTTTTGGATGTAGTTTTTCGAAAATTAATTTTTACTTATGTCATAGATTAAAACCTTTGAGAAGACAACAATAAGTCGATCCCATTGTCCAAAATACAGCATCGTTAGTGTTGTGTCGGCAGATTTGCATATCTATGTTGGAGATTTGGAAAGGGCGCCAAAAATATTACGTTTCAAACCGGAATATCCAACTGGTTTTCCATCTGAAAATTTAAAAAGCCTTTCTACCACGATACAGTCATCATGGATCCAACAAAACGGTATTCATGGAGTTTCAGCGGTTTATTATTTTAATATTTTTTTATAGTTCGACTATATTTAAAAAATATTACAAATTTGAAAATTTACAGAATGACTCTCAATTGGAATTTGTACTTTGTTAGCTGCAATAGAATTGCACTTGATTTGCCTTTCGCGCATATTTAAATTTTAGTAAAAAGACAAATTGAGAATAATAAAAAAATATATTTCATAATATAAGTTTTATAAACAACCTTTTTTGAGATTTTTAATTTATAAAAATTATAAAAATTTTCCAATTATTTAAGAATATTTAAGAAATTTTATTTTATAACTTAGCATATTTTACAGGTTCTATTACTCTATACAAATACCCCCTGGACATATATAAAATAAGCCCCCGTGTATTCTAACTTCTAAAATCTTGGCTATAACGAAATTTCAAAAAGACGCCGAAACACTAAATAAAAAATAAACAAACAAAAATTAAAACCTACACATGAAAGAATTGTACAGAAAAATAAAATTGTTGAAAAATGTCTTTTTCAAGTTTGTTCAAGTTTGTACCAATATTTTTATATAATAAAATTCGTATCGATATTAAAAGATATATACATAAACGTAAAAAAATATATTTTTTGTTTATATGAAAACAAATATAATTATGTGTTGAAATGAGGTTAATTTTAATTTTATTTAATTTTATTTGTTTAAATGAAATGAGTTTTATATATTTAAAAAAAACATATTTTTAAAACACGTGGATTTTGGGTTCCCATACCCTGTCATACTCATGCCAAGGCGTATTTTCGGCTCTCGTAAAAAACAGTAAGTTAGGGGTATTTTAGGTTCTTGTTAAAAAAAGCCAACAATTTCGACACTTGATAAAAAAATGCAATGCATTTAGGCTCTCGTTAAAAATACTAGACTCCATCAATAAAGCGAAATGGATATTTTCGACTCTCGCTAAAAAACCTTAAAATCTATGTTGTCGCTCAAAAACACTAGAATCTAGTACTATAGTGAGGTCGTGTTTGGTATATGTATATATTTGGCTTGTATATCCCCCACTAGGATATTTGTGAATTGGTGTTATCAAGTTTTGAATTAATGGTTATCCAGTAAATAGAATTTGAATGAAGTAGTTGGAAATTGAGTAAATTGTTTTAATGAATAAATTTGATACATCTTAAATTATTAAGTTGTTAGGTTTTAAATAAGTTTGAAACATCCTTAATTAAAATTGTTAGGGCTTTGGATACGATTTATTATTATTTTCCATTTTTACAGAGTTCCACGAGTAAAGCACTATTTTGTTTTAATCTAATCATTATATCTTCTCTACCATTTCTTTATACACTTTTAATAGTATTAATATAACGAATTCAATAATTGATAGTTAAGGTTTGTTAAAAATATTATTGAAAGTGTTCAATAGAAGGATTTCGGAATTGAGGAAGAGATGAAGAAATTCAATGCATGGTGATGAGATTGAGTCTCTCGAAATATATTGTAGTATAAGATATGTTTTGGATTGGCACTTTATTTTGATTAATATTATTATTATTATTATTTATATTATTTATATTATTATTATTATTATAATTATTATTATTATTATTATTATTATTATTATTATTATTATTATTATTATTATTATTTATTAATTAATTAAAAAAAATAATAAAACTATGCGAATTGGAATAGAGAGAAATATGAAATTCTGAGTAAAAATTGTCCTGAGCACAAAAACTTTGTCAACAAAAACAAGTATTTATAGGATCAAAGCAATATGAGAGTGGATCAGCATTTGAATTATTCTACAAATATCGATTGATTCGCTTTTAATTAAAATATCAATAAGTAATTATCAACAATAAAAATTCAAATTAAAACAATCAGTCAAATCGATGAGAACAAATTGACAAATTTAAATATCCATTACAGATTATTTGCAATTTGTTTACGTTTTCGAGAATAACAATTTTGTTTATTTTCTGCTCAAAGAAGTTGCTGATGAAGACGACAAATTTTGTCAAGATAGAGTAAATTTATATTGTGTTTGTCAAAAATTTCGTCCATTCTGCTTTCTATTGTAGACAGTCAAATCAAGAATTGTTAGAATCAAGAAGGTAATGATATTATTATTCTTATTATTATTATTATTATTATTATTATTATTATTATTATTATAATTATTATTATTATTATTATTATTATTATTATTATTATTATTATTATTATTATTATTATTATTATTATTATTATTATTATTATTATTATTTATTTTAAACATAATATGATATATTATTTAAGTTTTGTTTAAAACGTAACATATATTGATGTATATTTTGATATTTTAACAAAATCTGTTTATATATTATAAATTATAACATATCAAAAGCTGGCTGTATTGTGACCTAAAAAATAATTATAATAACAGCAATAATAATAACCTTGAAGGCGCTGAAGTAATTCTTAATTTTTGACGAATAGGAGTTTAGATAATTACTGAAATTTCATATAATTTTTCCAATTTAATTACCGTTCCCATAGCTAAATTTCAAATCAGTTAAATTTTTTTGAAAATTTTTTTTGATATTTCAAATAGTGTAACAGTCTTAAAAGAAATACTTGGTAAAATTTAACAAATTACAATCTGATCGATGGATAAAAGTCTATTTTAAATGAAAATAAAATAAAAATTATTGGCAAGACATTTTATTTTGGAGTTTTAAGGAAAACGGAAATTCAATTCAATTAGCATCAGTTTATAAAGCTGGAAAAAATATTTAAAATATATAAATCACTTCAAGTGATGATCCTTTGTAATGCCCCTCCCTTAATTGTGCTAATTAACAAAGACAAATTTCCTTTATTGTGCTAGCATTTATATTTACCAGATTCCAATTAAGTTTTAATGATACAAATTTGTAGGATTTTTATTTCATAAATTTAATCACATAAAAAACTATTTTATCAAATAAAAAAACTATTTTAGCAAACAAATAAACTATGTTATGAAATAAAAAAGATTTTATTGCCATTAAAATTATAAATTGCTAAGTATATTACTGTTTATAAAACAATCTTGTTTGTTTAAACACGTATAATTTAAATATAATTTGGTAAATCCATGGGAAATCAGACTTACGGGAAGAAGCAACTTCCAAACGGCACGCCTCGGAAAATGATTACAGAAAAGTCATATACAATTATAGCAGATGAGTTGGAATTGAACTACGAAGCCGTGCTGAGTGTAATAAAAACGTTCATGAAGACTGGAAGAATCGATGCTTTTACAAACCGACTACCTAAAATCAAAAAAATATCTGAAGATATTGCTAGATTTATACAGACAAAAATCAACGTGGATATATCCATTACATTGAAGTCATTGCAACGATGCCTTTCATTGGAAAAAAGATTAGTGGTATCAGTTTCTACAATAGAAAGAACAATTAAGTGTTTTGATAACATAGTCTTTTTATTTAATAACAGTTTTTTTATCTCATAAAATAGTTTTTTTATGTGAGAAACGCAGTAATACATACTCAAGGATATACATTTAGGAAAGGTACTTCAATAAACGGAAAGGAAAAGTTAAAGAATAAAGATTTTGTGGAACTAAGAAGATAAAATTAAATTATATAAATTTAATATGACCTCCCTCTTCCTGTGAAAATTGCTGACTATAAATGTAATATATTTCTTCAGAGTAGGTCTTACAAATTTTCTTACTTAAAATCAAGTTATTATAGTAATATAAAACACACATGGAGTCCGTATAAGTCATTATGCTTTCTTAAAATCTCAGCAACATCATTAAAAGATCAAAAACAAAAATACAAAATGCCATATTTTACAATGTTTTATTCAGAATGACGTTGGAGGCTCAGGCTACACGTTGAAAGAAAACTTTATAACATTTCTTAAAGCCACCATTATATGTCCTGATAAATCAAAAAGTCTCGAAGATACATCATTGAACTACATTGAAAGTGGTTTTTTTTGACAAGGATAGGCAGATTTTATTCTCAACGTTTTCATCTGGAGAGTAATAATTATTTATATTTAATAAAGTTAATATTCCTTTTAGAATAGCAACTACTGCAATATGCCAGTATTCTATGAATGACATTGAATCGGCTTTCGATGGTCCTTTTGTCAGTACTCTAGATCCACGGAATTCCGAACCACTGGCATTTACAAAGGTTGTGTTCTGAATTAATAATATCATTATTTAGAGTATAATTAAACGTTACCACCATGTTTAAAACTTAAAGTCATCACAAAGAACATTTTTGGTGAGAAAAATAAAATACAAGCACATATACATTACACACAACAAACCTATAATAATAAATTCACCCACGTGGAAAAAAACTACAGACAGTCATTTATTATGTGCATTTTTATTAATTAAAACATACAATCGAAATTTTATAACATTCCAGTTTTCAGTGAGAAAGAGAGAAGTAAAAAGAAGCATATAACATATATAATTTATTCTATGAAATACAATTTAAAACTTAAGAAATTTGGAAAATTATGAGAAATTACCTGAAATTATGGAAAGTGTACAAGAATTATGATCAACGTAATTAATAATTAAATTAAAATATTTTAAGTATTCAGAAATTGAACGAGATGGGTAGAAAATTATTGCAATCACAACAAAATTTTCTCGAAATTATTTGTGAATGAAAACATTTAAATAACTTTTAAAAATCGTTATTTAAATAAACCTTTCACAAATAAATGATAAATTCTGTCATTTCCGCATATTCAGTGGTTTCTGTAACTTAGGCGATTTCTGCACGTCATTGTCATAAAATTTGGATGTGATTGTTCATTATCAATTTCCTTATCAACTTCATATTCTTTAGTAAAATTTTCAAAAACTTTAAAATAATTATTAATTGAATCAGAATCCATCATCATTAATCCATTCAATTTAAAATGTCATAAAGTCTAATAACTATCTCTGTTTATCTTTTGAAGAATTATCTTTAGTTCTCCACAAATGAATCATATTAAGCCGTTGCTCTGTGGAAACACTTTCAACATCAGTAATTTGAAAATATTTCAATAAACTATCCGTGAATCCTTCAGTTAACGGAGAAATGAATTCTTATCTACATATTTCGGAGTTAAAATAACAACAATTTAATCGATAGTCACAATCATTTATTTTTGAAGACATCACAGTTTTAATTTTTATAATAATTTTATAAACTCGTACATTAAACCATTTTCATAAGTTACGGTTAATCCATAAACACTAAAATTCTTCATTTGGTTTAAATAAACAAGAAAACACAAATCCAATTTTTTGTAATTTAATTTTTTAAAAATAAAAAACTCAATTTGAAATTAACCACCTTCGTTTTTAAAAATTTTGAAAAATGACCTAACATTCATTCTAAATATGAAAGTTGAATTACAATAAAAATATTTTAATATTAAAAATATCTTTAAAAACTGTTAAAAAAGAAATATTAATGAAAAACAGAACTTTTAATTTATCACATGCCCTCAATATTTGTCTTTGTTACAAAATTTATGACAAGTAACACAATTGAAACTACTAGAGAAATAAATCTAGAGCTATCCGAGTTACAAATGACCAACCAATTTTGAGTTAATTAAGTATTGTCAACTCGTATGAAAAGATTGGAAAATATTATATGAGTGTGACGTACAAATATCTCGCTTATACAAATCTTAATCGGAATATGTATGTATCGAGCAGTGTATCAATTATTCTGTTATATAAATTTAAATTAGAAAAAATGTATGTTTTTTGAATAGTTAAAATATTATTATTATTTTATTAAAAATATAAGAACACCATTTTTTAAAATATATTTTTGTAATATATTTTTAATAAATCCGCTGTCTTCATCAGGCCATGGACGTCTCAGAAGTCGGGACTTCGAGAATTTTTCCTGAGGCTCCTAACTTTCATATTTCTAATAATTATTATTAGATAGGGCAAGTTTTTGACATCAAACACAACGATTTTTACGAGTCAGATGCTAACGTAGGTCTTCCCCTGCATTTTAAATATATATGTACCGTTAAACCTTGACATAAATACGCACTTTTTGTCATTTTAGTCAGCAAAATTAAGGCTTCGTATAATACTCTTATACAAAATTAATTTTAAATATTAAACAATTGAATTCAACTATTGAATTCTCAGCTTTAAAGAAAGGGAATCCTTTCAGTATAATAAGTGGACAAACAAAATATGTAAAAAACCAATGTATTGTGATTGCATTCTCAGTTTATAAAGAACTGTAGCCATTGTAACAACATTGGAAATTTAAAAAATTAAAAAGATGATGAATTAACAAAATATTGAAATGATTTTCATTTATTTCTTCAAGATGGAGAAAATTCTGACTATGATGGTTACAATTTATTTCACGAGTTAAAATTTTTTTCAAAAGAATACAACTCCTTTAGATTGTCTGAAATAAATTTGGAAAGATAATATATATATATATAGCATTGAAAATTATGCTAACATAGCTTGTTTAAGTAGCTTCTCTGTCGAAAGCAGTTTTTCCATATTAAAGTTAATTAAAAATTATCTAAGGTCAACCATGCAACAAAATAGGTTAGAGGGGTGGATATGTTGTTAATAGAGCGTAGTTAACAAAACAGATAGATTTTGATGATATTATCGAGGAATTACCATTAAAAAAGTTCAAAATAGAAATAAAAAAATATTATGTTAATGTATGTATATTATTGTATATAATGAAGAAATAAATATATCATTAAATAAATTGATAAAATTATGTTCATGTGTCATTTCTTCCTTTTTGGGAAGGGGCCCGTGTATAATATTTACCCAAGACCCCGAAAAACCTACAACCGGCCCTGCATCAGGCACTAAATAACTTCAAGAACACGATGATACGTATAGTTTTATAAGTAATTACTTGTTGTTGTTATTGGCAATGTCCTATATGTAAAATTTTAATAATAATAATTGTTTACAAACCTTCAGTGTGAAGAAAACAAGTTTGATTGTCTTTCTCACCGGGCCTCGAAACATCAACTGAAATTCAACCCAGTTTTACCGAATCTAAAAAAGAATTTGGTGTTTCAAAACGAAGAAATGTAATATTTTATTATTATTTCTGGTTTGATGCCTAATTGCGTTTAAATATGTCTAAATGAATCTAATCATAATGTGCGATTTATGAATGCTGCCGAAATCAATGAAATGTGAATTAATTAATAATAAAATTTAATTTGATTGTCTATTCGCTATGGTCAGCTTCAAATTTCAACCCTGACGGTCTTCTGGGCTCCCATCAATGAAATCTAAAAATTCCGTAAATAATTTTTTCCAAATTTTCTTTCTGGCTCTTCGTTTTCATTGAGTTTTAGGAAATTCCAATCGCTATGATCTTTTGTCGATCTTCATCCTTCTCAATAAAATGTCTTTTATTTATATTTCATTTAAATATTGACCGGAGAAGTCTCTAGAAATTTTGTCTTCTGTTTCATCCCAATCAGGATAATATATTTGTTATAATCTCGGTTGTAGGCACCAGTCAAATAGTAATTCACCGACTTTCACTACTTTGAGATCACTTCAAGGCCGAAACCTCTCTTTAGTATATAGTGCGGTACCCTTTTGTTATTATTCTTTATTTCCAATTTTAATCTTGCTGAAAATACTAATTATGTATTTTTGAATTCTTGTTTTAAAATCGATGACTACATCATCATATTTTATTTTTTAAAAAACTGTTGATTTCTACATTCTTGTAATTTAATCTTTGTTTTATTGGACTAATTACACAACAGCTATTTCGAAGTTTGATTTCAGTGCATAATTCTAGAGTTTACATATAGTTTTAAGACTTGAACTATTTTCACTCCAACAATGTATTTACAGAATTTAATTCTCTATAAGATGATATTATTTCACACTTTTTTATTCAACCTTTACAAGTGCATTTGAAAGATGTAATAAATTAAAATTATTCTTCTTTACGTAGTAGTTCTACTATTAAAATAATATATTATTCAAAAAAGACATTACAAACTAAATTTTTATTAAAAAATACATTTAAGTCCTAAAGAAATTCAAGCACTTTCTACTCTTTATATTGGTGATATGGCATCTTTGACATTAATTATATATCCATGTATTGAAATGTTAACAAACCAGGTTTTGCTATCTTTAAATTCAATTTTTTAAAGACCTCATCAAAACGGGATTTTAGATTGTTGATGAATGTTTTTGCATTGCATGATAAGTTAGGATCCACTGACATGGCTGATGCAGGCAAAAGATTAATTAGAATGGAGATAAAAGCGCAATAGAACTACCGATAAGTGTTATTTATTTTCATCAACATGTTACTTTCTTGATTTGAACAGGTTTCTTAAAATGATTTTATGCAAAAAAACATTCTTGTTTTACATTTAAAAAAAGTAATCAATAACATTTCATTTTATATCTTTTCTATAGTTGGAGAATCAAGTATGTAACCATTTAAATTCATGCATTTGTATAGCAAATAACATACATTTATATGAATCCTTGTGTTGCATATGCACTGGAAATAATTGGAATTTTAAATTATTTCAACTTTAATCTAAAATTTTTAACACAAATATAATCAAATTAAAACAAAGATTCCTTACATAATCTTTATTAAATTATTTGTGACGTCAAACACGTCAGGAAAATGTCAAAGAAAAATCTTTATGATATTATAAATCTTCATTTGTGTCAAGCATGTTTGGAAGCAACAACATTTCTTTATCATCAACAGCATCAACTAAAACCATTGCACCCCTTCTTTAATGCTAAAACTAGTGACTTTTATTTGTCCCCATTCAATTATTAATATAAAAATTCAAATTCAACTGATTGGCTAATCCAATATCTAATATTAATGATACAATATATGTATATGAGTTCTAGCTTCTTGATTATAGTTATTAATACGATTAACTGATTTGATATTATCTAGTGTCTCATTTCATCCTGATTCTTTACTATCATTTTCTGCAGCAATAGTAATATGCTGTTTGTACGATTTTCTTCCATTAATGATTTCAGTTTGACTGACTTCCATACTTAATTGCATTTCTTAATAAATTGCAAACTCTGTGAGGTAATGCTTCTTACCATGTCTTAAATTGTTTTCTTCCAAATAAGAAGAAATACACTGTTACGTAATTGTAATTTGCAACAAAATTAAAATTTGAAGTTATAATAAGGTGATACCGCAAAAAGAAACTAAAAGGAGGTTTGTGCAAAACTATACTATACAGCGAAAATAAAATTTATTTGTTTCATTGTTGAGATCTTTGATGAACCCTTAAGATTATCATAATATTGACTTCTGAGTGAACAAGTGTATAATCAACTGAATAGAATGTGCAAAAATGTATTCTGGATGTTGCAAGTAAAATATATTTAGAGAAAAAGACGTCGAAAATATTGCTTTATTGAGATATACTGTTTTCCTACAAATAGAATATTTGGTTGATGATATTAAAACAGTTCTATAGAAAAGATTGTTAGATCGAAAGTATTTTCAGTTTTTTTGGATAAAAGCACCGATGCTTTAGATAGAGCACAACTAGCAGTATTTATTAGAGGAGTTGATATGGATTTCAACATCACACAAACATTACTGGCTTTTCGTTCAAAAAAATGAAAAATATCCCGGTGAAAATATATTTTAAACAGTCATCTGTCTTCGAGAGATTCGGTTCCCTATCTCACATACGCACTGGTGGATCTACTGACATGATTGATGCAGGCAAATGATTTATTAGAATCGAGATGAAAGAGCAAGAGAACTGCATATAGGTGTTATTATTGTAAAGTTGGGTAGTTGAATAAATTGCAGGTATATAAATATATATATATATATATATATCATTGAAATTTAATTTGTCAACTGTGAATGTTTACTTTAATCTTCACAGATGGACACAGATCCAAGTGATCTCGATTGAGCGATCGTCTCGTCAATACGACATTGTTTTTGTCGCTACTTCAAAGGGTCAAATCAAAAAGTTTTACCGAAAAATAACCGATGATACTCTTTGTTATTCGGAAACTTTGTCTCTCCTGCTCAACCCAAGAGACAAGGCCCCCCGAATTACTGATATGAAATTAATCAATTCAAAGAACTTTGCTCAGGTTAGTTTAAACTACATAATTATTTGTTTTAATTGGTGATTATTTAATGAATGGTTTTATTTATAATCTCCTGCCAAAATTAGAATACAAACGACACAGACACAGGAAATTGTTTTTTCATAACAATTTTTGAACGCATTATATTTGTATAAATAATTACATAATATGGTAGCTATTTTTGTTTATATAGATGGATTTTATACATTATTATTAGGCATATTGTTCATATGAATGTCAATTAAATTCTTTCCGCAGATTTCTAATAATGATAATAATATGTTAATAACTCTAAATATTTGAGGGAATTTTTTGTTTTAATTTCCCAATACAGTAAGATCAAGTATATACAAATATTTGTCAAGCCATTAGCAAAGTTTATCCTCCTCCATTAGCACTCATTTAAATAATAAAGCAAGCTACTCTAACATCTATTATACGATATATATATATATAAAAACTATATAGATTTTAAATTGCTCATTTAAACCAATTATAAAAATTTTAAAAATTTAAAAATCAAATTAAAAACCAAATTATAAACCAATTTATAAACTTACTATTTTTTCAAAAAAATTAATTTTATTTTTTAAACGCATTTATAATTATAATTAAAAATTTTTTAAATTCTTTTTTTTTGGTCGTCTTTTGGAATGAGTTTAAACTACAAATACAATAGATCGACTTTTTTAAAGGGTTTTTATGGTCTTTCGGTAACTTGGTCATATTGCTATGTAAGTACTCACTACAGTTGCATCTTAAAAGTAACGGATTTCACGGTTGATCTGTTTTTTAGCAAGAATAGATTATTGGTAAGATGTTCTAGTTGGAAAGGTAATTTTGTATTAGTCTGTGAAAAGATTAACGTCTGATTTGTTTGGTCGGATGGGAGTTTTGTAAAATCTTTGGAAATGTATAAATTGAGACCAAAATGCAGAAAACATGGCTGTAAAATAATAAAAAATAAATTAAGCAGATGTCTAAAAGATGTCTAAAAGAAAATCTTTGAACTTATTCTCAATTAAAAAACTAGTAAAACATTTGTTAGGTTATGACTCTCTAAATATATCGTAAAACTAATGTTTGAGAGGCGATTTTAATTAGAAAATCAATATATATATATATATATATATATATATATATATATATATATATATATATATATATATATATATATATCTGTGTGTGTGTATTTGTGTTTAGATTTCAATTTATTTTTAGCCCTTTTTGATAATCACAGTATCGGATGGAGTTTACAAAGTCGGCATAGAGCATTGTGTCATCCATTCAACCGTAGACAGCTGTGTTGATCCCTTCTGCTTCTGGGAGCAGACTACAGGGAAATGTGTTTCAATATTCCAGATAACTGTCTATCAATTGAGACAGCTTCCTGAATTAAAACAATGTTCGGATGGAGATAAAATTTTCGATTCAAAATGGCAGCAGTGGTCATCATGGGAGAGATGTGGAAAAAATGAAAATACTTGTCAGTGTAGAATGAGAAACTGCAAGTTTGGTAATTGTGCAGACTCTGACAATAAGGAAGAAGTCGAAGTAAAATTTACATTTTATAAGTTTTAACAATTTTCATTTAACAAAATAAAATTATTTAATACAGGCCCAAAGGTTATCATATTATTATAAAAGTGAACAACTTCTTCACGGTTGGGAAACATCAAAATAAAATGATCACAAATTAAATTGTAAATTGATTGATAAAAATCACAATTGAAGTTATAATTAAGTTGTCAGGATCACAGATTGTTATTTTATATAGAATTAAATAATCTAAATTACATAAACATAACATAAAATATAATTACACCAAAATAAAGTGGTATAATAAAATAAATAAACATCATATCAAATTGTCATTATCATTGTCTGTCAGCATCAATTAATCCTGCTTATTTTTCAGTTTCTTTACTTTTAGATTCAATTACTAGATTTAGTAGTTAAATGACAAACTCGAATGAGCCATCATTTCGAAATCAGGAGTTTCTTTTAATATTAGATAGCAACAATTTATTAGTATATTTATCTGATTTATTGAGTCATTTGATATATGATTAAAGATGGTTTAATACTTTGTTTTCTGCTCGTATTTCTTCAATTTTTTTTTCGAGTGGTGATCGTACAGGGTCCTTCAAAATGCAATTTTGATGGATTCTTGTGTGGCATATTGGTGATCTTCACCAATACGTAAACTCACAAAGATCTTGTTTCCAGAATTTAGAATCCAAAGTTTGTGAATATTGATGTTTGACATCAAGCTCATCGGAAATGTAGGTAAAAAAATTAAAACGTTGAAAATCTGAAAAATTTGATAAACAACTAAGGAACTATTTCCATCCTGTTTTTAGGAATTATAATTAAAAATATTTAAAAAGAAAATTATATGGATAACAAAAATGTATATTTATTTTTAAAAGGTTTTAGAATTAATCATTTTTTCAAATTTCAAACTCGTTCTTAACTTGTTACATATAAAAACAGCATAAATCACATTTTTTCATTTTTTATGAATATTTTCAAGAACAATGTTATTAATTCTTATTTTCGACAGTAAAACATCAATTAATAAACAATGTATTCACTACAAAGAGCCCTCCATCAGAAGGAGTGAAACGGCACTAAGAAAAAGATAGTCTCCTTCATATGGTACCAATTTAGTTATCAAAATGACAGTTTGAATTTGCACATATTTATGGTTTTGTTCAAGTTGTCAACAATGATTATTATAGCATTGTTTACGGCATTTAAACATTAATTAATAAAGAACAGATTCACTGCAATACTGATGACTGACGATGTATTTCAGAGGTGGCCAGACTTTACTTCCTCTGGAGCCATAATTCATTAACTTAAATATTGGAGAGCTATAATAAAAATATACATAATAGAGATTAATAAATATTACCTATCAAATGAAAAACTTAAACAAACTATTTTTTTTCGACTTGTTAAGTAAAATAAAAATATGAAAATTCCTTAATTACTAGGAGTGATGTCTAATAATGAATTCAGAATCGGAAGCTGATTATGGAATCTTTGCCTAAACAGGCAAAAAACATTTTAAATTTTCAGAAGATTTGACGGCCGAAGCATGACGGAAGCACAAGAATGGCTCAAGGACATTGAAGATTGGATGCTACTTAATGATTTGAATTTAGAAAGTATTTTTTGACTTACTTTTAGCTGAAGAGGTGCCTATCCTTTGGCGAAGTTGATGACTGTGGAATTTCAAAATAAAACATCGTCAAATTGATTTTATGCTACAGAGTTTGGAACGACCGTTTGAAAGAAAATATATCGATGAACGCCAATATTACAAGAGAAGAAATTAGAAATTTAGCAAAGGTATATGAAGCACGAGAAGGTTACGATACGAAAGAACGATCTGAAGAAGTCCAAGCAGTAGGTAAATCGACTTATGCAAACGTTACTCAAGATAAACAGAAGCAACGGATTCAAAAATCCTTTAATAATAGAATATACAAAAATCGTCAAACAGAAATAACTTACCAAAATAGAAATGAAAGAAACGAAAGACAATTTGATAAAGTTGAACCAGTGGAAGAACAATATAATGAGAGGACAACTATGGAGCATAGACCACCACCTTTAGTTTCAATGAAATATATCGCGCGCGAAGATTTATAATAGACGTTGTGGTTTACCAGAACCAGTAGAAGATGGGTTAAAATCTGGTTAATGTTTTTGTTCTGGACAAAATGACCATATGCGATTTGAATGCCCATTGAAGGACAAGTGCTTAATTCGTAATGTTGAGACGAAAAAAACAAAGAAGACCCTGTTGCTTACATTTCGTCAGTAGGTTGGAGACAGTTGATGAGTTTAAAAAACGAAAGGTTTAAAAGAAAGATGATGACAGAAAGTGGAGTAGGATGGAAATAAATGGATTTCATGAAGAGATGCTATGGGATTCAGGAGCTTCAATCAGTGTGATGAGTGAGAAATGTTGGCGATTGATTGGCAGTTCCAATATTGATGGTTAATAGAATACTGTTGAGTGGAGTAGTTTCAAATGAAGATGAGAAACCTCTTGGAAGTGTTAGCAAAATGGAACAAAGAATTTCGTGAATTGAATGTTATTATTGTTAGAAAAATTCATTCAGATTTCATAGGAGAAGTAGACACCATGAAAATATTTGGCATGAAGCTTAAGGAACTCAATAATATTGAATCCTCGTTAGTTAACAAGAGATTTACAGATTCCAATAGGTTAAAGATTTTATTATTGACACTCAAGTTGGTCAAGAATTCGAAGTTGGATACTTTAATATCTCAGTTTAGCAAAATTTTTATGGCATCCAGACTTGACTTAGGTCATACAAAAGTAATAACACATGAAATAAAGACCTCAGATCCTCCAATTTTACAAAATCCTAGAAGACAACCCATTCATTTAGAAGGTAAAGTTGAAGAGTTAGTACAGAATTTATAAGAAGCTGGAGTTGTGAGAAAATAAAATGTCAAAGTCCATGGAACACACCATTAGTGATAGTTTGAAAAACCAGATGGCTCTATAAGAATGTGTCTAGATTTCAGGTTATTAAATTCGGTTACAGAAAAGTTTTCATTTCCTATGCCAGACATGCAATTATTATTAGATTGCTTATGTAAGTCAAAGATATGTTCTTCCATTGACAGGCCTATTATCAAGTAGAGTTGAATAAAAATTCGCAAATCAAGACAGCATTTAGCACAAAAGAAGATTCTGTTTCAATAGGTTACCATTTGGTTGGTAAAACAGCTCCTGTCACTTTTCAGAAACTGATGCATCAGATATTGGAAGGATTAGTTTTCAAAGGAGTGGTTGTGTACCTTGATGACATTTTAATACTGAAAATCAGGAAACTCATCATAAACTCCTACTTGAAGTATTCACATGCATTAGAGATTCCGGGTTGAAAGTCAATCCAGAGAAATGTGCGTTCAATAAAAGTGTATTAAATTTTATTGGTCATACAGTGAGTGAAAGGGGAATTCAAAAAAATAAAAGAAAGATTTCAGAAATTGAAAATGCAACTGAGCCAAAGAGTGCTACAGAATTGAGATCATTCATATGTTTAACAAATTATTATCGACGATTTATCAAGAATTATTCAATGATAGCGGCACCTCTGTACGCCGGATCGACAGATAATGACACAATGATTGTTTGGACTGAAGAATGTAGGAAACGTTTTATCAATTTAAAGAAACTTTTATGTGAAGAACCAATATTAGATAATCCAAGGGCAGATCGACTATTTATCATTGATACGGATGATAGTTTTTTGAGCCATAGGTGCACTTTTATCTCAGATTAAGGAGTGATAGCGTATGGTTCAAGACATTTGACAAAACATGAAGTGGGATATTGTGTGACTAGAAAAGGAGTTGTTGGCTCTTCACGAATTTATTGTACACTTCAGACAATATTTATATGTGAGAAGATTTGTAGCCAGAACGGATCACAAGGCATTGACATTTATGAATACAACAAAAAGACCAATAAGTGTACAATTTCAGATATGGATGGCAAATTTATCTGAATACGATTTTGCTTTACAATATAGAAAGAGAGTAGAATATGGAAATGCTGATGGTATGTCTCGTTTAAATAATACCATATGCTCTCATTGTCAGATGAAACACAAAGATGCTAAATAGGCGAAATGTAGAACTCGTTCATAAATAGTTTATAAGGAAGTTCAAATATTATGATGAAAGTTATTAAACAGAAGCAAAACTAAAACAGAATTACTTCAGAAATCATATCACATCTTAATGGAAATGAGACTCACATATCTTATGAAACAATGGGTAGCAGTATTTTTAAGTATTTGAAGATATTATAGATACAAGATGACGTATTGATGATTAATTCAGACGGAAAACTTGCAGTGGTTGTACCCGACTCGTACGTAAAATCTTTAGTAAATTATTTTTATATTGAACTATGCCATTTGGGTATCAAAAAACCTTATTTTATTTAAAAGACTTTTTCTTTTGGCCATCCATGAATCAGATTATTACAGAGTGTATTAATAAATGCAAGATTTGTTCTAATAGAAAGATTGATCAAGAACGAACAAAAGAAATCTTATTGCCAACAACAGGAGAACGGTTTTTAGAACAGATAGTAGTGGATATTGCATACATGAAGACAAAAGAAAGTAAGAAATACATTATATTGATAATAGATCGTTTTAGTAAATTTGTTAGTTTATCAGCAGAAGTACACAGGATGAAGCAACAATATCGTTGTGGTAGACCTGAAAGCATTCTTGAAGGATCAATGTTTCGTGATTGGATGGAGAAATTTGGTATAAAACAAGAATTTAATTCACCGTACCAACATCAATCGAATAATTGAGCAGAGCGAATCATAAGAACAGTTCGGAACATGTTGGCAACATCATTGCCAGAGATTAAAACAAAGAATAATTGGTGTAGATTGTTACCAAAGATGGAATTTAGTTTGAATGCTACAGTACAAAACTCGACAAAATTCTCACCTTTTGAAATTGTATATGGCCGGAAAATTAATTTATATTAGGGAGTAGGACATATATAAAAATGCAGAGAAGAAATTGAGCATTAAACTAAAAATAAATCTAGTAAAGGCAGCTACAACTATGCAAAATAGAGATTTAGACAACCGGGGTACTCGAGTTTTCATGGTGGGAGAGAAAGTATTAGTACGCTTAGAACCACATAGAAGAAAGAAGGAGGGAATTCCATATGAAGGACCTTACAAAATTTTAAAATTCTTATCGCGAAGACAAGTTGAATTACAATTCCCACACTCAATCAAATCAAGAAGAATCGAATGGCTGAAGAAGTACAAAGAAAATGAAGAGGAGAGTGATGTCCAATAATGAATATTAAAAACATTTTTTTAATATTCAGAATTAAATAAATTGTTATATAAATTATGACTTTTGAAGAGATTGTAACTCTAGGAGAAGTATATGTAGTCAGTATGTAATGGCATTTTGGCCGCAAAAAAATCTTAGAATATTTCAATCGATGCAATTTTAATATTTCATGTCTTTTATTTTTAAAATAAAAATATATATTTTTTAAGTAACTTTAATTCCAAACTTTTTAATTTATGAAAATAATTTTTAATGTCATTTCGTGAGACTCGATGGGAGCCGCATAGATGAAGCTAATGAGCCACATGAGGCCCAAGAGCCGCAGTTTGGCCATGAATGATATATTTCATTCATGTATAAAAAAATTTCTTCATTGTTATTTAGATATTTAGATAGTAAATAAATGATTTTCCAAAACATAATTGAACCTATTAATGTTATATTAGTGTGAAGTCTTTTTGCTAAGTGAAAAAATTGGTTTTTGGTAATAAGATTTGTTTAAATGATTTCGATTTTTGGTTAATTTACTGGTTAAAATGAAGATTCTATTGTGATATTCAATGCGAATTCTAATACCAAACTAGTTTCGAGTTTATTTGTGGATTTTTTCAGTTTCATGCAAGAAACTTGATTTCATTTGAGATACAGCTCAGTTGCTAATTATACCACTTTGCCACTAACCCGCATAAAATATGAGCTATATATAAATACACTTAGTACCCCATAATCCTGGCATATGAGCAGCATATTTGGCATCTTTGTGTCACCAAATGATGTTAAAACAAACAAATTTTGTAATGTCATTCGATGATGGTAAGCAATTAAATAGAATCAAATGGTTTTGGGTTTTCATATCAATTACTAAATGAAATAAAATTTTAAGTGATATTCGATGCGATTTTTAAGTATAGATTAATTTGAGCATTTTTAACTGTCATAAGTACCGCGTAAAATCTCGATCCTGTCCAGGATCGAACCCAGTAAAATTTTCAATCAAGCACTTAAATTCTCTTTTATACGGCTTTTTATACAGAATATTTCCTATTATGTCAAAGTCAAAGTGTTTATTTTTCATCCGATAACAACTGTGTTTATTTTCTTAAACAAACTCCTAGGTAAAAAATTGCAGTTTCCATCACCAATGGTCGTCCTGGAATTCTTGGTCTGAATGCAGTTCCAAATGTGGTAAGGGTAACTCCACTAGACAGAGATTTTGCTTTCAAAATGATTACTGCCCGGGTAAGTCTGTGGAAATCAAGCCTTGCCTCGTTGATAACCAATGTAAAAGTAGATCTACTGAATATGAAGTTTGAGTGAGTTTATGACAGTTAAACAGGTACTGTGTTAGAGTTGCTCGCTGAATGGAGCAATTGGTCAGACTGTTTTCCAAAATGTGGTCATGGGGTGAGGACTAGAAGGAGGGTGTGTAAATATAAAGGTCTTCTAAGTGAAATAGAATCGGAATTCTGCTCTCAAATAGAGTTGAATAAATGTTTTGTCAATGAATGCAAAAGTAATATGAAAATATCTTATTTATTTAAAATATCTTTTGCAATTAGGTATTGGTGCGATATCTCCCATGGGAACATTGGTTGAAGAATTAGGCCCAGTGAATTACTTTGCAAATTGTCAAGGCACTAAGTCTGAGGATGAGGATAAATTAGAAGTCTCTGTTGAATATGACGTAAAGAATTACGCAACAATATCAGGTAATTTTATTTAATGAGATATGACTAATTCCGGTGACTATCATGCTAGAAGATGTATGGAGTTGCTGGAGTAAATGGACCGAATGTCAGAATCACTGTTCAGATTTTTCTGAAGAAATCAGTAAGATTACAAGAAAGCGGGTTTGTCAAATTGAAAATGACTATTTGAAAAAGGATTTGTGTAGAGGATTATTGCTAGAAGAGGAAAGTTGTAATGAAGATTTATGTTTCAAAGGTTGGTTTTTTTATAAACTGCGTTATATTATTGTGTCTTGGGTAGCTCTTGAATTATAATTACTATTTCTTTATAATTATTTCCATAACATTATGTGAACATGGGTTGATTTATAAATAACTTTCTAAAGTTGGTAGATAGTGGCGGCTAGGGTAGTATCCCTGATACATGCTTAATGGACCACTGCAGCAGGAGTGAAAAGAAGGCCGGGTACTGTTCCTCCGAGCCACATGCTCTAGGGGGCTGTTTCTACTTACGTTCTAAACATGAACAAACATTTAATGAAAACTTACATTTTAGCATCCCAAAGAAACATGAAGAAAAGCAACCAAAAGGTAAAGAAAGGTTCTTTTATTTTTGTGACTTACATGTTTTTGAGTAGAAACCATTACAGTAATACATAGTCTAACCCCATGGCGATGATACAAGAACAGAACTGACTAAAGGGTATTTTATAAAATCACTTTAATTCAATAAAAATATATTAATAATATTGGGGTATTACGGAAAAGCACGTAAAATCAATAAAACACCAAAAGGATAAAAGTGCAATATTAATTAAAAAGTTTATAAAAAGCAGTTGGCAGAGCCCGACGTGTTTTTCACTATTTGAGATATTTTATGGTGAAGTGTTAATTTACACTTTAAATTGAAGCAAGCTGATATATCTATAGGAAAATTGATGAAAAATGCAAGACATAACTCAGATAAAGCTGCAGTTAATATGAGAGATATGGACCCGACAAAGAGCGGCACTCATGTTTTTGATTTGAAGGATGAAGTATCATTGGGCAAGGAACCGCATAACAAACACAAAAATGATATGCAGTACGAAGGTTAGTACAAAATCTGCATCAAGTCAAACTTCATTCCCAAGACGGAAAGAAATAAAGAAGAATCAAAAATCTGAAAAAGCAGAGAAAATCTTAAGGGAAGATTTAAGATATTTAAATTATCTTGTGTTTAAATAATTGATTATTTGGCACCTTTTATAAAAAATGTTTTAATTTTTCAAATAACTGTATTTATTTTATGTTTATTATTTTGATATTTTTATATTTTAGTGTCTTAATTTTTCTATAGCACATTATTTATTTTTCTTTTTTTAAATATTTTAAAATAAATAATTTTTTTATCTTTGTAAATCAAATTTTTTTTTCTAAATTGAGAATGTATTTTATTTTTGTAAATTAAAAATCTGAAAACATTTTTTAATGCGCCTTATAATACTTAGAACAGAGCTCCTAATTTCCATGAATGTTTATAAAAATTCGCTGTTAATTAAATTTATTTTATTTTAATTAGCTACTTACAATTTTAAAGTAATATATTTAGTGGTTTTCACATTTATGAATAATATAAAAGTTGATGATAATTTTGACATTAATTCTTCAGCAGAGTATTGAGAAGTAATCGAGCAAAAGCAGGTTCAGATCGATCAAAAGACCTGAGAATTTGCTTCAGTTTATAAAATTGTTTGTTTTAATTGTTGAACCTGGTTTAGACCATATTTGTAAAAAAATCCAAGTGTTCAATAAAAAATAATACAAAAGTTCTTTACATTCAACTTTTCACTCCTTATGCATTCTGAAGTTTTTTTTCTAATATTATTCGGAGTTTTTTTCAACTTCAATGGAAAATTTTGCACTGATTTCGTCTGTTTTAATATCAGCATTAATAATAATAATAATGTATGTATTGTAGCTTCAAAGTCTCCAGAAGGAAAAGGATTTCAAATAATTCACGTCATATTAGTTGGAGTGGCGTCATTTACTTTTAGTTGTTTAACGGTAGTTGCAGGGGTCTGTATATATTTTGCAAAGAAAAAACCTTTAACGAAGCATCTTCAAAATACATGGCAAACTCAATCTTTGCCAAGAAATTCATTTATTGGACAATCATATTCTCCTTCTCAACAAAGTCCTCCTCATTCACCAACTCATTTTGGATGGACTTCGATTGAAAGTAACACCGCAAGTTTAAGATTCACCAAGAAACCGTTTCTACAACCTACTCACATTCTCACGCCATAGTAATATATTGAAATGTATTAATTGTTTTAATGAATTAAATAGACTATTTTTATTAATCTGAAATTTTTAAATATAAATTACTAAGTAGATATTATAAATCATTTTGTATAACCAAAAAACAACATGTTAAGGTAATAAAATGTGAAAGAACAAAGAATAAAAACAATTTTGCATCAATTTTTGTCTTTCATTCGTTAATTTCCAAACTAAAGGCAGAGAAACTCTTGTAAGGTTGCTCATTCAATAACTTCAATTCACCCTATTGGCCTTATGCCTTCAAGTTGAACGAACTGTGCATTTGATGGAAACATTGTCTCAAAAAATTTCCACTGCTCATAAAACGTTCAACTTTACCGAAGAATTAAAAAATAGATTTTACTTAATTAGTTAAATAATAATTCTGAAATATTGTATATATATATTTCATTACATTTTTAGAATTAGTTCTATTTTCCACAATTATTCTGAATTATTTCACAAAAAATGACACTTCCATAATTTCTGTAATTTGACAGATATTTTCAATTTACCGGTTTTTAAAAAAACCAACAATTAAAACAAAAAAAATAATTTTATCACATTTACCAAGTTTTAATTTACATATTTTAAATAATTGATTTGGTGAAATTTTTTCCGAGTAATACTGGTCAAAAATTCAATATATGACAAAACTTTATTTACTATTAAGTTAAATGATAAAATGTGTGGGAAAAAATATTTTTGATATAAATTATTATTAACGATTTCGGTGTGTTGTTTTATTAAATAAGACAAAGGCGAATGTCATTTTGTATTTTAATAAATTGATATTAGCAAGCTTGTTTTTGTTCTTAAATAGCAATAAACAAATTTTGGTAATTAATTTATAAATTAAAAATAATAAAATGGCAATGTCGCCAATAACAATTAAAGTGGCTTAATGTGTTTTTAATGAGTTTAATTTGTTTTTATCGATAAACTTCATCGAGCTTGTGCTTAACGAGCTCTTCACATAATTAACATTTATGTCTTTCATCGATTGGGATGTATGAAAATATAATCATTCAAACTTTGCACACAATTTGGTATCATCAATGTGATTTAGACCAAATTTCAAAATACGCACCTCTTTCTCCGTTAAAACTATTTTACTCAAATTTATCACAGTATTCTCTACATTAAATTTAGAAATCACAAATACTTTACTCAAATTAATCAATTTTTTAATACGAGCAGTCTCTTTAGATTTTATCTGCAAAATCGAATTTTTGTTACAGCATTCAACACTTACTTGTAAAAAAAATGGAATTATTTAAATATTTTAAAGTTTAAAATTTAAACCAATTATTTCTTAATTAAATAATTTAATAAATATTTAAATACTTTTAAAATGTTATATAAAAATAAAATATAAAATTTTTTCGTGTACTGTGGATCTTTTTTATCTGGGCTTTTCCTGCTTATATGCCCGTTTCGGTGACATGTCCAACATTCAATCTTTCGGTAATTCGAACAGTCAATTTTTGTATGACCAATTTTGCAGCATAACCAGCATTCGGGTTCTTTTCTTCGCTTGTTTTCATCTACATGACTTTTCTGTTTGTTGGGTACCTATCTCTGCGTCCCTGGCTAAGCAGCTATCGCATAACTCTTCACAACATTTATTTGTTCTCAGTTTCTCCACTTCATCCACCAGGATTAGTGTTTCCTTTATCTCTTCTGTACTTTTTATTTTCCGTAGGATCACTTCTTTCTTCATTTCATTACTATCCGCACACACTACTAGCATTTTTGCAGTTAATTTCTCTTTTGTGAATTCTTTTTTCTCGAACAACCTGTCCACCAGGTCCTCCACTATTTTTTAAAATACACTTCAATCTCTTCACCTTGTCGTTTGTAATTCAAATGCTTTTGCATATCTTTGACTACATCTCTTTCGTAATCCAATGCCATTCGTAACCTTCCTTGAAATCCGTCTCCTTTTTTGAAAGTTTATCCGTAACTTACTAAAAGATCTTCATCGATCATAGACGCCGTTAAACGTTCTTGTTCTCTCTTCTGTGTGATACTCTTAGCATCAAAGTATATTTTGCATCTTCTGATGAATTTTTCCAAATCATAACCTTGTCAAAATACCTTCGGTAACAATATTTCTGTGATTGAGTCAGTGTTTACCGCTGCCACCATGTTAGGAGTTCCGCTTTTCGAATTTTGGCAACTATGTCTATAATCAGTAATTAAATCCATAAATTTTATTTCAATCAAAAAAAATTGACATCGATCAATCCAAATTGAACGATATAAATGACAGTTATATCAATGAATATTCTCCTTAAACTGATGACGTTGAAGTATTTAAAGCACGTGGATGAATTAAAGATTGCTGTTTTCATGTTTTAAGATGATCTAACCACATTAAATCTTTATCGGAAGATAGAAAGAAAGAATTTCTTCAAGTAGTTATAGCAGCCCCAAAAGAAGAAAATGATGAAGTTGAATTATTTGAATCTGATTATGAAGTTGATGAAGAAGCTGCCCGCATCAAACAAGAAAGATTAGCTTCATATGCAGCCAAGAGGTAAAAAAACAAAAACAATTGCCATATATTCCACTAACGAAATAGAATTATCCGAAAACCTTGTCCCAGGAAATTTGGTAGTTCCAAAAGGATATGTGCGTGTTTATAGTGAAGAAGATGTTACATTTTTCGAAACTAATGCTATGGGACATCATCTGTCAAACAAACAACTAAGAGGAGACCAAAATCAAGCCTCTGGAGCTCAATGGTCAAGTTATGCTGAGATGGTTTATTACCAGCAATCGGAATTTTAGTTTTTTCTGGTTTTCGGAATAATGCAATTGAACAATAACGGAAATGAAAGATTCAATTATCAAATTCAACAAGAATCATTGAATAAGTTTCATTATTTAAAAATAAGACCGGTACGACATGGCTAAATTTATGTGAATATCAATGTTAATATTTATCACACTTAGTACAATACTTAATCTAGCAACATATTCATAATAAAGGTACAAGAATCAATCACAAGGTTTATAGAGTTCTTGAAGTAACTCAATTATTAGGAAATTTCCAAAAGTATATCGCTCCATCTTCGCTGACAGTAGTGATGAGTTGCCTATCCGGACTGATTCGGAGACGGGTAATTGGCATGCTGTGTCCGAGGCCGACATGGGTTACGTATCCTTCATTATATTTCCACACCTATGACCATAGCATAATAAAAATAATATTAATGATAATATTATGTCACTTATAAAGAAATCAGAGGTGAAAAAAAATCATTATAATAATAATGATTATAATAATAGTAATAATAATAGTAATAATAATAATAATGATTATAATAATAGTAATAATAATAGTAATAATAATAGTAATAATAATAATAATGATTATAATAATAATAACAGCAATAATAATAATATTAATGATAATATTAATAATAATATTATGTCACTTATAAAAAAATTTGAGGTGAAAAAAAAATCATTATATTAATAATGATTATAATAATAGTAATAGTAATAATAATAATGATTATAATAATTATAATAATAATAGTAATAATAATGATTATAATAATTATAATAATAATAGTAATAATAATGATTATAATATTATAATAATAATAGTAATAATAATAATAATAATAATGATTATAATAATAGTAATAATAATAGTAATAATAATAGTAATAATAAATAATAATGATTATAATAATTATAATAATAATAGTAATAATATATATAATAATAATAATAGTAATAATAATAATAGTAATAATAATGATTATAATAATTATAATAATAATAGTAATAATAAATAATAATAATGATTATAATAATAGTAATAATAATAGTAATAATAATAGTAATAATAATAATGATTATAATAATTATAATAATAATAGTAATAATAATGATTATAATAATTATAATAATAATAGTAATAATAATGATTATAATAATTATAATAATAATAGTAATAATAATAATAGTAATAATAATGATTATAATAATTATAATAATAATAGTAATAATAATAATAATAATAATGATTATAATAATAGTAATAATAATAGTAATAATAATAGTAATAATAATAATAATGATTATAATAATAATAACAGCAATAATAATAATATTAATGATAATATTAATAATAATATTATGTCACTTATAAAGAAATCAGAGGTGAAAAAAAAATCATTATATTAATAATGATTATAATAATAGTAATAGTAATAATAATAATGATTATAATAATTATAATAATAATAGTAATAATAATGATTATAATAATTATAATAATAATAGTAATAATAATGATTATAATAATTATAATAATAATAGTAATAGTAATAATAATAATGATTATAATAATTATAATAATAATAGTAATAATAATGATTATAATAATTATAATAATAATAGTAATAATAATAATAGTAATAATAATGATAATAATAATAATAATAAGATGAACAACTATTTTTTGAACAATTAACAATTTTAAATTTGAATAAAAATTTATTTTATATTTTAAACATCTCTAAATCATTTGAAATAAAACACACGCGCACAAGATTTAACACCCCGATTTCTGAAACACATTGAAGACAAAAGTGTTTGCATTATTTTACATATTAGTATTCCATGTACCACTCCAAATTCGGCAATATAAATACAATCCATACTCCAAATTCTACTTCTTGTATTGTACTCACTAATTCATAATAATTCTCAATCGACAGTTTCAGAATTCAAGTACAGAGATGACGGGAAGTCGCTTTTTTGTAAGTGACATTGCACTCATTATATTTTAATTGATAACCGAGACAGGATACGAATAGAAATCATCTAATGAAATTATATTGGCTTAAAGCAATGCACTCAGTAAGGTTTGTTTGTGAATAAATGCTGGGTAGTTTCATTAAAAATAGAGTTTTAAAAATTGCTTAATTGGTTTATTATTTTTAAAAAATTTTTTCAATAGGAAATTTAAAATTTAAGTAATATTTTCCAATCGCTTTTTGTTCTCTTTTTCATTATTTGCGAATATGAGAATATCATCAAGATAAACCACTGCTTCTTTTTTAAATATGCCTATCGGGAATGGAAAGAATAATTAGTATTATTCTTTCCATTCCCGATAGGCATATTTAAAAATATTGTCGCATGCATTACAAGGTTACTTTCGTTTGCACAAATGACTTTCATGTTAGATTTTACTATTTTATCTTACATTCTCAACTTTTCAATAATATTCTCACTAATAACATTTATTTGTGGCTCCTACAATCTCCGTTGAAACTGGAGCCTCCTTTTTCTAACAGTTCATTATCATTTTGCCTTTCATTTTCATATCGTCCATTGCTATTATCTGATTTATATCGCAACTCTACATTCGAATCGATGGCTAAATTCTTCATTGGCACAAATGCTTTACGAAGACGACCTTTGTACACAATATAATCTTTCTTTTTAATCAATTTCAGACAAAAAGGATTTTACTAGCGTTTTTGCAACATTTCGCAGGCTGTTGAGTTATTCTAAGAAATTTTTATAACTCAAGAATAAATATTTCTAAATCTTCGTTTGATTCCAATTATCTTGGTGGTTTGATAAAATTCTGCAGTCCTGCATTGATCGCCATGTTATAAAAAGACATAAGCGTATAATATTTATTCTGACGATAACTCTCCAGCACACTTTTCATAGCTCATCGTTGCGTAACATCTACAATAGAGTTTATTGGTTTTCTAATTATTGATACAGAATACAAAAAATATCAAACAAAATCATCAAACATCATAACCAATATCTGATTTTCAAACTACAATTTGACATATTATTACATAATAGGTTAATTTAATTAATTATCTAATATTACTTAATTATCATTCCATACAATAATAATAATAAATAAAAATAATAATTAATAACCTTGACAATTTTATCATCTCCACCTGTCACAAAAATGTCTCCATCAGCCGTTATATCCATTCCATTGACTGATCCAGATCTTGAGCCTTCAAGTTCCCTGATCAGTGATCCGTCATAAACTTCCCAATAACCAATTTTTCTATCAGTTCCAGAAGTAATAATTTGGCACTCATCTGGGCGCCAACAAACACAACGAAACAATGTGTTTGCAAACATTATTTGTTTTCTTGTATATTTTCTACAATATATTGTTAAAAAAAAAAATTAAAATAATAATAATAATAATAATAATAATAATAATAATAATAATAATAATAATAATAATAATAATAGAAAAATAATAATAATAATAGAAATAATAATAATAATAGAAATAATAATAAATAATAATAATAAATAATAATAATAATAATAATAATAATAATAGAAATAATAATAATAATAATAGAAATAATAATAATAATAATAGAAATAATAATAATAATAATAAAATAAATAATAATAGAAATAATAATAAATAATAATAGAAATAATAATAACAATAGAAATTACATGAGACACCAAATAATGCATGTGCCGTCAGCTGATGAAGAGACACATTGAGTATCATCCTTATTCATTCTGATACAAGACACAGCATTAGCATGTTCTTTCATTGCGGTTTCCATGTGAGCTACATAGACCACTGATTTGACATTTGATTTCTTCCGATTTCCGTGACTATGGGAATGGTATTTGCTTGAGATACTTTGCATTCTTCAATTCTCCACACTCTCACTTGGCCTTCTCCGCCTCCACTGACCACCTTTCTACAGTCAGATGTTGCAGCTATGGCCGTAACCCCCTTCTTATGTGCATCATTTATTGTGTACATAAGAGCCCCAGTTTCTGGATAAAAAGCTCTGATTTTACTGTCATCCCATCCTTAGTTAGATAAAAATATGGAATAAAAATTCAAATTTCATTCCTTACCAGTTATTATAGCAGTTCCATCTTTAAAAATATCGCAGGTATAGCAAGTCATATTTGGAATATTAATTCTCAATAATTCTTTCTGGGAATCAGAATGGAACACTCTGACATCTTGGAATGAGCACGTGACAAAAAGTTTTGGACAATTACTAGAAATAATGACTAATGAATGGACGGATTAATCGAAACAATAGCACTAATACATATAATGTATTTAAAGCTATGTCCATCATACACCTTTCACCCAGAATCACAGAGAGAGAAAGAGATAATGGTCATAAATGTAAGAAACAGCTTCATTCGATTTCACACCATATAAGCAGAAAAATGTGAACATTGAATGATACAGTCAGATTCATTTGATAAAATACTTCGAGTAGAAATTTAAATCAAATGAAAGTGTTTATGCGCACTTCATTTGATGATAATCGTGAAATTTCAATGATTTTTAAGGAAATAGAAGCTTTTCCAATAAAAGAGACTTATCAAGATGACGGGAACAACAATATATTACAAATCATTAAATAAAACAATAGAATTATAATAATTTATTTAATTAACGAAGTAAAAATCTTGAAAGTTTAATTCAAAAGAGTGCTCTATGTCTAGTGGATAAGAAATAAATAAGTTGTGTAGAAGTACAAATTATTAAAATTCCTTCTTTATATTTACGCTGGGCTCAACGTAAATTCTTATACTTATGGAGAGCTCAGAGGTTCCTAAAGTTTAGTTGCAAAAAAATTAGCATACGTTAGATTTGAGTGAAGGAATGTCTGCTGGTAGCGAGAGGGAATCTATTGAAACCTTAGAAACGTATATCACTAAATGGGAACATGGTACAGAACGTTACTGTATTAACTGAGTACAATTAGATCAGTTTGTAAGAAAATTCGTTTTGTTTAAAGAGTATTTTTGCAAAGCTGAAGTAATGTTGAGAAAGTTTGGTGTGCCGGTACTACTAATGCGGACCTACTTTTATAGTCAAGGTATAATTAAAGTTTAATTAGTTTTTTTAGGAATAATTAAACGACCTACTTCATCTACTGTTGTAATATCGAAACTCTTCTCACAAAGATGGCTATTAATACCAGTGTTAAGGAAGATTGGTTGGTTTTCACTGATGTGAAAATGATACTACTGCACGTAAAAATTGATAATCCTGCTCTTCATATTGCATAATTTGAAAAAATATCAAAAGAATCTTAAGACACAACGGAAGAGACTTTGAATATAATTCACTATAACTAGTATATGTAGAAAATTTATTCGAGTTTGAAAGTCGTAGACACCTACAGGAATGCAAAGAAGGCATATCAAATATATTTGCTTTCAGTGCTTATGGGACAGCATAGCAAAGTCGTAGCATTTTACCAAAAGTTAAAATAGAAAAATATCCTTTACCATGAACTTTTGGCCTTAGCTGAAACCATTTTATTGTTTCTTTTGTACATAAAACTTGGATATTCAAATATTTTCTAAAACCTGAACAAGAGAAACCCATGAAAATATTGCCGGAGATAACAGTGAAACTTTCCTTAGCAAAGATCAAAGAAGAATTTACAAATTCATTGTTCCCGTTTGGCATTAGGCTCATAGGAAGCAATAAAAAAATTAAATTTGAATCTGTTATGATTGTTATGTCGAGCACAATTCGACATACAAGAGGAAAGGGTTACCAATCAATATTCCAATTATTCTTCTAAATTAGATCTAATTTCATTTAGAACGTAGGATGACTGACATTAAAATAAAATCAATGCAAGCTCTATGATAACCAATTCAAATCCCAATAGTAGACCAGTTTCGAGCGTTTGTCTCTCACCAGCAGATTTGCACTGGTTATCACAGAGCTAGCTTTGATTTCTTTAAATCTTACACAGCCTTTCCTTATCGTTTTTGCGTTGATTTTAAAATTTCTTTTCAACTTTATCTTTTATATAATTTCAGTCTTCTTAAAAACTTTACCAAAACTTTTCAAGTTATACTTGCTTTGAAACTTTTGATAAATTTTACTAAATATTGACTTTTAAATTCTCACAAACATCGTATTATTTTTTTCCTATTATACATCAGTGAGAGTTTGTTCCAGGATACCCGTGAACGCGAGACTCAGCGGTGATCAGTAAAGGATTCTATTTTCATTTCACGTCTATTTTGATTTCAATATAAATTTAATTGAAAATTTAATTAAATTAATTTTAATTATTTTTAATGAAAATTCAAACCGATTTATGAGATATTAATATAAAACGATAATATTTAGCATAGATATAAATATTTATTTCTAGATTTAATTTACTTGGGATATACGATATCGTTGACAGCTGAATAGTGGGCCGTGTTGATGAGTTCCGATTTGAAATCTCCAAGCGAGAAGCGATAAATGTGAGATTTTTCCGTTCCTGCGTAAAACTGATGTCCCTGTCCACGCAGAGTGATACTAGAAACTCCACCAACAAGCATACATGAATTGCTAAACGGATTTATAGTTTTATTTTTTACTTGCAATTAATAGTCCGTTAAAATTATTATTCAATTTTTGAATTACCTTGTTTTGACGATTTTCGGCATTATTTTGTTGCCTTCTTTTTTCTCGACAACTTTCACTTGACAGATCGTGCCATCTCCAGCACCAACAATCAGGTCTCCATTAATCAGCCGAATTATAGAGAGAACGCCTAAACTGAATGTTTCTTTCTCAGGTCCGATACAGCTCAATAAGCAAGATTTCATATTCACTCCAAGAATATCTCCCGATGATGTTCCACAGAAAAACACAGAATCATCTTTCGAAATCTGATAGGATGGAAGATAATGATTGGATAATAGAAATGTGCAATTATACGACAAAAGTAACTAATTAATGGCGGTTGGTTAAATTTAAATGTTGTTTTGTAGAATTGTAATATTTTTATGCAAATATTGCTACCAAATATAAATTTTTACATTTTAATTGAATAGAAAATTATATATATATATATATAAAAATTGTAAATATTTTTAAAACTAGTTTATTGATACTTGGTTTGTATATTTCGAATGATTTTTTTTAATTCTTTTTTATTTCATTAAAACATTTTGTCTCTTTTATTTTGGGTACTTTTCTTAAAACTATGTTGGTCTTTATAGTCCTATTTTAAACCTATTCGCAACCATCAGATTTCCTGTTGGAATCACATACGAAAAATTACAATTGCTTATTATGACAAATGAAAATATCAAGTGTCGAGTTTTATAGTTTTATAAAACTCTAAATATGCTTGTTCGTTTGCCACTTTTGCTGTATTACTTACAATTGTAAGTGGATTATATTTCATTATTTTTCATTTTGATTTTTAGATTTGGTTTACGTTTACATCCTTTATGCGAACAGCAAAAGGTGGCAAATAAACCCAACCGCAAACATATTTAGAGATTTATATATTAGATTAATTAATTGGAAAATTATAACCGTAGGGAAGCACGAGTATATGGCTAGTATTTTTATAAATCGTTACGGTATCGACAAATTTTTTAAAAGTTTATTTAAATTTTAGTAATAGTAATAATAATAATAATTCTTTCTTACCGTGATACATTTAATAGATCGTTTAATAGCTCCAAGGCTGCATTCAGTGGGCCTGATTTTCCTATTTTCCACATCCAATTCCCAAACTCTCAAAGTATTTCTAATAAAAAAGTCGATCGTAATTTGTTGAATTAAAATAAATTTAAAGTAGTTTTTAAAAAAATAAAAAAATTATTTGTCTTAAAAATGCTGTACAGCTGTCTGTAGTGCCATCTTTGATGTCATCTATTGTCAAACAATGAAGTAAAATGTAAAATAAAACTATTCAAAGTCTACAAAAAGAAATTTTTAACATTTCTACTGTGTCTACAAGTAATTGTGCTTCAGGAAACGTAAAATGTCATTTATATTTATTTATTTATTTATTTATTTATATTACTGATATATTAGTAAAAAATTAAGCCAAATTTATTGATATTTTTTATTTCTTAAGTTTAATTTAATATATTTATTTATAATTGTTGATAAAAATCTTCTTTACACACTTTTTCTTTTGGTATATCAATATTGTGTTATACAAAAAGCAAATAACAGTAAAATTTGACAAAAATTAGGAAAATTAATAAAATGCAAAATAATACAAGTCAAAGTATCTCTGGGGGAAACAGCTAAGCAAGTATCAAATAAAAGGCCAAAGACAAATTTATCAATTAAAAATTGATGGGTTCTCCTTAGGCAAAAGTATTACAAAAATGGAAACTAATAAATTAATAAATCATCTAGCCAGAAAAATTTCAATATTTCAGGTGAAATATCGAGTAATCAGACTTTGAGTCATTAGCGAATTCCGGAATGTTTTGAGCCGGGAGACGATAAACTGTTCTCAATAAGTAAAAAAAGGGGACCTTAGGAAAAATCAGAAATTATCGTTTCACCAAATTTGATTAGAGTTATTATTGTAACGTAGCGAGAATAAGTATGAGTTTAAAATATTGAGTGCTTGTTTTGAATCTAAAGAAAATTGACATTCGTTACTTCTTGAAAAGATCAGTTGTTAAAGTGTTGAAAAGATTACTTTTGATAAACATATTCTAATTACATATTTTTTGTCATTTATATTTTGTGATTTGTTATAAAGAAATAAACTTTATCATTTGTTGAGTTTTAAGTTTAAAGAAAGAACGGAGTTATAGTTGAAGTAAAATCCTAACAAAATGAACCATAAAAATAACATATTGATGGTGGGATTGTGTTCATGGATGGATGAAAGAGGATATTTAGGCTAGCACTCGCAAGGAATTTGTAAAACTTGTTTGCAAAAATTGTGACTTTGTTTTGTGTTACATATATGTTCACCTTATGCACATTTTACCGATGTTTATAGAAATTTTTGATTTATTCATTAATTTATTCAAAAATTCTCTATATTATGTTACATCCTAGGCTTTTTATTGAAAAATATTATCGCTTCTGAAAATTATTTATGATATTTATATTATAATTTTGACATTAACTCGAATGTAGAAAAAAAGAAGATATGAGATCCACTGTTTTACCAAAAATTACATATGTTCTCCAATCACTAAAAATACTTAAACATTTGAAATTTTATTCAGATTTCTTTGAGATATTTATTTTGAATCTCATTATTTTATTCGAATAGCAAATCCTTTAATTTTGCTTGTCGTTTGACTATAGAGTGTCACCTTGTCTGAAATGAAGGTTAAGAAGAGAAATAAAGACAATTTGGATAAAGGGTAATGTGTGGAAAAACCAATGACAAATACCATCAAGAAACCTTTCACAGTTACGTAAATACACAGTCGAATCAACTGCCAAAATATATTGTACCTTAATAAATACGCATACAAAACGTTGTGGATAAAATACGACATCTAGTTAAAAATACTTAATTCACGATTCGGTATAGATTACTCCTAAATAGATTACTATGCACCGATTTTCCTCACGCTTTTATTGGTGGATATCATCAGACCCTGCTAATTATTTCCTATAAGGTGAAATTTTTTAAATTATGCAACTTTTTTTTAAAATGTATTTTTCCGATATTTAAAATTTTGAATTCCACAATAAATTTTATTCTATAAATATAAAATAATTAACTAAAATTAATAAAAAATAAAAAAAAAATATTAAATTGTCTAAAAAGTTAAAATAAAATAAAATAAAAAATTACAAATAAGAAAATAAAAATAAATATAACTAATAAAAAATAAATATAATTAAACTAAAAAGAATAATTTTTATTTAAAAAATTATCCAATGAAAGACTCACTCTCCAGCAGTTACGAAAACGTCATCGTTTGTATTTGAATATACAAGGCATTCTGTGATTCCAGCGCTTTTGTGTTGTGCTGGGGACCCACAAATCGGTTCCATTTTTGTTAATGACCAGATGACAACACTATTGATAATAAGAATGAATTATTAATAATGTTAATTAATTAAGTCAAAACGCACCAGCCGTCGTCTTGACCACCAAGAGATGCCAGATATTTCTCATTCGGAGAAAATGCTAAACTCTGAACTTTAACTTTGTGTAAACTGAATGTGGACACGCATTGCTTAGTAACGTAATCCCATAGCATTATGTCAGCTTTATAACCCATGTGGGTTATTTGCCCTGACGCGATATATTTACCCGAGTTAGACACAGTTATGCATACGACATTGTTTGTGTGACCTTGAAGAAAACATTGGTTTTTAGTATTTAAATCTTCGATGACGACTGTGCAACCCAGCCCGTAAATAATATGTTGCCTGTCTGGATGAACATGCAATCCGTCTAAAATGGTTCCTGTAGAATATTTGAGAGTAAAAATAAATCATAAATCAATTTACCATTGAAACCAATAACATTAATTAGCTCTAGTTTATTTATTTCATTGACTTCTTCACCACTCATTCTTAATTTCTTATTTCAATTTTAACAAAATTAAAATTTCAGTTGCTTAACAACAGAAGTAAAATAAGTGATTTTGATACAATAAAACAAATAGAATACATACATTTATAATAAGTTTTATTATTTAAATATTTTGGAATATACATAATAATGAATAATAAAATTTTTAATAACCCACAAAAAATCACTTAAAAATTAACAGAATAAATAAGTAACATAAAAGAAATTACAACAGTTTTTCAACACAGGTTGAAAATTCTATCAAAAACAATCAAAAGAACTCAATTATGATTTTGTAATATGTTTTATTATAATATTATTTGAAATAATATTTTTTATAATTTCCATTCTGTTTTGGAAAATAAAAAAACAGTGATATATTGGGTTCCTGAACTACATATAACTTCCATATCCTAATTGAAATTAGAAGACTGGTTAAAAAGTTGTTTATATTGCGTTCTTAATTGTGTATCTACCCAGTGCTAGTTTTTAATTCATCCTTATGATAGGATCCCTTAGTGGCGTTAATATTGAATCAACAGTTTTAAAGTATTAACAAAGGATAGTGGGGTCGCTACTGTTGGCGAATGGGGTAGATTTTTATTTATTTTTTCTAGGGTTTTTGTGTGACTACCCCCCTAGACGCCAGCAAGATTATTATTCTATCCCTCCTATGTACCCATGGTGATTTCCATGTTGGTACTGTACATAGAGGTTGAAAATTCATGAGCAGGTGAGCTCCATTACTAGAACTACTCCTCATGATATTTTCACTTTCGGGTTCTGGACTGCCGATGGAAGGTCTTACGTCTTTCTTTTTCTATATCCTAGTCCTTACTCGTCTATTCTTACAATTTCCATGCTTATTTGTCGTCTTTACCCATTATTTATAAATGTATCTTTCAAAAATTTGGGCAGCGTTCCTCCCTTATTTTTGGGTAAATTTCCTATTTCATTCGTTTAATCACGGAATCGACTACATTTTTCCTAATTTACCTTTATCGTTCCCTATTTTAAAATTTGATTAACAATTCCTTAATTCCCACTACGTTTCCCATGATTTTAAGTAATTACAACCCTCTGCAGTCACTTCAATAAACGTTTCTCTCTTCTGTCAGATTATATCATTCAACATTTGGAAAAGATACTGTCAAATTTACATTCCTGTACTATCCTATCCTTTCCTACTTGATTTTTCATTAATGTTCCGTAAATATTTTAAATTTTCCCTACAAAACTTTAATCCCCTTAACTATAGTCGCACTTCCCGCATTTTATTTTCTACTCGTTCCGACCACATTTTTCAGCAGTCGCTACGAGGCGTTCAACGATGCACTGCGTGGAGGTCCTGTGCACATGGCCAGACCCTACTGCGTACGACCGAGGTTTCAATGGAACACAACCCACGAGCGCAACTAGGGAAACTTAATTCACCAGCCGGCACACGATCCGTCCCATCGATAGCTATTGCAATACATATATATAAATAAGATTTTAGGGGGACTTGTCAGTGGCACCAAAAGATTCCACGACCATCCAGAACAAAATCAAAGTAACAAGACTTCGAAATATATATTTATACAAGAAAACAATACTTACAATCCACAGTCATGCAACCAGATTTGAAAAATTGGCATAAATTGGCATACAAAATTTGGTCTAAGAATGATTCACTGCTAGTCTAAAAATGTCTAAAAATTTTCTAGTAGTCACCTGACTGAAAAAATGTCTAAGACAGTCTGTTAAAATTCGGTCTAAAATTTGGTTAGAAATTATGAAAATGACTGCCGTATATATAGTATTTTTGTGCCTGTGTGCGACCAATGGGCGATTTTCGCCATTTTTAGGGTTTTTTAATTATTTTATTAATTTCAAAATATTTTTGTAATTTTTTATATATTTTTCTTTATTTTTTGATATATTAATATTTTATTGTTGGATTTTATTTTTATTATTGTTTTCTTAATATATTATTTTTAAACCCCAATATTTTGTTTTTTGGTCGCCTCTTCTGCCTGTGTTTTTTCTAAACCTTATTTTGAAAGGTTTTGGCAGTTTGTTTTATTTCTCGTATGTTTCTTTCTGCAGCTGTAGCCTTTTCACGAATTTTAATTAATTATTTGTTTTTATTTAATTTTGTTATATTTTTAATTTGTTTTAATTAATATGTTTTAATTTATTTTTGGTATCTTCTTGCGGTGCGTGTTTATGTTATGGCAGCCATATTGACAATTTCCAAACGACATTAATTATTTTGTTTTAACTTATACAATTTTCACCTTTTTGTTTAAATTGGTTTTGTAAATTTGTTTTAATTTTGGCTCTAAGCCCAACAAACCACTCTCGGGGCCGTTTAAATTGCGCCCCGCAATTTCTCATCAACATATTCTCATTCCATTAACAATACTTTTATACAACACAAGAAAAAGGTTATACAGATGAAATGTCAATTTACAAGTTATAAGCAGACATCACTTAAGGTGATGGGATGTTTATACATAAATCAATACTGTTAGTGAGTTTTTATTTACACACACAAGATGAAGTTCGTTAGAATCAGTCGAATCGCGTTGTGATTAGTGTCTGGGACTTGGGTCTGGGACGTTGTCTTGGTTGATTGGTTTAGGTTGAGATTCGATGAGCTGGGTTTGACTGATTGTTGCAGAATTATTTTGATATTGAGGATTTGGGTTCGTAGGCTTTACGAAGCGAATTGTTTGATTGTTTCGATTTCTTCTTCTTGGGTGTTGATTGATTTGGGATCTTCTGTAAGATTTCGCGATCTGGGTGAGACTACTGCGATTGGGATTGATCGATTATTATTGAGTTATTTTGGTATTTCGGATTCGGGTTGGTTGGTTTTTTTTCGAAACGAATTGTTTGATTGTTTTGTTCTCTTCTTCTCCGATGTCGACTAATTTGAAATTTTGATAGGATTTCGCGGTCTGGATGATTTTGCAGATTATTGCCAGGATGGGGACAACGATTTAGACGATTCTCAAACAGAGTATGGTAATTTCGAATTTATTTGGTTTTGGATGAGATGGGTTGGGTGAGATGATGGTATTGATTTTTGTGAGAGGGTGTTTTCGAGAAGATAGAGTTGGTTTATTTTCTGCAATAGGTGTGGATTGGGGTTTTTGCATAAGGATTTTCGGAGAAGATATTCTTGTATTCGTATGAGTTTTGACTTGATTGTTTGGATTGAATAGAGGGCTTCTTGGATTTTCTAAAGGTTCGAATTTATTTGGTTTCGGATTTTCAGGAGTTGGGTGAGATGACGGTATTGATATTTGCGAGTAGGTGTTTTCGAGAAGATAGAGTTGGTTTATTTTCTGCAATAGGTGTGGATTGGGTTTTTGCATAAGGATTTTCGGAGAAGATATTATTGGATTGTGATGAGTTCTGACTTGATTGTTTGTGTTGAATAGAGGGCTTCTTGGATTTTCTAAAGGTTCGAATTTATTTGGTTTCGGATTTTCAGGAGTTGGATGAGATGACGGTATTGATATTTGTGAGAGGGTGTTTTCGAGAAGATAGAGTTGGTTTATTTTCTGCAATAGGTGTGGATTGAGTTTTTGTATAAGGATTTTCGGAGAAGATATTCTTGGATTCGGGGGAGTTTTGACTTGATTGTTTGTATTGAATAGAGGGTTTCTTGGAGTTTCTGAAGGTTCGAGTTTGATTTGTTTACGAGGGTGAAGAGTAGGAGTAAGGTGATTTTTGACCACAGGTTCTTTTTCTTCTAATTACAGATTTTTCATTTTTCTTTATTCACATTTGTACAATTTTCGTTTTTCGCATTATTTTATTCTGGATTGGTCTCGTCTCGATTATTTGGGGTTGGGTTATTCATCAGCATCAACTCCGCTCTCATTAATCGATTTGTCATTTCAAGTATCGTAGTAATATACCTTTCCTTTTCTTCCAATATTATTCTCAACTCTCTATTATTCTTGGTTAACACTCGTGCTTGTTCATTTAATTTTTGCATCTTGTTATTTTGCCTTATTGCATATTTTTCGAGTCCTTGATAAGCTCGGTTCAATTTTGTTTTTCATTCTCTGATACTTTCTTTGAATTCGATTAGTTTCTGTTCTTCCAGTACATATCTTGCCCATTTAGCTACTAATTCGTCGTTTTTTTTTTTTTTTTTTTAATTCGTCCACTTTTTCTTCCAATCCTTTACTCACTTCCATTTGTTGTCTGAGCAATTCGTTTTCCTTTTCTACATTTTTTTTTCGTTTATTCAGAATGAGACATTCTTCTTTTAACGTTTTAATCAATTTTCTAGACTGAACCACTGCTTCTATTTCCCGGGGTTGGTGTTCCATTGATATTCTCATCTTTTCTATCATCTCTTCTTGTTCGTTATTTTTTTTTGTTTCCGCTGATTCCTCGATTTTACCTTCCATAGGTATTGAAAATTCGTTCTCTACTTCAATTTTGATGAGTTTGATATTTTACAATTTCGTTGATAAAGGTCTCGCCGGACTCTACTTCTATGGTTGTTGGTTCTATCTGACTATTCATATTTCTACCATTTTTATGTTCATGATTTTTGTTATTTTTATTATCGTTTTGATTTTCTGGTTTTTATGAATTTTATCTTTCTATGAGTTTTTATACATTTTTCTGGTTTTTATATATTTTTTGATTGTATATATATTTTCTTTTTCGTTTTCATTTTTCTCGCGATTCTTGTGTGGTAGCCATTTCTCCATCCAACATATAAGATAGTTAGTTTACTTCTTCTTTGAGATCCTCTACTTCCTTTTCTAGCATAGTAGTATTTTCATGGGCCTTGAGCTTTTCGACATCACTTTCCAAGTTTCTCACTTTCGTCTCAAGTGCTTCCTTCTTATTTTTCCCATTGTGCATTTTGCATTTTTCTCAATTTGTTTCTTTTCTCACACATGTGCTTATATCCTACCACATCTCGTTTATCATGTTCTGAGCGCGACTGCTCTATTTCCACTCACAGTTGATTTTGTTCCTTTAATCTTGATAGTTTTCTAGATGTTCTTTGCGCCACTGTTATCTCGTTTTCTCGAATTGCTAAGATCCATTTTGAATCCTCTTCTCTCTCTTTAGCTTTCTTTAATTGCTTTTGCATCTCGTTGATAATCTTCCTCTGGTCTTTGTGTTGTTCCCATATTTTCCAATCATCCAGAGGTGTCTACTTTTGCGGAAATTCCTTCAGCTCTCTTGCGGTTTCCTAGTATTTTCTCTTCCAGGTTCTTGCTTGTTTTCTGCCCTTCTATGGCTCTTCTACTTTGTCCCATTACTTTGGATCATCGAGTTATTTGTGCGATTTACTCTCTTTTTGTGTTTACTAGTTCTTTTCTCACTCTTATTTGTACGTTTCTCCCTTGCTCCACTTGGGTTTCGAGTTTCTCTCTCTTCTTATTTGCTTGTTTCTCTCGGTATTCGTAGTATACAGCTTCCGCTACTTGTCCAAGGTGTTTGATTCTCATCGTTCCTAATTCGTCTATCTTTTTGATCAATCTTTCGCTTTACTCATATACTTCGTTTTCTAACTGCCCGTTGTTTCGGTTTTGCAATTTTGACATTACCTTATTATACTTTAATTTCATTTCTTGATCTTTATTGGACTCTTTTATTTTGTTCAACTGGTTTACTTATTCGTCCTTTTCTTTGGTTTTCTTTTCTCACCACTTGGCTTGCCATTTATAGTTTTTCCGTTTCCGCTTTTTGTACTGTTGACGTTTGTTGTAAAATTTACCTTTTCTTTGCTGCTCCGACATCGTTTTCTGTTTTACTTTCTATCGTTTCCTTCATTTCCGCCATGTCTTTCTCGTATACTTTTCGCAATTCGCTCTATCGTGAAGTTTAATTGTTTGATGGTTGTATCTGTTCTTGGTTCGTTCTCTCAACTGTTTCATCATCATTTTATGTTTTGCCATCTCTGTTTCCATTCGATTTGTTTATTTATTTATTTATTTTTGTTTTGGTGGTATCGTTTTTAATCAACATTGCTCTATTTTTACCTCGTTGTTCATTAGTTTCATCATCATTACCGTCGGAATATCAACTCGCACTTCAATTATCATTTGTTCAGTATTCATTTTCTACCATCAGTTTATTTTTCTTTTTAGCGTTTCAATTTATCTTCCCATTCTAATAATTCTTCTCTGTTGTTCTTCAATGTTCGACATATGATAATAATTCGTATTTTACGGCACCATTCGGCTGTCAGCTCATTGTTTTGTACTGGGTTTACTGTACTTGTTAACAAAATTCTCCGCCATTTCCACATCTCCGTGAACGTTTACGCCTTCCTGATAGTTTTGATTCATTTATCTTAATTTTTATACTCGTTATTCACTTTCTCATCTAATTTTAAACGTTAACAAAATTTTTGGAGGGGTTATATACTATACATAACGCTTTATAATACTTTTATACATGTATTTTATACATTATATACACTCATATTCCCTTAATCTATGTTCGTTATAATTTAAATGAGGTTCTGACTTTCTGAACCGCTCATTACACCGCTTTTGTTTTCTCAGTTCATTTTCCTGTTTGATCGTTTCTATTTTTGTTGATTTGTTTGTTTCACTTTTTGTCGTTGAGTTGAGTTTTTTCTGTTTTCTACGATTAGTTATCTTGTTATTGCATCATCATCCTGTTCGTCACATACGGAATATTTTGTTTTGAAGTTAGGTTATTTGTTTTATTTCGATGATCCTTTATGGGTTCGCAGAAGTGATATTGTAATACTTTGTTTTTGGTGACATTTCTCTCATACATAGTCGCTTCCATATTACGTTAGGTTATTTATCTAGTTCAATTCTTGCTATGCATATTTGATTTATTGTCTGACCGTTGATATTTGATATATTCATTGCTATATTTATTCGTATACTTTCTCTTTCTCTCTTATTGATTGTTACTCGCTGTGGGCTAAGGTTAATCTCCAAGTTGTTGGTATCATTGGTAACGTCGTAATATTATTTTTCAAATTTATTTCTATTTACGGTAGGCATACAGTGCGTTTTCCATATTTCGTCTTTTTGTTTTCGTTTTGTTGTTTCTATTGTTTTTATTGTTGTTACATCGGTTAGCTTTCTTTCCTTGCCGATTTCTTTCTTTTCGTTGTTTCCTTTTCGTCGTTATTTTATTGTTGATTGTCATTGTCTTCATCGTCAGGCGTGTCTTCCTCGGTCTTCGCAAAAAATGTCGTCCTCGACATTGATTTTTCTTATCAAATTTTTATATGTTTTTAACATTCGATCTCTGGTTAAAACTGCTTCATCATCATTTTTTTTTTTTTTTTTTTTTTTAAAACTACATATTTATTGATACTTAGTAATATTTACATTAATGTCTAAATATACACCTATTTTTGTTTTGCTACTTTTATTTTATCCACTTATACATCAAATTCTACATATACATCGATACTACTTTTAATTATATACATCTTTTTTGACTTTTTGATCTACACTTCGCTGTTTATCTCCATTTTATTCTCTATATTACTTTTAATCTTCTTCAGCTCTACCAATTTTGTACATCTAATCAATATCTCATGTTTATCTTGCTCCTCCTTCATTTCGTTTATTTTTAATTCTGCTAACATTACCTCTTCTTTTAGTCTGAGTACTGTTGTCATTAGTGTTTCACTCTCTCTTGATTTTATTTCTGCTAATTGCTTCCACATTATAATTTTTTCATCTTGTTTAGTTACTTTTACAATCAATTCCCTTATTATCCTAATTTGTTCGATACATTGTCTTTTCAATACTGGGTATGAGTTTATATCTAGTTGTTTGTTTGGTTCGTTCTTTTTCTCTTCTTTATTCGTATATTGTTGCCTCGTAATTACCGTTGGTTGATACTTCCTTATGTCTGACTGGTACATTCCTCTCTTTACATACATTTGATTGCTCTGTTCTCCATTATTTTTCTGGAGTTGATTACCAAATTTATCTTTCATATTTGGGCAGCTGTTTGCTAAATGTCCTACTTCACTGCATTCGTAACATAACTTTGCTCGATAGTGTTGATTTTTGGTGTATCGATTTCTTTCATAAGTCGGACTTATCTTCTTTCTATAACATTCGCTTTCATTGTGACCTTGTTGTCGACATTTATTACAGTATCTGATAGCGTTATCATAAGTTTTATGTTCTTGTTTGGATTTTCCTTCACTCCTTCTGTCTTTCCTAGTTTGGTTTATTCTTCTGATTTCAGTAGTTTCGTTTATTCGTTTTGCATAATCTTCATTGGTGTTCGCTTTCTTTTCATTTTCCTCGTTTACTAGTGATTTACAGTTCTTTCGAAACATTGTATTTCCGAATTGATTTCTTGTTTCGATATTTCTATTTACATCATTTCCCATTGCCGGTTCATTGTGATCCTCATTATTCAAATTCACGTTTTCCATTCTTTCGATTATCTCGCTTTCAATCCTTATTTGTGGAATTCTTTGTACGCTTGGTTCCTTTTTTGTAATTGCTCGCATCATATTGATTTTTAGTACCCCATATATTCGTTTTTCCCACATTTCATTAATCTTTTTTACTTGGCTATCATTGGTCGTTAATTTTATTATGTCAGCTTTCAACAACTCCTCTTTCCTTCTTTTCCAACGTTCCTCTTCTATATATGCTTGAAATATTCCCATCTCACTATACCGTTTTTCTGCCTCTAATGCTTCGGTGATCTTCAACGTGTTCCAGTCTTGCTGCACATTTATTTCTGATTGTTGATTGATTTCCGTGCGTGGTTGGTTATCGGGCAAATAGCTACACATTATTGTAAGGATGTTTATCTCATTCTGCATCTCGGTTGACTTGCTCTCTTGCGTTTCGGTGTTGTTATTTTGATCATGATTTCTTCTTGTTCGATATGCAGCTGGGAGGTGATTCTCTTGCCAACATTGGAAACTTATTTTGGGTATTCTACATCTTGTTGCGGTATGTCCTAATTTTCCGCAATTCAACATTCTATTTGCGCATGATATTTACTAGATCTGTGACCTGGTCTTTGGTAGTAATCACAATATTTCTCAGAATTCTCGATATTCATCGTCGTTTACGAATCTCGTCTTTCTGCTTTATTTCTTGATTGGCTTGGTTGTTGTTGTTACCGGATTATTTACTTGCTTGTTATCGATACTGGATTGTTGCTTGGTTGTTGTCGATACGGGGTTAATCTCTTTGTTACTATCGATACTGAATTGTTGGCTTGGTTGTTGTCGATACTGAATTGTTGTCTTGTTTGATTGATTTACCTGATAGAAAAATATCACCTCTCCACTGTTTATTAAACATCTATGAATCATACATTACAATGATTACATCACATAGCATTTTATTGTTCGTTTTACTTACGTTATTAATTTTTAATTCCAACCAACGGTATTTATTTTATAATTGCGTGTCAACATCTTTTATTTCATCTAGATTTTCTGTTCTCATTTGTCTTTTTATCAATGTTAACTTATCCTCGTTTCTCGGGATTCCCATATTGTCTGTTTCTCCCAATTATCTCGGTTATATTACTCGTACTTATAGTGATTCATATTCCCCAGGCTTCGTCACATTTTTTATAATAATTCTCACCAGTATTCTTTATCTATTTGATTTTGTTTTGAGTCGATTTTTAATTATCTATGTGGTGTAGTAACAATTATCTATATAGTCGTAATAATTATTTATTTTTAACCATTCGTTCGACCACGCGTTTCCCGAGTTCTATTACCCCTCGTATTTTATTTTCATTCATTTTGCGTTTCGCATTCCCCTTTTATTTATCCTTAAATAATTTTTATTTTCTCCCTTCTCATTTATCTTTCATCATTCTATCTATCTCACTTTGTTTTAACCTCATCTGGTTTTTTAGTTTCGTCTTTTGTTTTATCCTTTCGTTTTCTTAATCCATTTTCCCTATTTCGTTATTTCTCATCAATCGTTATCATCGGTTACATTGTTTTCCGTTTTCTTAATCTTTTGTTTTTAATGTCGTTAACTGCTATCGCTTTTATACAATATATTCCCTTCTCTGTGCACGGATATTTTCTCATCATTTATTTTATTGATTCATTCTGTTTCCTTGACTGGTTTCTCGTTATTTCTTTTTCCTCATTCACAATTTACATTTTCTACTATAGTCGTGGACCATGTCTCTTTGTCACATGTCTTTTCTAATTCCAGTTGAGATTATGCTCCGTTAATGCACATCCCTTTTAATCCGAGTTGAGACTGTATTCTATTACTATGCATTTTCTTAATTTCCGATTGAGATCATGTCTCGTTAGTGCGTGTCTTTTATACTCAACAAATGAGATCAGGTTCCGTTAATACCTGCCCCTTATATCCGACAATGTGAGATAGCTTCCAGTAATACCGTATCTCTTACATTTAATTCGAGATCAGGTTCCGTTAATACCTGTCCCTTTAATCCCGCCTTGAGATCATGTCCCGTTAATGCATGTCTCTTATATGAGATCAGGTTCCGTTAATACCTGTCTCCGAGTTGAGACTGTGTTCCGTTATTACACATCTCATGGGGTTCATGTTCCGTTAATACATGTCCCTTATATGAGATCAGGTTCCGTTAATACCTGTCTCCGAGTTGAGATTGTGTTCCGTTATTACACATCTCATGGGGTTCATGTTCCGTTAATACATGTCCCTTATATGAGATCAGGTTCCGTTAATACCTGTCTCCGAGTTGAGATTGTGTTCCGTTATTACACATCTCATGGGGTTCATGTTCCGTTAATACATGTCCCTTATATGAGATCAGGTTCGTTAATACCTGTCTCCGAGTTGAGATTGTGTTCCGTTATTACACATCTCATGGGGTTCATGTTCCGTTAATACATGTCCCTTATATGAGATCAGGTTCCGTTAATACCTGTCTCCGAGTTGAGATTGTGTTCCGTTATTACACATCTCATGGGGTTCATGTTCCGTTAATACATGTCCTTTATATGAGATCAGGTTCCGTTAATACCTGTCTCCGAGTTGAGATTGTGTTCCGTTATTACACATCTCATGGGGTTCATGTTCCGTTAATACATGCCCCTTAAACTCAATTTGGCCATTGTTACAATTTAGCTTCGTTTCCTTAATCCCGATCGATGATCATCGTTTTATTACTACATTTTCTACCGGTTTCGTGATCGCTTTCATTTTCAGATTTTTATTTATTCCTTATTCGTGCTCGTTAATTATTTTCTTTTCATTATTACTTTTCTTTTCCTCTATTTACTCCTTTGTTTATTTCTTACACGCGTGCTTCTCATTCTGCCTCTTCGAGAATTCTTCACCTACCCCCCAAATTTGAAATACTAAAACGGCTTCATTGGTCCACTACTGCAACGGTTAGGTGATCAGCCTTACCACAGTAGCTTCTCAACTCGGCAAACCTATCCGGAAGGTCGTCCTATACTTATCCTCTGGGTGATCGGTTATCTCCTCCCGATTCGGCTTTAGACGGACTACCCGAGGGTAGCTCAAAGGTATTTTACCCCTTTTTTGAACTTTATTCTGGATGATCGGGACACTTTCATTTTTTTTTTTAACTTTCTCCATTCGTCACTTTTCCATTTTTACATATAAATATTCATATTTTATATATAGAGATATAGGCGCAGGAAGGGTCAACTGCTAGACTTTTATTAATTCAACTTCATTTAATCATAATACTCGACTACTTTTTAGTCAATGTATTTTTACAAAGTACACAAGTTTTTATTGTCTCCGAACATTGTCGACAGTATTGAAGTGACCACAGGAGCATAACCACTTATATTCTCACTTTATTTGACCAATACAACATTCGTGTGTGTATTCTACTCCTTTATGAATCTCATCTTTAACCGCACCTATTATTTGTTTGACTTGTTGTTCTATCGCGTGATATTGCTTATTTAGGTCGGCTTTATTTACTATTTCTCTGTACTCTTGATATTTGGTCTAAGTTCTCACTGGTTGTCTTTTCACACACCTCTTTTCAATATTTTCCGATTTCAATTTATGATTTTTTGATATTATTAATTATCCGTTATTATAACATTCAAATATGTTATTCCCCGTTCAATTTTTCAACATGCTATTAATTATGGTTAGTATTCTTATTTCACCCTTTTCGATATTAATTAATTAATTTATTTATTAATTTATTAATTTTTAGTCTATTACTAGTATTGCTTTTTATCCTCTGCATTGGTCAACCTTCTTCGACACATTCTTACCATTTTGGTGTTATTCATTATCTTATTAGTTTTATTTTAATGCTCCCTCCTTGATGTATATCTATTTTATTTTTGTAATTTCGTTGTTCTCTACTGTCACTGAATGTTAATTTACCCTACTGTTATTCAAATTTTTCCGAGTATTTTCAAAGTCGATGTTGGTGCTTTTCGCTATTTTCAAGCATCAGTTTTATTTACATTTGCCACTATTAGTTGTTATCATATTTACTTTCACGATATTTATTATTTTGTATATAATTTAACGATTTTTATTCATTCCCTTTTTATTTCGTTTGTCGATATTCCTGTTCCTTCTTATTCAATCTCATTATATAAATGTGTTGACATTCTTTATTTTCTATATTCATTTGCTACGTTATTCACTGTTCTTGTTCCTCAATTGTTCGATGTTATTTGTGTTTATTGTTTAAACACTTCGACTTTCGGTATTTTCTCGCAATTCACTGCCATTACCCTTCATTTTATTGTTTTGTTTTGTTATCTTTATATTCCCTCATTGACACTTTTATTGTCTTGTATTTTATTTTATCATTTTACTTTGTACATTCACTATTGTAATTTACTTTTGACTTTTATGCTGTTAGTTATATATTTTAACAATATCAGTTTGAATACCGAACATTATCATCCTTATTGTGTGTATCGGGTATTATTATTATTTTATTTAGATTTTATTTTTCGACTATTTCCTGTTATTCCCACGTTATAATTTATCTATGATGTTTTTAATTGTTTCTATGGCTTTGATCTTCCATTTGCTAGTTCCGCGTAACTTTCAATTTATTGACATTGTCTCTGCATTCATTTACTGGTTTGCGCTCTTCAATTTTTTCTCTTTACTGTGTTTGATTTTATTCGCTTTAATTTTTATTTGTCCTTCATTCATGTTTTTATTCCCTTTTACTCATCCATAAGTCTTTCATAATGCGATTAATTGATGTTTTTGGGTTGTAGTTTACAATTGTATGTCTTAAATGACGTTAATTTTCTCATTCAACTGTTATTCGTTATCTCTGTATTTTTTTCTTTTGGTATAATTAGTGGTTTTACCCCTTTTATTTTTCGATTTTCTGTTTTCTATTATCACCATTTATCTATCGATGATATTATTCATTGTTTCGATATTTATTCATTTTGTATTTTGTCGTTATTCAACTTTCGGGTTATAAAGTTATTCGTTGTATCTTATTTTTCACATATCATCATTGACTCTATTCATTCTCTTTCATTTCATTTTGATATTTCTATTTTTACTGTTGTTGAAATTCATTTTTCTGTGATATTTTTCGCTGTCTTTCTATTCCGTCATCCGTTTACTGCTAATAACTATTTTTCTCTATTTATCGTTTTTATTGCTATTATTTTTACGTCAGTTTAATTCTTAATGTTATAGTTGTCTTTTTATATATTTTTTGTCTGTTATTTTAATTTTTGTTTAGACCCCATCATTCCACATTCTCATTCTATATTTTTACTTCATCAAACTCCATACCATTCAATCGTCCTATTTTATATACATTCATCATACCATGCTTCTACCTCATCATTCCTAATTTTCATCAATCATTCAGTTTACCTATCCATGCTTTATTACTTTATACATATTTGCGTGCAATGTAATAATTTTATCATACAACAAAAGCTCAAAAATAATTTTTAATACAGTTATTATTACCATTATTACTATCTCTATCATTATGATTATTATCACTATTATTACCATCATTACTATTATAATTATTATTATTATTATAATCACCACTATTATTATTATTATTATTATTATTATTATTATTATTATTATTATTATTATTATTATTATTATTATTATTATTATTATTATTATTATTATTATTATTATTATTATTATTATTATTATTATTATTGTTATTATTATTCCAATTTTTAATTATCGATACTTTTACCACTTTGTTACTTTTATTAACATTATTATTCAATTTTTTAAGAGTTGCCTGTAATACTATTATTGTAGCGTTTTGTTCAGTCGTCCCCTATCGATTTTTAAAATGTCGTCCCGACACATTTATTATAATGATTTAACTTTTGGTATTTTGCCATTCTCGCAATTTTTTCCAGGTTCATGTTATCCTTATTTCGATCCTATCGGCATAGTTTTTACTCGACAATTGGCTGCGGGTTCATTGCTAAAACTCTCTGTTATTTTAAAACATCCTTGGGTTTGCATCTTTCCAATTGACATGGCTTTCAATCCCGGCTGAGCCCCCAAAAATCATGTTGGCGAATGGGGTAGATTTTTATTTATTTTTTCTAGGGTTTTTGTGTGACTACCCCCCTAGACGCCAGCAAGATTATTATTCTATCCCTCCTATGTACCCATGGTGATTTCCATGTTGGTACTGTACATAGAGGTTGAAAATTCATGAGCAGGTGAGCTCCATTACTAGAACTACTCCTCATGATATTTTCACTTTCGGGTTCTGGACTGCCGATGGAAGGTCTTACGTCTTTCTTTTTCTATATCCTAGTCCTTACTCGTCTATTCCTACAATTTCCATGCTTATTTGTCGTCTTTACCCATTATTTATAAATGTATCTTTCAAAAATTTGGGCAGCGTTCCTCCCTTATTTTTGGGTAAATTTCCTATTTCATTCGTTTAATCACGGAATCGACTACATTTTTCCTAATTTACCTTTATCGTTCCCTATTTTAAAATTTGATTAACAATTCCTTAATTCCCACTACGTTTCCCATGATTTTAAGTAATTACAACCCTCTGCAGTCACTTCAATAAACGTTTCTCTCTTCTGTCAGATTATATCATTCAACATTTGGAAAAGATACTGTCAAATTTACATTCCTGTACTATCCTATCCTTTCCTACTTGATTTTTCATTAATGTTCCGTAAATATTTTAAATTTTCCCTACAAAACTTTAATCCCCTTAACTATAGTCGCACTTCCCGCATTTTATTTTCTACTCGTTCCGACCACATTTTTCAGCAGTCGCTACGAGGCGTTCAACGATGCACTGCGTGGAGGTCCTGTGCACATGGCCAGACCCTACTGCGTACGACCGAGGTTTCAATGGAACACAACCCACGAGCGCAACTAGGGAAACTTAATTCACCAGCCGGCACACGATCCGTCCCATCGATAGCTATTGCAATACATATATATAAATAAGATTTTAGGGGGACTTGTCAGTGGCACCAAAAGATTCCACGACCATCCAGAACAAAATCAAAGTAACAAGACTTCGAAATATATATTTATACAAGAAAACAATACTTACAATCCACAGTCATGCAACCAGATTTGAAAAATTGGCATAAATTGGCATACAAAATTTGGTCTAAGAATGATTCACTGCTAGTCTAAAAATGTCTAAAAATTTTCTAGTAGTCACCTGACTGAAAAAATGTCTAAGACAGTCTGTTAAAATTCGGTCTAAAATTTGGTTAGAAATTATGAAAATGACTGCCGTATATATAGTATTTTTGTGCCTGTGTGCGACCAATGGCGATTTTCGCCATTTTTAGGGTTTTTTAATTATTTTATTAATTTCAAAATATTTTTGTAATTTTTTATATATTTTCTTTATTTTTTGATATATTAATATTTTATTGTTGGATTTTATTTTATTATTGTTTTCTTAATATATTATTTTTAAACCCCAATATTTTGTTTTTTGGTCGCCTCTTCTGCCTGTGTTTTTTCTAAACCTTATTTGAAAGGTTTTGGCAGTTTGTTTTATTTCTCGTATGTTTCTTTCTGCAGCTGTAGCCTTTTCACGAATTTTAATTAATTATTTGTTTTTATTTAATTTTGTTATATTTTTAATTTGTTTTAATTAATATGTTTTAATTTATTTTTGGTATCTTCTTGCGGTGCGTGTTTATGTTATGGCAGCCATATTGACAATTTCCAAACGACATTAATTATTTTGTTTTAACTTATACAATTTTCACCTTTTTGTTTAAATTGGTTTTGTAAATTTGTTTTAATTTTGGCTCTAAGCCCAACACTACGAATACTAAGATTAATGCACTAATAGGTTCGGAAAATGACCTATAGAAAGACTTTCGATTATAATTCAGTTAAAACATTCAAAAAATGAATTGTTTTCAAAATTTAATATTATTGATGGGTTGGCGTTTGAAGGCAATATAATTATGGTTGCTATTTTCTTTTATTGTATTTTTATAATCGATGTTAGTGCTTTACTTTATTTCTAAACATAAGATTTTGAATTTTTCTGTTAGTCATTGGCATCCAATTTGTTTTCCTGTTATTCATTATCATTAATCATTGTTCGAACCTTCTGGTGTTTATCATTGTCTTTCCATTTTGTTTGCCATATTTATGTTCCTTCTGATTCAATCTCTTTTGATAAATGCTGTTGGACGTATAGGAGTCTCTAAACTATGGTACGATTTGCCCTTCACTTTCAACTACTAGGGATATTTACTCGATACGTCGCATGATTTTAATAACCATTGCGTACCCATGACCGAAATCATGTTGGTACTGTACGCAATAGCCGAATGCCATTCGAGCAGGTGAGCGTTATTACTAACACTACTCCTCGAAAGACCTTCGTCTTCCCGGATCATTAGCTGCCGCTGGAAGGACTTACGCTTCTGCCTATCAACCCATATCTAATCCCTACTTTTGCCCTGACCACGTTGAGAAAATCATGGAGAATGGTTATGCCCAATACGTGTTTGCAAGCTCCTTTCGACACCCATTGCCATCTATACCTCACCTCTCGTAAAGTGCAATTAAGTAGCGTAATGCCTAACAAAAAAAAATAAAATAAGACAACATGAATATTGTGAATAAACTATATTGGCCGTAACATACATTTACGTCATTACACAGAAAAATAAGCAATGAACATCAAGATCACAAATGTCTATATACACATCCCTGACCGTATGAGAGAGTCCAAATTTTCTTTTTAGTCTTCCTCGGCGTCAATGTCCGTAGGTAAACGTCTCCTTTTTGCCGGCCGATACGGCGGGGGATTTGCTCGAAGGTTACCCTCAGCACTCGTGGAGGGTCCCGCGATTTCACGTTGAAAGCCATCGTTCGGCACTTCGCCCATGAGAATGGCTATTTCGTCAGTACCTAACCCCAGCCGATCGAGGGCTTGTACGACTCGGGGCGATCCAAGATCCTTGTCCACTAGAAAATGAGCCGAGGAGCGTAGCAAATATCAGGATCGAGCCCCGGGATCTCGAATTCCAGATAGGGGAGCGGCAAGTCGTGATCCGATATGTGCCTTCGGCGGGCTCCTCTTCTCGGGAGAGTTCCTCTTCTCGGCGGCGTCGATCCCGAAGTCGCCTATTCCGATTTGGCCTATGTCGAGCCGTAGTGACGGCAGAGTTCGCCGTGATTTCTGCTGGCGGAGGATTTTGAGTGGATGGAGGGGATGAGAACTGATGGAGGGATGAGAACTGAAGGAGTTGAGAGGTCTTCAGTACTAGGGAGATTATGGGCTGGAATGATGTTTAGTTGACTGGCCCGGACACTCCCTGGGACGTGAGTCCGAAGCTCTACGTCCGTGAATGCTTGGCGGAGTGCCGTTGATTGTTCAAGTATCAGCAGTCGTTGGCTGCGTGACTCGGCGATTAATTCGTCACGCACCTGGGTGAGCCGGAAAATCTTCTGCCTCAGCTCCCTTACGGTTTCTGGTGGAGTCCAGGTGCCTTTCATTCAATCATATTTAGCTCGGATCTCATTGTGCTGCTGTTTCAGGTCTTCATATTAGTGCCGGACGGTCACTAAGGATGGGGAAGTCGGGGAATCCTTGGCAGATTGTTCAACTCGCACAGGTTATTGGTGTTCATACTAAAAAAAAAGAAAGAAAAGGAAATTAAGAATCGGAGGTTATGGAGAGGTGGGTTAGGTAGACAGGGCGGTTCGGGAAGGGATTTTTAACATCTATTAATCGAGTTGACTCCTACGTTTGTTATTTTCTCGCCCGGTAACCATGTTCGACGCGGGTCCACCTCAATATTACTACATTATTATTCCTTAATTGGGTTTATGAGACTAATTAGGGACTATCTCAACTGGTTGCGATTCATATCCACCCGATTTAATTTGCAGTGTACGTTGACTTAATGGACCTTAACGATCCTAAAAATTGTAATAACCCAATCGAACCCTAACCTCCATTATCTAATGAAAAGGAAATCCGATATTCAAACCATTATTTAGTACATATTTTGGTTAATGATGTTGAAATGCTAACGGTACTTGAAATTTATAATAAATGTCGTATATATTTTAATGTTGGACGTACAGGAATTTTAAATTAAGGTATTATTCATCTCATTGATCAGACTTTCACTTGCAGGTTTTTAATAACCATTTTTAATAACCATTTTAATAACCACGATTTTAATAACCATTGCGTACCCATGACCGAAATCATGTTGGAACCGTGCACAATAGCCGAATGCCGTTCGAGCAGGTGAGCGTCATTACTAACACTACTCCTCAAAGGACCTTTGTCTTTCCCGGATTATTAGCTACCGCTGGAAGGACTTACGCTTATGCCTGTCTACTTATATCTAATTCCCACTTTTGCCCTGATCACGTCGAGAAAATCAATGAGAATGGTTATATTTCAATTTTTATCCGTGAAGTTTTCCGATGCCTACTGCTGTCCGATACCTCATCTCTAGTAATATAAGTTAGGTGGATGAATGTATAACAGAGAGAAGAATAAAACAAAATTTCAGAAAAACACTATAAATAAACTATATTGGCCAAAACAAAAAGGAATTATCATTAAATTACTACATGAAACAATAAAGGACAAAACATTTAAATCACAAATGTCACCGACCACCTGCGAGTCCGAACTGCCAACCTAATCTTCCTCGGCGTCCATGTCTGTTGGGAACCACTTCCTTTTTGCCGGACGATACGGCGGGGGATCAATTCGGAAATCGTCGTTTGTCTGAGTAGATGGTCCCGCGATTTCGCCTTGGGACCGATATTGGGTACCTCGCCCGTGAGAATGGCGATGTCGTCGGTACCCAACCCCAATCGATTGAGGGCCAGTATCGATCGAGGTGGTTCAATGTCCTCATCCACTAGATTAATGTGGATATATTCCGGAGGAGATGAGAACACGACTCGCGGGGCGTAAAGGATATCCGGATCGAGCCCCAGAATCTCGAATTCCCGATATGGGGGCGGGAATTCGAGTTCATCGCTTCCCGGAGACGTTCTTCTTCTTAACGACGTCGGTCCCGACGTCGCCTATTCCGGCTGGGCCTATGGTGAGCCGTAGAGACGGTCGAGTTCATCGTGGTTTCGACTGGCGGAGGGTTTAGAGAGGACGGAGTGCTAACGACTGAAGAGAAGGTGGGGGCTGTTGAAGCTGGGTGATCCTCGATGTTGGGAAGATGATGGGACGGGATGATACAGGGTTGACCGGCCCGGACACTCCCTGGGACGTGAGTTCGTAACTCTACGTCCGTAAAACCCTGTCGAAGGGCCACTAACTGTTCCCGGATCAGTAGGCGTTGGCTGCGTGACTCGACGATTAATTCGTCACGCGCCTGGGTGAGCCGGAAGAATTTCTGCCTGAGCTCCCGGACGGTTTCTGGTGGAGCCCAGGTACCTTTCATTCTTTCGTACTTGGCCTTGAGGTCGTTATGCTGGATTTTCAAATCTTCGTATTGGTGTCGGACCGCCACGATTGATGGAGGCAGTTGGGGGATTCTTGACGGATGGGTCGATTCGCTCTGATTTTCCATGGTATAAAGAAGAGAAAAGAAAATGAATTAAAAATTGGTGATTATCGAGAGGTGAGGTATGCAAAATGGAAGATTCAAGGTGGAGCTTTAGTAAATTTGGTATCTCAGGGGGGGGCTGATTGGATTCCTACAGGGTGTATACTTAAATTGATCTCGCATGGGGTAAAATTCGTTAGAACTATTCAAAAACCTCGCGCCGCATGAACTTTATTTATTGATATTATGGTAAGTAATTTGGATTCTTATGTTTTCGAGGGTGCGGGATTCAGAGTTTATGATGCTGAGCATATCCGCGAAAAATCCCTGTGTCGGTGGCCCGGAATTAACTTTCTCTTCGGCTAGTCCAATTAATCGCCTATCATCTGGTTTTGGTTCCATAAATTTTTGGAACCGGGTTCACGGAATAAATAAGTCTATCAAGTTCCACAGGCCCGATTCCTTATTCGGACAGTTTTTAGTCTACGGTTACGATACGTTCGTCCAAAAATTAATTCGTAGTCTGATTTCACTACCCATTTCGGTCATACCTAGATTGTAATCTAACCCCGTTTATCAGAATTTTACAAAGCGAATATGTTCGATTAATTATTCTATAATAAATATTTCGTAATTTTAATTAGAATTATTTAAAGTTAAATAAATAAGAAACAACATTTTTAATTAGAATTATTTAAAGTTAAATAAATAAGAAACAACATTTTTAATTAGAATTATTTAAAGTTAAATAAATAAGAAACAACATTTTTAATTAGAATTATTTAAAATTAAATAAATAAGAAACAACATTTGTTAACTCAATTTATTTAGAGGACAGCGGCTAATTTATGCTTCATTTATGATTAATTGATATTAGGTTTACTAAATTTAACAGATTAATAATTCGGACGATAACAATTAGATTTTGATTTGATTATGATCCCCCCAATTTAGCTTTGCCAGTTTGCTACTCTAAACCAATCTTTTGACAATAATTAATCCGTAACCTCGTTAAATTTATCTGCGATTTAGGTTACCGAAAGTTTATGCGTTTTTTTCCGTGATATTCGACGGTTAAAGAAGATTTTACTTAGGTTTGCTTTATCAAAGGAAAAACTGCTTGGCGCGTGAATCTTTTATTGGAAGTTCTATGCATAACTGTACATTAACTTCGTCATTGCTGGTTAGTCAAATTATTTACATGTTCTTAAGAACTATTGGATAGGGATTTTAATTTTTAATGATTTAATAAAAATTTATGGGTACTTACAGATTTTGAGTATTAAACACGAGAAAAATTCCAGGCAATTTTCTAAGTTATGGCTGTGATTAACAACTAGAAGAATTTATCGATTTATGCTAACTCCAATGCAATTTCCTGTTGGTACGTGTCTATGTGATCGTTCAATGCATACAGCTTATTTAAAAATTCAGTCAACCGAGACAATTATGGATTTTATAGTGCCAAATTTATCGATATTTCTATTATAGTCAGATCTTTGGAATTTTTCTTTTTGCCTTACTCTCCTAACTACACGGACTTCTAGCTCGAACGTCAGGTGATCCTTACAAGGTATGTGGCAGGTATTTCGCTCGTTCTGTGTTAATGGTCCTCTGAAGACATCGACTCATTTGGGGACTCTCTATTTCAACTCCAGTGGTCGGAAATGGATTAATAGTGCTACACTCATGTACTGCGGGACATCCGTCGAGGTGTGGTGAAAATTGGTAGTGATTTATTGCAAAAAAATTTTTTAATACTAAATAAATTATGTCGTTATCATTTCTTTCCTATCGTTTCTAAAGTTTTTATGTAAATTTTCGGCTAATACTAACCTAGATCTTATCCCTGCTACCCGTTATACGTTTATGAGTTTCATTCGAAAGATAAAAAAAATTCCTCTGATCAACTCTTGATCTTGCCTAATTTCCCTCTAACTAGAATTATTCGCACTTCCCGAGATTTTAAACGACTCGCTCCGGCCGCTTTTCAGCAGCCGCCTCGAGTATACAACGGCGCCCTGCGTAGCGGTCCTGTGCACAAAGCCAGACCCGACTGCGGACTGCCGAGGGGTTCACGAGGCATGACCCACGAGCTCAACTAAGGGTTTTCACAGACTAGCCGGCACAAGGTCCGTCCCATGAACCATCTATTACAATACAATATTATATAAAATGTTAATGGTCGAACTATAAATATTAATATTAAGTAATAAAACACTATGCATCAAAAGGTTTTAAATATATTATTTATCATCAGAATACATGAAAGAAAAACTACACATAATAATGAAAAATTCCTTACTCTCCGTAGAATTGATGATTTGGTATGTAGTTAAAAAATTTGGTTTTTCAGTAAGAGCATAAGATTAAAAGTAATGAAATTCATCACTGTATTTATACTATTTTCATGCATGTGTGCGACCAATAGGCGGTTTTCCGCCATTTTTAGAGCTTTTTAATTATTTTATAACTTTAAAATTATTTTTATTATTTTTTGTATATTTTTCTTTATTTTTTGGTATATTATTTTATTTTATATTTGAATTTTACTTTTATCACTATTTCTTTATAATATTATTTTTAGCTCTTTTTATTTGTTTTCAGGTCGCCACTTCTGCCTGTGTTTTTTCTAAACCTTATTTTGCAAGGTTTTGGCAGTTTATTTTATTTCTTTGTATGTTTCTTTTTGCATCTGTAGGCATTTTCCGAATTTTAATTAATTATTTGTTTTATTTAATTTTTGTTATGTTTTTATTTTGTTTAATTACTATGTTATTTATTGATTTTTAGTATCTTTGTGCGGTGCATGTTTATGTACAGTAATTTGTTCCATTACTTCCACTCTTTGACCTTAATTTTTATTTTTATTTTTTGTTTAAATTGTGGCTCTGAGCCCAACAAACCACTCCCGGGGCCATTTAAATTGCGCCCCGCAATTTCTCATAAGCACATTCACATACCGATACTGTTACTTTTATACATTTACTAAAAATAGAAAGATAAAATGGCAATTTATAAGAATTAAGCAGACATCACTTAAGGTGATGGGATTTTATACGTAAGTCAATATAGTTAGTAAGTTTTTATTTACAATTACACACGATAGAATAGTTATTTGATTATTGTCAGATTCGATATCCGTGACTTGGACCTGGGGTGTCGTCCAGTTGGATTGGTTTGGGTTGAGATTCGATCATTTGCATTTGATTGTTTATTGCAGAGTTGTTTTGATATTGAGAACTTGAGTTAGAGGGTCTTATGAAGCGGATTGTTCAGTTGATTCGATCTCTTCTTCTTCGATCTCTATTTGCTGGAGGTTTTTGATACGATTTTGCGATTTGGGTGAGTTGACAGGTTGCTGTGACGATGATGATAACGATTTGGGTGATTCCCAAGCAGAGGATTATGATTTCAAATTTGTTTGATTTTGCATTGTCTGGGTGAGGTGAAGATATTGTTGTTTGTAGGAGGGTGTTTTCGAGCTGAGAAAGTTGATTGATCTTCCGTAGTAGGTGGGGATCGAGGTTTTGACATGAAGGTTTTTGAATAACGTATTTTCTCATTCGGGTGAGTTCTGCTTTAATAGTTTGGGCTATTTCGATAGCTTCTTGGGTTTTCTGAAGATTTGGGTTCGATTTGTTGATGAGGGCGATGATTAAGAGTAGACAGATTTGTGGGTGTGAGTTCATTCTTCTATTTATACAACTTTCAACTTTTGTTTATTTACATTTGTACATTTTCGTATTTATTCTATTCGGGGTTCAACTCGTCGTGACTACTCAGGGTTGGGCTACTCATCAGCATTAACTCCGCTCTCATTAGTCTACCTCTCATTTCGGGGATTAGGGTAATTATTTTATCTTTTTCATCCATAGCACTTTTTTGGCTTTCATTCGTTTCTTTTAATATTTGTATTTGTTGTTTGTTCTGTAATCCCTTTTCGTATTGTTTCCTCGCATATTTCTTTTCGTTTTTTGATATTTTTTCTGCAGTTTCCTCGCTTGGGCTTTCTAATGGTCCTCCAACACATGCCTTGACCATTTTGTGGCTAATTCGGTTTTTAATTCGTTTACCCTTTCTTCCCAACCTTTGTTTCATTCGATTTTTTTGTTTTAACCATTCGTTTTCGTCTTCTACCTCTTCCCTTTGTCTTTTTAATTCCTCGCATTCTCTTTTCAATGTCTTTATTAAGTTTTGTGATTAAAACCATTGGTTTGTTATACAGTCTATTTCTTGTATTTGCTGCTCCATTGCTATCTTTATATTTTTTATCATCTCTTCCTGTTCATTCCTTTCTCCTTCCACTACCTCCTCGGTCTTGCATATTATTGGTAGTGGGTACTCGTTTTTCACTTCAACCTTTATAGGTTTGATACTCTCGTTGTAAGTGGTCTCGCCGGACTCTCTTTCATTTGTTGTTAGATCATTCTGATTATTCATTTTCTACAATTTTTGTACATTAATTTTTTGTTATTTTTGGTTTCTTTTATTTTTATGATTTTTGCATTTTTTATTCTTTTTATGGATTTTTATTTGACGTTTTTATTTTTATTTTTATATTTTTTTATTTTTATTTTACATCGAGGTTTATTTACATTTTCTACACTTTTTTCAACCTTTTTCTTCCACTCTTCCTATACCCATGTGCCCCAAACTTCCACAAACCCTTCATCTATCACGGTTTCTTGTGGTTGTTCGAGTGGTTCGCCCACATTTGTATTTACAATTGGCATTGGCACCATAGGTATAAGTGAGGTCCAAACCATGGGTGGGATGTTTAACATCTCATTTATTCTTTCCCGTAATCCTTGTGAGGTGTTCATTTCCCCATCCAGCATATATGATAGCTGGTTTACCTCTTCAATGAGATCTTCTATCTCTCTTTCCATTATTGAGGTGTCTCTTTGGGTTCTCATTCCTTCTAATTCTGCTTGCAATTCCCTCACTTTTGCGTCAAAGACTTCCTTTTCGCATCCTCTGAGTGCCTTCTGTCGATGGACTGCGAGATCTCTTTGTTCGCACATTTTCTTATATTTATCTATTTCCTGCTCTGCGCACTCCAATCTGCTCTTTTCTATTTCTACTTGCAGGTTGCTCTGTTCTTTGCCTTCGGTTAGTTTTCGTATTTGATCCTGTATCTTCGTCAGCTGATTTACTTTCACCGTAGTGAATTTTCTGAGATTCCCTTCTCTTTTTTCTTGTAATCTTAATCGAGCTTGTAAATTTTCTGTTTCTACTTTTTGTTCCTCGAGTTGTTCCCACATCTGTAAATTGTCGAGGGGTACACACTTCTCGGGGAATTCTTTCAGCTTCTTCATTGCCGCTTGGTATTTCTGCTTCCAAGTTTTAGCTTCTTTTAATACTCCATTTGTTTTCTTTTCGCTTGCATTCATTGCTTTTGTCCATTCGGCCACTTGTAATGTTTGTTCTCTTTTGGTGCGTTCTAACTCTTCTCGAATTCTAACTTGTACGCTCCCTATTTGCTCGATTTGGGCTTCGAGTTCTTTATTCTTTCTCCCGGCTCCTTCGGTTCTACATTGGTTAAAAGTTGCTCTTGCCAACTGGCTTAGATATTTTTCCCGCATTTTTTCCAGTTCGTCCATTTTCTTTAGCAATCTTTCGTTTAACTCCTCTACTTTCTCCTCCAGTTGACCGCTTCTTTGGTTAGCTAATTCTATCATTGCTTTCCCGAAGGTTATATCTATTTTTGCTTCTTTATTTTTTGATTGGAGTTCTTTCTTGTGGTACGCCACGTTGATGGCTTCTTTATAGTATCCCCCCTTCATTTGCTTTCTCTTTTAACTCTGTGATGTTTTTGTTTAATAATTCCAACGTTACTTTTCCATGTTTCACTGTTGTTTCTTGTTTTTCGGCTTGTTTCTGGAGTTTTTCCACCTCGGCTTTTTGGTTTTCTATCATCTGTCCTGATGCGTATTTTCCTTTTTCCTCTCTTATGTCTTTTTCTATCTTTTTCTTTATTAAATTTTCGAACTCCTCTATCCCTTCTTCGTATATCTCTCTGACTCTATCCATTACATTGTTACTCTGTTTCATAATTAACTCGTTTTCGTGCCCATTCTGTAATTGCTGCCACATTCTCTCGCATTTTTCCGTTTCCGTTTTTATTTTATTCATTATTTCAATCTCGTTACTTTTAATTAAAACTGCTTTTTGGTTCTTGTCACCCATGATTTGCATCATCTTTAACACTGACAGGTGGTTTATTATCTCGATCGTCATTTCTTTGTTATTCATTTTCTACAAATAATATTTGAAATTAAGTTTTGTTATTGACGGTAGTTATTGTTTTCTCAATTTACGCACAAGTATTTTTATGTTTTATGGTACTACTTTTACGTTATATATACACATATATATTTATACTTATTTACACTTTACATATCCTTTCTCCTACTCGGTTCTTCCGGTTCCTTCTCTTTCTACCGACCATTTTACGAATAATGTGTCTCCTTCTAGGTATTCCCACATTACATTTTGTCTCATTATCCTTAGCGATCCTATTGCTACACCTACATCTGCTATCGGCCTATTGTAGCAGGGCGCTCCGTCGGGTCTGAGCTTCTCCAATGTGCGTCTTTTGCTGACATTATTGTGAGGGCCATTTTATTGCTGAACGGCCATGATTGTAGCTCATCCCATTCTCCTTTTACTAATACAAAGAATATGGATATGTGGGTGTCTTTTCCTGTTCCATCTCCGTTTGGGTATACCCTCATCCTTAGTTTGTATCCGTTTTTCCATGAGTAAAATGGTGGACTGGTTATGGATACTTCCGTTCCGTCTCTTGCTCTTTGCCATTTCCTTGTGAATTCCTCAATTCTCCATATATATGGAGCAATAGGTAGGTTTTCTCCCGTGGGTGTATAGCTTCTTAGTTTTTGGTAATGTTCTCTCAATCTTTTCATTTCATTTTCTACGTTCTTTTCTGTTTCTGTCATTCCTATTCGTGCTAGTTCGAATGACTCTCTGGTATTGAATATTTCTGTCAATAATATTTTGTGTGATTCTATTTCGATTTTCATCTTTATCATCATTTGGTCCATATTATTCATAGTGTTTACCCATATCTTCATGTGCTCCTCGGCCGTTTCTTGCATATGCTGTATCGTCTCTTCTCTTAGTATTTTCGTCTTACATCCCCATTTTGCCATTGGGCATTCTGTTCGTTTTCTACTACATCTTTCCCAATGCTCTTTAAGTTCTACTTCTTCCCTCGACTCCACATTTTTTAGGGCATTTTCCTCGGAATCTTGTACAGATCTTTTCGTCTTTCACATTTACGTGTTCTTGTTGTATTTGTCTCCATGTTTCTGTAATATTACAGTATCCGCATCTCGTTTGTCTTTCTTCACATACGTTTTCATGCTGCTTCTCTTCGCCCTCAATTATGAGTTGTTGGCATTTCTCGCAGGGTTTTCTTTTATAGTTACATTGGTTTAAATGATCGCTTGCTTCTCTGATCTTCCCTTCCCAATCACAAGGTTCGTTTGGGCACTTTAATCCCATGTTCATTATTTCTCTATTGGCTGCTCGATCTTCCTGCGTTTCTCCTAGTGATGCGATCCCTGTTTCTCTACAATCGGGGCATTGTTTTGGGCCCTTCAGTGTTAATTCTATTATGCATTCAGTGCATAATCTACATCCGCACTCTGTTTGTCTTGGCTCTTTTAATAGTTTAGTGCATGCTCCACATCGTAATCTCGCTTCTATTTGTATTCGGGTCTGTTTTCCGATTATTTCAATAACTTCATTGACTTCTGTCGCGGTTCTTTGTTGTTCCATTTTCTATAATTATATACATTTCAGTTTGAGTCTTTTGGGTTTTATACATTTATTAGTTTTGTATTCTTTATTTACACATGTATTTATAACTTTTTAGCTTTTTGATTTTCTTTTTGATTTATACTTTTACTCTTTTTACATATATACATTCTTTTTTATTCTATTTCACGTTACTCGATGAGTCTGGTTCTACTCTCTCCTCGTCTTGATTCAGTATCCATTCTCTCCATTCTACCTGTGGTTCATCTTCCGTTTCTTCCGTTACTCTTTGCAACTCGTTTCTCTGCCATTGGTTTTCTGTTCTTAATATTTGCAATTCTCGTTCCATTTCGTTCATTCGTCTCTGTTGTTCTTCTATGTTTAGCATGTGATACATATTTGTATTTAGAGCTTCTCTCAGTGCTATTTGGCTCTCCGTCCATTGTTCTTGTAACGTGTTTACTACTTTCGTTAGGGCATTATATTGTTGTTTCCACATTTCGATTACTGTTTCGTTGTTCGTACTTGTTGATTAGTTTTTTGTATCTCTTCTTTTGTTATTTCATTATCGATATCTCAATGTGTTTTTGTGTTCGTTATTGCTGTTCTAATTTCTTTACATTAATTACAGGTTCACATAATAACATACGTATATATTTCTGACTATATTACAATTTTACATTATATACATCTCATATTTTTACTATACCCTTTGTAATTTGAGGGTCCCCGATTGCCGAAAATCCCTCATTCACCATCTTTGTTCTTTCATTTTTAATTCTTGTTATTTCCATCTTTATTTGTCTGATTTTATATCTGTTGATTGCTTTTGTTATGCCCATTGTCATTCCGGTTGCTATTGGATTATTATTATGCTCGTAATCCATACTATTCGTATCCAGTTTGGGTTTCTATTGGTTCTCTAAGTATTCGTGAGATGTTTTCTCTCATGTTTGTTTCTATTGCGGTTGGCTCTTGGTTTTTCTTCAATTGTTCCATTATTCTTTCCATCTGGGCTTCTGAGATATATCTGTCTTTCTCTTTATTTCCGGTTTCATTTTCTTTTTCCGTGATGTTTTCTTTTTCTCCTTGTACGTTACTGTTTAGTTATTTTCTACCGTAGGATTTTTCTTTCTTTTGTTGGTGAATACCGGTATAATTCAGATTTCTCCATACGCATATTGAGTATCTTGTTTTCGATGTTCGTTTAGTTGTTTCGTTTGGGTGGTTTTGTGGTAGAATTTGCATTGAAGTATCTCGTTATCTTCGTCGTTATTTCCTTTGTTACATATTGTCTCATTATCTGTAAATCTGTTTATTATTAATTTTCTTCCTCCAGGTGAAGTTCCATGTTGATCGAGATCCAATGTTGTTATGGCGCGACCCGTTATCCACTGGATTGTGGTTTTCGTTGTTGCTTCTTTTCCCGTCTTTTTCGTTGTACATTTTAGAGATTTTGATTCTGGTCGGGTATCCAGATTCTTATTCTGCTTGTAAATGTAGTCCTCTTATTTTAGCTACTCCTGGATTTAGTGTGATTTTTGGCATTTCCCATTCTCTCCGTTAATTTACTGCTATGCATATTTTATTTACTGTGCGTATATATTTCTATTTCTGTATTATTTTTTGGTGGTTTTTAGTTTGTCGTGTTCCATTGTAGGATTTCGCTCCTCTTGTGTTGTATTTAGTTGTCACCTTTTCTGTTTCTTGTGACTACTTTACTGGGTTCATTTTCTTGGTTGGTTGGTTTTTACTTTCCTCCTGTCTTCTTGGTGGGCCTTTTCCTTCCTTTTTAATTACGCACCTTCCTTGGACGTTTCTGTTTCTTGTAGTGATATTTCGATATCTTCGTTCAGGCTTCTCTTCCTTTGATATGGGGTCTTTTAGGTTTGTCATCTTCTTTTCACATATTTTTATTTCCTATCCAGTTTTTTGTTTGGATTCTTGTTCTATACATACTTGAGTTATTGCTTGTCCCTCAATTGTCTGTTATTTTTATATGATTAGGTTCATAATTTTCTTTGTCCCTCCGATTGTCCGTAGTAGTATTGGGCCACTGCCTAATTTTCCAGGTTGTTATGAGATTGAGATGTAGTAATTATTTTCATTTAGTTCTATTTAAGTAGGCATATGGTTTCGGCTTTTTTCATAATCGATTTTTGTTTCGTTTCTATTATATTTTTGTTGTTTTTCTCATTCATGGTGTTGTGTCTGTCTTCTTTTGCCCTATTTTATCTCTTGTTCTTTATCCGTTTCATCGTTTTGTTCGTTTCTCCGCATCCTCGTCTTCGTCCATTTTCGTCATTATTATCTGTATCTCCCCCTGGTCTTCGTGAAATGTCGTCCGACATTAAGTTCCTAATTAATGCTTTATAAGCTGTTATGCTTGCTCTTGCTTGATTATTTCTCAATGACGTTCGTTCCTTTCGGATTCTTGTTTCGGCGTGACTTTCCAATTTTTACCATTAACGAGTTCCCTTTCATTCGATCTCAATTGTTCTTAATGTTGTCGGTAAACCTTCATTCTTGTCGGTGTAGTTTACCTATCAATATTATTGGGGTTTCCTCCCTTTATCAGCAACTTTTCAGTAGTGCATTTTCCTCCGTCTTCGTATCTTTCATTTACATCTTATTGGTATCGTCGGATCTTGGTATTTTCCAATTAGTAAGATTTTTATCGCCTCTTTGTTTCGTATATGGTTCTCATGAAACCTTGGGTATCTCGCACAAAGTTCCTCTATTTTTATCGTTGATTTTCTGCTGATAAATTTTATCATTGCTACGTTTGGTTCGTTTGTTGCTAGCTCGATTATTACTGCTCCAATCGTCTGATCTCTCCGTTAGTTCCGATCCGGTTCTTATTAATTCTTGTATTACTGCCATTTTTACTCCAGATAGTGCGCGTACATTAAGGCTGTTTTGCCGTTTTTCCCTCTTCTATTAGATTTTTCTCCTCATTTTTCTAATAATTTTATATTAGACTGCCGGTTGTCTTGTGGTGGATGTATGGCGGTATGGCAACCGTATATTCCTGATGGCCATTGTTAAGTAAGGCTTCTTGAATTTTCGCCATTATCATTCTTATCTGGGTCGATTCGTCTCCGTGGCGTATGATTCGTGCTATATTTCCCAATCTGTGAGTATTTTGTGTCTATTTGTAATCCGAATTCTTGCGGCCATTTTTGTCTTGCTGCTCGTACCTTTCGTTCAACTGATCTTTTTTCGTTATCCCGAATCCGTTAACGACTTCCCGTTTTATATCTTCGCTTGCTAGCGTCTGGCGAATATTTCGATTGGCTTGTAGATATATATGATTCTGGTAGAACGTGATTACATTGAATGACTCATTAAATGGGAGCATTGATATAGTCCCAACCTTATTACTGTTCTTGTCGGAATTCTCTTATTCAGTTTGAACAATTTTGTTTTCCGCTTCTGCCTGTTGTTCGCGTTCCCGCTGAAGTTGGTTAATAACAATCTCCTCTTTTGAATAGTTCGTTAATTGCTACCAACGTTTGTACTGGAATAAGCTTAATTTCATTGAACTCGTTTTCTCCTTGCTCATACGTTTGGTTGGTATTATTGTCCATTCGTTGATCGGGTCTTCCATTGAATTAATCATTGCCATCTATTTGCTTATGCATTCCAATGCAACACGTCAATAGATCGGGTAAATCTTCTAAGTTTCGGATATTTTCTTTGGTACTTTATTTACACGCTCCCAGATTTTTGCATGTTCGTAATATACCGCGTTTCACACGCCGTATCCCTTTTTTTATCTGTTGCTGCACATCCTGCTCCCGCTTTAGTAAGCTTTGATTATCCATGTTGGAGTCTCTGCTGCTGCGATCATTGTGGGTCTCGTCTTCGTTTTCTTGGATCGCTGACTTCTTTATCCTTTCCCCTAGTTAGTTATCTTGATTCTTTTCATGATTGTCGTCTGCATAATTGTGTGAAGCGCGGGCTGGGTATTACCTTCTTTGTCGCCGGATAGTGAATAGAATTGGCAGTTTATGATTATTGTGGTATGTTTTCGGTTATCTGGCTCGTCGCGTTTGTAATTATGATTCTCATTAGTCCCTCCCAGTATCTCAATGTGTCTCGTTTCTCTTTATCCATTCTGACCCAATAGGTCTTAGCCTTCTGTACTATGCCTTCTGCTATTTCTGGTTCTATTTTCCGTACTGGTGGTCTTCCCATTCTTCATCATCATATTCTGATATTCGTCTTCTCTATTAGTTGGGGTCCATATAGAATTTAGTCTGGTATGTACATCAGCATCGAATATCCTCCGTTGAGACCGTGTTCATTCTATACGTCTTTCTTCTGTTGGCTGTTATGTTTTTGGTTGGCTTTGCATCGCATGTGCTTACGTTTACATATATTGTCTAGTGAGGGGTTGTTCACTAGTTTCACTCTTACTTAGTTTCGCTTGCATATGGATTATCGTATGGTCCTTCCGTCTTTGTAGTTTCTTTGTTTGTATCGGGATCAGTTCCCGGTGTTCGATGGTTACCCAGTCCTACGTTGAAAAGTATGTTGGTTTGACGTTTTCTTTGATCATGTAGATCTTTGTAACTTTCTTGATGAATTTGTAATTTAGTCTGCGTTCCATATTTCGATCCTTTTTTGACTTTTAACGTTAAGTTCATCTTCTCCATTATTACTGCGAATTGGTGGCTGTACTCTAGATCCATCGGCATATTACATTCTTGCCATACATATTGAATGGGCTCATCTTAGTTGCGCAGGTGACAGTTCTGTCGTCGGCCAGTAGACATAAAAATTTGAATATTTTCGTCCAATCTCGATATCTGTTTCTACCATAATTTGATAGATTTGTGATTAATGTCCCGTTGAAATCTCTCTGTTAACCCGTTGCATGGATGATACGGTGACGTTCTCCGTTTTTCTTAAAAATAGTTGGTTACTTCTTTCATTATTTCACTCCATGAAATTCGTTCCTTGATCTGTTTAGTATTTGCTTTGGAGTTCCGTACTGCAAACATATTTCATCCACAAGTTTTTGTGCTATTGTCTTGCCTTTTGATCTTTCATCGTAAATGCTTCTGGAATTTTTTCAGATCTGTGACCCTTAATATGTATATATTTTCCGTTTGGTCTCTGGTAACGTCCAATATATCCATCGATATCTTGTCATGGCTCGCGCGTACTGGCATAGGTTTTACGGTGCTTTCCATTTCGCTCCGTTTTTTCCTTGTTGCGCAGATGAGGCAATTTTATCCATCTTTTTTCGGATTCAGACATATTGGCCAAAAGTATTTCTGTTTCATCTTGCAGCGTTTTCTTTACTGACAATTCCGCCCAATTTTCCTCGTGATATTGAGTAACAGTTCCTTTTCGTTTTTTATCGAGTATCACCATCAACCTTGTTCAACCGTCTGCTATAGTAGCACTTTTTCTCGATTACCCATATTGTGTCGGTTTTGTCCATGTTTTCTTTTTAGTTGTAGATTCATTTTCGTAGATTCGTGGTTTACCCGTTTTTACATATTCGAGTATCACTTCAGATCTGGGTCTTTCTTGTGTCAAGTCAATCAATGAGCGAAAATCGATATCTTCCGCATTATCATACATATTCGTCCATGACTGATATCCATCAGACTGGAAAATGAATCTTGACATACAATCTCGTTTCGCGTCTTGCTCGCCCCACTTTTGAATTAATAACGAGAATATTTCTTAGTTGCATCGCCCATCTCATTAGTCCGACTCGATGCTTCTATGTTGGCAAGCCCATACTAGTGGCTGGTGTCCGTTGTGTAATGCATATTTCGATGACCCCATAGTAAGTATTTTGAAAGCTTAGTTGCTTGGATGATTGCTAACGCTTCTCTTTCGGTACTGAATAATTTTTCTCGTGTTTCTTTGAATGTTTTGCTTAATATCAGATTACACTTCTTCCTTCGTCGTCTAATGTCCCAATATTCACCGGGACGCGTTCCGCTTGCATCGGTTGCTAATCCGTTTGTACATTTTAGAGATTTTATTCTGGTCTGGGTATCCAGATTTTATTCTGCTTGTAAATGTAGTCTCTATTATTAGCTATCTCCTGGATTTAGTGTGATTTTTGCATCCCATTCTCGTCGTTAATTTCTGCTATGCATATTTTATTTACTGTGCGTATATATTTTCTATTTCTGTATTATTTTTTGGTGTTTTAGTGTCGTTGTTTCCCATTGTAGGTATTTCGCTCCTCTTGTGTTGTATTTAGTTGTCACCTTTCTGTTCTTTGTGACTACCTTTACTGGGTTCATTATTGCTTTGGTGGTTGGTTTTTACTTTCCTCCTGTCTTCTTGGTGGGCCTTCCTCTTTTAATTAGCACCTTCCTGGACGTTCTTTTCTTGTAGATGATATTTCGAATCATTCGTTGCAGGCTTCTCATTCTTTATGTATATGGGGTCTTTTAGGTTTGTCATCTTCTTTTTCACGATATTTTTATTTCCTTCCAGTTTTGTTGGATTCTTGTTATAGCATACTTGAGTTATTTGGCTGTCCCTCAATTGTCTGTTATTTTTATATATTAGGTTCATTATTAATTCTTTGTCCCTCCGATTGGTCGTTTAGTATGTATTGGGCCACTTGCCTAATTTCTCCAGTTGTTATGACGATTGAGATGTTTCAGAATTATTTTCCAATTTAGTTCTCATTTAGTAGGCATGTTCGCTTTTTCATAATCGATTTTTGTTTCGTTTCTTATTATTTTTGTTGTTTTTCCATTTTCAATGGTTTGTGTCGTGTCTTCTTTTGCCCTATTTATACTCTTGTTCTTTATCCGTTTTCATCGTTTTGTTCGTTTCTCCGCATCCTCGTCTTCGTCGCATTTTCGTCATTATTATCTGTATCTCCCGTCTTCGCTGAAAGTCGTCCGACATTCAAGTTCCTAATTAATGGCCTTTATAAGCGTTATTGCTTGCTCTTGCTTGATTATTTCTCAATGACGTTCGTTCCTTTCGGATTCTTTGTTTGTTCGTGATTTCCAATTTTTACCAGTTAACGAGTCACTTTCAATTTCGATCTCAATTGTTCTTAATGTCTGTCGGTAACCTTCATTCTTGTCGTGTAGTTACTATCAATATTACTTGGGGTTTCCTCGCCTTTATCACAACTTTTCAGTAGTGCATTTCCTCGTCTTCTATCTTTCATTACATCTATTGCGTATTCGTCGGATCTTGGTATTTTCCAATTAGATAAGATTTTTATCGCCTCTTGTTTCGGTATACATGGTTCTCCATGATAACCTTGGGTATCCGCACAAAGTTCCTCATTTCTTTCTCGTTGCATTTTCTGTGATAAATTTATCATTGCTACGTTTGGTTCGTTTGTTGCTAGCTCGATCTATATGCTCCAATGTCTGATCTCTCCGTTAGTATCCGATCCGGTTCTTATTAATTCTTTATTACTGCATATTTTACTCAGATAGTGCAGCCGTAGCATAGAGCTGTTTTGCCGTTTTTGCCCTCTTCTATTAGATTTTTCTCCTCATTTTTCTAATAATATTTATATTTAGACTGCCGGTTGCTGTGGTGATGTATGGCGGTATGCAACCGTATAATTCCTGATGCCATTGTTAAGTAAAGGCTTCTTGTAATTTTCGCCATTATCAGTTCTGTATCTGGGTCGATTCGTTCCGTGGCGTATGATTCGTGCTATATATTCCAATCTGTGAGTATTTGTGTCTTTTGTAATCCGAATCTTGGGCATTATTTGTCTGCTGCTCGTACTATTCGTTCAACTGATCTTTTTTCGTTATCCGAAATCGTTAACAGACTTCCGTTTTATATCTTCGCTTGCTAGCGTCTGGCGAATATTTCGTTGCTGTGATTATACTTATGATTTCTGGTAGAATGCTTGATTACATTGAATTGACTCATAAATGGGAGCATTGATATAGTCCCAAAGCCTTATAACTGTTCTTGTGCGAATTCTCTTATTCAGTTGAACAATTTGTTTCTCTTGCTGCCTGTTGTTCGGTCCCGCTGAAGTTGGTTAATAACAGATCTCGCTCATCCTCAATTCTCCATTAATATATGAGACAGCAATAGGTAGCGTTCTCCCGTGGTGCTATAGGCTTCTTAGATTTCTTAAGTAATGTTTCTCCTCAAGTCTTTTCATTTCATTTTCTACGTATCGTTTTTCTGTTTCTGTCATTCCTATTCGTCTTGCCTAGTTCGAATTGACTCTCTGGTATTTGAATAATTCTGTCAATAATTTTTGTTGATTCTATTTTCGTTATTTTCGATCCTATCATCATTTGGTCCTATATTCATTAGTGTTTACCCATATCTTCATGTGCTCCTCGGCCGTTTCTTGCATATGCTGTATCGTCTTCTTCTCTAGTATTTTCGTCTTACATCCCCATTTTGCCATTCGGCATTTCTGTTCGTTTTCTACTACATCTTTCCCAATGCTCTTTAAGTTCTACTTCTTCTCGACTCCACATTTTTTAGGGGGCATTTCCTCAGGCAATCTTGTACAGATCTTTTCGTCTTTCACATTTACGTGTTCTTGTTGTATTTGTCTCCATGTTTCTGTAATATTACAGGCATCCGCATCTGTTTGTCTTTCTTCACATACGTTTTCATGGCTGCTTCTCTTCCGCCCCTCCAATTATGAGTTGTTGCATTTCTCGCAGGGTTTTCTTATAGTCTACATTGGTTTAATATGACTCGCGCTTGCTTCTCTTTGATCTTCCCTTTCCCAATCACAAGGTTCGTTTGGGCACTTTAATCCCATGATCATTTATTTTCTCTATTGGTCTCTGCTCGATCTTCCTGCGTTTCTCCTAGTGATGCGATCCCTGTTTCGTCTACAATCGGCATTGTTTGGGCCCTTCTAGTGTTAATTCATCTATTATGCAATCAGTGTGCATAATCTACATCCGCACCTCGGTTGTCTTGGCTCTTTATTAATAGTTAAGTCATGCTCCACATCGTCGTAATCTCGCTTCTATTTGTATTCGGGTCTGTTTTTCCGATATTTCAATACTCATTGGACTCTGTCGCGTGTTCTTTGTTGTTCCATTCTATAATTATATACATTTCAGGTTGGAGTCTTTTGCGCCTTTCTATACATTTTATTAGTTTCTGTATCTTTCATTTACACATTATTTATAACTTTTGTAGCTTTTTGATTTTCTTTTTGATTTATACTTTACTCTTTTTACATATATACATTCTTTTTTAATTCTATTTCACGTTACTCGATGAGTCTGGGTTCTACTCTCTCCTCGTCTTGATTTCGAGTATCCATTCTCTCCATTCTACCTGTGTCATCTTCCGTTTCTTCCGTTACTCTTTGCACTCGTTTTCTCTGGCATTTGGTTTCTGTTCTTAATTTGCAATTCTCGTTCATTCATTCATTCGTCTCTGTTGTTCTTCTATGTTTATTAAAGTGATACATGTTTGTATTTAGAGCTCTCTCAACGCTATTTGGCTCTCCGTCCGTGATGTTCTTAGTAACGTATTAGCCTTTTGTTAGGGCGTTATATTGGCCGTTTCCAACATTTTCGATTACCGTTTCGTTGTTCGTACCATTGTTTGATATTTTGTTCATCTTCCTTAATTGTATTCATTATTCGTATCTCAAGTTCGTTTTTTTTGTTCGTTATTTGTGTCTCAATTTCTTTTACATTAATTACAGGGTTTCAATAATATACATACCGCCTATATATTTCATGATATATTTACAATTTATTACATTATATACACTTCATATATCCCTTTTACTTATACCCTTTGTAAATTTATTGAGGGGTCCCGATTTGCCGAAATCCTCTCATTCCACCATCTTTTTCTTTTCATTTAATTTTTCTTTGGTTATTTCCATTCTTTATTTGTCTGATTTATATCTGTTGATTGCTTTTATTCATTGCCCATTCGATTCCGGTTGCTATTGCGATGATTATTATGCTCGTAAATCATTACTATTCGTATTCCAGTTTGGATTTCATGTTCTTCAGTATTCGTGATGATGTTTCTCTCATGGTTTGTTCTAATTGCGGTTGCTCTTTGGTTTTCTCAATTAGTTCCATTATTCTTTCCATTGGGCTTCTGCAGAGTATATCTATCTCTCTCTTTATTTCCGGCCGTTTCATTTTCTTTTTTCTGTGATGTTTTCTTTTTCGTCCTTTGTACGTTACTGTAGTTATTTCTACTAGGATTTTTATCTTCTTGTTGGTGACATTACCGTAAATCAGCATTTCTCCATACGCCGCACATATGAGTATCTTGTTTTTCGATGGTTCGTTTAGTTGTTTCGTTTGGGTGGTTTTGTAGAATTTGCAGTTGAGTATCTCGTTATTCTTCGTTCGTTATTCCTTTGTACATAATTGTTTCTGCCATTATCTGTAAACTTGTGTTATTTATTAATTTTCTTACCTGCCGAGTGATAGTTCCAGTTAGTCGAGATCCAATAGTTGTTTATGCGCGGACCCGTTATCCACTGGATTGTGGTTTTCGTTGTGTGGCTTCCTTTCCCGTCTTTCCGTTGTACATTTTAGAGAATTTTATTTCTGTCTGGGTTATCCAGATCTATATCTGCTTGTAAATGTAGTCCTCGTATTATTAGCTGATCTCCTGGATTAGTTGATCTGTTGGCATAGTCCAATTCTTCGTCCGTTTAATTTCTGCTATGCCATATTTTATTAACCTTGATGCGTATATATTTTTCATTTCTGTATTATTTTTGGTGGTTTTAGTGTCGTTTGTTTTCCCATTGTAGGTATTTCGCTCTCTTGTTGTTGTATTTAGTTGTCACCTTTTCTGTTTCTTTTGTTGACTACCTTTACTGGTTCATATTCCTTGGTTGTGGTTTTGTTACTTTTTCCTCCTCGTTCTTCTGCGGTGCCTCTCTTAATTACGCACCTCCTTGGACGTTTTCTTGGTTTCTGTAATGCATTATCGATAGTTTCGTCAGGGCATTCTATTCCTTTTATTGTATATGGGGTCTTTTCAGGTTTGTACACTCTTTTTCACATATTTATTTCCTATCCAGTTTTGTTGGATTCTTTTTATACATACTTGAGTTATTGCTTGTCCCTCAATGTCTGTTATTTTTATATGATTAGTTTTCATTATTATATTTTCTTTGTCCTCCGATTGTCGCTTTAGTTATTATTGGCACTGCTAATTTCCAGGTTGTTAGACGATTGAGAATGTTAGTAGATTATTTTTCCAATTGTAGTTCTATTTTAGGTAGGCATATGTTCGTTTTTCATAATTCGATTTTTGTTTTCGTGTCTATTATTTTGTTGTTTTTCCTATTTCATGGCTTGTTGTGCTGTCGTTCTTTCCCTATTTTATCTCTTTGGTTTTTTATTCGGTTTTCATCGTTTTGTTCGTTTTTCTCGGCTATCCTCGTCTTCGTCATTTTCGTCATATTAATCTGTATCTCCCCCGGTCTTCGCTGAAATGTCGTCCCGAACATTAAGTTCCTAAATTAATGCTTGTATACTGTTATTGGCTTGGTCTCTGCTTTGATTATTTTCGTCTAATTGACGTTCTTCCTTTCGGCACCTGTGTTTTCGTGACTTTCCAATTTCTCTACCAGGTTAAACGAGTTCCACTTCATTTTCATTTCTCAATTGTTCTCTTAATGTTGTCGGGTTAAAACCTCAATTCTGGTCGGTGTAGTTACTATCAATATTATTTTGGGGTTTCCTCCCTTTATCATCAACTTTTTCAGTAGTGCATATTTTCTTCCGTCTTCGGTATCTTTCATTACATCTATTGCGTATTCGTCGGATTCTTGGTATTTTCCAATTAGTAAGAATTTTATCGCCTTTCTTTGTTCCACGGTATATTGTTCTCATGCATATACCTCGTTGGGGGTATAACGCACAAAGTTCCATCTTATTTCTCTTCTCGCTTGCATTCTCTGTGATAGAATTTTAATCATTGTCGTTTGTTCGTTTTTGTTGCTAGCTCGATATACTGCTCCAATCGTCTGCACTCTCCTTAGTCGATCGGGTTCTTATTAATTCTTGTATTACTGCCATTTTTACCCCAGATAGTTGCAGCGTAACATTAGAGCTGTTTTAGCCGTTTTTCCCCTTCTATTAGATTTCTCCTCATTTTTCTAATAATTTTATGATTTTTTAGACTGGGTTGTTCTTGGGTTGATGTATCGCGGTAGGCAACCGTATCATTCCTGATGGGATGTCTAACGGTAAAGCGCTCTGGTAATTTGCGCCATTATCAAGTTCTTTATCTGGGTCGATTTCGTCTCCGATGGCGTTATGATTGTGCTATTATTCCAGATCTTGTGTAGTATTTGTGTTCTATTTTGTAATCGAATCTTGCGGGCTATTTTTGTCTGTGCTGCTCGTACTATTTCGTTCAATGATCTTTTTTCGTTATCCGAAATCGGTTAATAAGACTTTCCCGTTATATCTTCGTCTGCTAGCGTTCTTGAGGCGAAATTTCGATTGGCTTGTAGATTATATATGAGTTTTCTGCGTAGAACCGGCTGGATGTTAATTGAATTGACTCATTTAAACTTGGATAGCTTGATATAGTTCCCAAGCCTTATACTGTTCTTTGTGTCTGGAATTTCTCTTATCAGTTTAACAATTTTTGTTTCTCTCTTATGCTAGATCCCTGTTTGTTCGGTTCCGCTGAAGCTGGTCTAATACCAATCTCCTTTCTTTTGATTAGTTCGATATATTGCTACCAACGTATTGTACTGAATAAGGCTAATTTCATGAACTCGTTTCTCCTTTGCTCATACGATGCGTCGGTATTTATTGTCCATTTTACGTTGCGGCGTCGTTTACCATTGAATTTAATCTTATGCATTCTCGTTGCTTATTGCATTCCAATGCAACACGTAATAGATCGGGTAAATCTTCTAAGTTATTCGATATTTTCTTGCGTAACGTTATTTAACAATCGCTCCCAGATTTTTTGGCCCATGTTCTGTTAATATTACGCTTTCAACGCTCACGACAACGTATCCCACTTTTTTTATATCTGTGCTGCTGTCACATCTGCTCCCGCTTTTAGGTAGAAGCTTTGATTATCCATTGGGTATGTCTCTGCCTCTCGATCATTAGTGGGGTTTCTCCGTCTTCGTTTCTTGGATCGACTGACTTCTTTATCCTTTCCCATACGTTAGTTATTTCTTGCATTCTTTCATGGATTTGTTCGTCTGCATAATTGTGTTGAAGCGGGGGATTACCTTCTTTTCGCCGATAGTGAATAGATGTGGCCAGTTTATTCATTATTGTTGGTTATTTTTTCGGTATATCTGGCTCGTTCGCGTTTGTAATTGTCGATTATTCTCATTAGTAACCTCCCCAGTATCTCAATGTCTCGTTTCTTTTATACCATTCTGACAATAAGGTCTTAGCCTTTTTACTATGCCTATCTTTGCTATTTATCTGTTCTAAATTTCCCCCGTTATGGGGTCTTCCCATTCTTCATCCTCATATTCTTGATATTCGTCTTTCGTCGTATTCGTCTGGGTTCCATATAAGGATAGTCCTGGATTTAATCTTAGCATCGAGTATCCTTGCGGTTTGAGACCGTTGTCATTATACGTCTTTCTTTCTGGTTGGGCTGCTTATTGTTTTGGTAGGCTTGGCATCGTTCTACGTTTACAATATTGGTCTAGTGAAGGGAGTTGTTCACTATATTCACTCTTACATTAGTTTCGCTTGCATATAGGATTTCGTATTGGTCCTTTCCGTTTCTTTTTGTAGTTTCTTTGTTGTACTCAGGGATTCAGTCCGAGTGTTTCGATGATTACCCATTCCCCTTACGTTGAAAGTATGTGGCGTTTGACGTTTTTTCTTGATCATGTAGATCTTTGTAACTTTCTGATTGAATTTGATATTTAGTCCTGCCGTTTTTCCATATTTCTTGCATCCTTTTCTTTGAACTTTTAACGCTAGTCATCTTCTTCCATATACTGCGATATTGGTGGCTGGTACTGCTAATCCATCGGCATTATTACATTCTCTCGCCAACATTAATTTGAATGGGCTCATCTTAGTTGCGGCCACTGTGTTGACATTCTGTCGGCCAGTAGACATAAATTGAATATATTCGTCCCAATCTCTGCTGTATATCTGTTCTACATAAATTTGATATCATTTGATATTAATGTCCCGTTGAATCTCTCTTTAACCCGTCTGCATTGTGCATGATACGTGACGTTCTCCGTTTTGCTATCTTAAAATAGTGTTACTTCTTTCATATTTCACTCATGAAATCGTTCCTTGATCTGTTAGTATTTGCTTTGGTAGTTCACGTACCTGCAACAGTATTTCATTCCACAAGTTTTTGTTGCTTATTGTCTGGCCTTTTTGATCTTTCACTCGTAAATGCTTCTGGGATTTTTCAGATCATCTGTGACCGACTAATATGTTATATATTCCGTTTAGTTCTCTGGTAAAACGGTCCTAATATATCCATCGATAATCATTGTCATTGGGCTCGGATCGCGTATGCATAGGTTTAACGGTGCTTTCCATTTCGCTCCAGTTTTTCCTTGTTGCGCAGATGAGCAATTTTTTTATCAATCTTTTTTCGGATTCAGACATATTTGGCCAAAAGTATTTCTGTCATCCTTGCGAGGTTTTCTTACGACATATGTCCGCCCAATTTTCCATCGTGATATTTGAGTTAAACAGTTCCTTCCGTTTTTTTCGGGTATCACCATCAACCTTTGTTCACCGTCTTGCTATAGTAGCACTCTTTCTCGCATTACATATTTGTGTCGGTGTTTGTCCATGTTTTTCTTTTTAGTTGTAGATCATTTTCGTAGACTTTTCTGGTTACCCGTTTTTACATATTCGATTTATTCAACTTCAGATCTGGCGTTCTTCTTGCTGGTCAATCATTCAATGAGCGAAAATCGCATATCTTCCGCAATGATCATACATATTCGTCTGAACTGACTCATCCATAGATCTGGGAAAATGAATCTTGACATACAATCTGCGTTCGCGGTTTGCTCCGGGCCCACTTTGAATTATATAAACGAGAATATTTCTGTAGTTGCATCGCCCATCTCATAGTCGACTCGATGCTTCTTTATGTTGGCCAAGCCATTACTAGTCTGGCTGGTGTGCGTCCGTTGTAATGCATATTTCCGTGAGACCCCATAGTAGTATTTGAAATGTTTAATCGCCTTATATGATTGCCAACGCTTTCTCTCTCGGTGACTGGAATAGTTTTTCTCGGGTTTCTTGAATGTTTTGCTGTAATATTTCAGATTACACGTTCTTTTACTTCGTCGCTCTAATGTCCCAAATATGTGCACCGGGACGCTATCCGCTGCCGATCGGTTGCTAATTAAGAACGGCTTTTGAAAATCAGAGGGACTAGATGGGTGCTTCGATTTAAATGGTCTCGTAATGTTTCGAATGCTAGTTGTTTCTTTCCCCACACGAGATGTATCTTTTTTGCACTAGGTTCTTCTGTACGGTTTAGCGCTAATAACCTGCATAATGTGTGATGAATTTTCTATAATATTCACATAGCCCTAAGAATTCTTGTATTTGAAGTTAACTGTTTTGGTTGCTGGACAATTTTTGATTTTTTCGATATCCTGGGATCTGGTTCCTTTCCTTTTTGCTTGATAAACTATGTACCTAAGAAATGTCACGTTTCTCCTTTAGCCCAACGCACTTGGTATGGGTTCAGCTTTAATTTCCATTGTCTAAAATCTATGAATACTCTTTTGTATATCTTACTTTAGGTGTTGTTCGAAAAGTGCTTGAAATAGATTAGTAAATCGTCGATGTACCACCATACATTGTTATTTATTCCGTGAGTGACGACAATTTCATGCACGTTGGAATGATGCCTGGAGCATTTGTAGACAGAATTGGCATTTTCTTAAACTGATATAGAGTCCTCTACCGATGGCTAAATGCGTTTCTCGTTTATCTTCTTCTTTCATTTTTATTGCCAAGTATCGCTTTTAGTCCAGTTGAAGTGAAGTAGCTGCTACCTGTAACGTCAACAGCATTCTTGATATCTGGTAACGGATACGTATCCATTTTGGTACCGCGTTTAACTTGTCTATAATCGATTAGCAGAACCTTTGCTCCATCTTTCTTTTCACCATAACAAACTGGGAATTCGCCATGGTGAGCAAATTGTTCTATAACTTTTGCTCGAGCATTTTTTGTACCTCCTGCTCTGCTACCCGTCTTTGAGTTTCTGCTAGTTTGTATGGTCTTAGTGCAATTGGCGTCTCGTCTGATAGTGGTATTGCGTGTAATGTTACATCACAGGTTCCTAAATCCAAATCTGATACTGCGAAACTATCTTTATATTCCATCAACAGCTGTTGTAGTTGGGCTTTCTCGTCTTCGTTTAGGAGTTCGCTATCTATTGTCCATAATGGTTTGTCCTCCTCTCCTTCCTTTTTCACTTTTAGTAACTCGATGTCTATCATGGGCGTTAGTTTTCCCAGTCTTTCATTTTCGTATATTATTTTATCTTCTTCATCGAAATTCGTGATGTTGATTGGTAATTCGCCGTTTTCGTTTATCTCGATTATCTCTCTTGCTAAAGGTAGGTCTCGTCGTTTTTCGAATTTTTTACTTGGTTCGAATACCATTTCTCCCGTAATGCCTTCATCCACTTTGATATAACAGATCATTTGTGATTTAGCTGGTACAACTATTTTCTCTGAACACCTTACTATTGTGTTCATTGTGCAGATTCTACCTTCTTTATCTTTCAGACATAATGTTCCCAGATCGATGACAATTTCTTTGAATAGTTCCGGCATTAAATCGGTTCCAATTATACATGGTACGCTTAGTTGTGGTATTACTGCTAGATATGTCTCTACCTCATTGTTCTGGTGTTTTAATGTTGTCCACCATCGTCCCATTACGTTAACCGTTTCCTTACTGCAGGCGATTACATGAACTCCAGTTGGTTCGATGTCTTTCCAATGGTGTCGTGGTATTTCGCTTAAATGTACTACTGAGATATTTGCTCCGGTATCTATCATCGCTTCCGTTTCTTTCCCATTTATTTCGATAATTAGTGTTAACGCTGGTCCTGTTGACGTGTATAGCGCCGCTATTGTTCTAACTTCCCCGTCCTGATCTACACTTCTTGATCGTCTTGTGTTTATTGGATTTGTTGCTTCCCAGTCAGGGTTGTAGAGTGATGGGTAAATATTTGCGGTTGGTATCATTTTTGTTCCCATTGTGGTTGCTTTTGTTCGTGGTAATTTGCTTGGTTCCTCATATGGCATTCTTGACATTGGTTCGCTTATACATGCACGTGTCTTCTTTTCATCCCAGTATACGGGTGTTTGGATCATTTTTGGTGTGTTTCCTTTTCCGTTATTCTCTTCATCGTCAGAATCATCGTCACTGTCGGTTCTTCTATATTCCTTGATTCTTTCCCACATACTTTTCCTGCTTCTCTTTAGTTCGTCTCTTGCTCTTTCATCATATAGTGCTTTCCTGAATCGTCTGCCAATCTCTTCGTCTGTCCCTTTCATTGTTGTTAGGACTCGTAATAATTGTTTAATTTTATGAATGTCTTTCGAGTGACCGTGTAACACCATTGTTTTTGCCAGAAAAGGTAGTACTCCGACTAATAGTTTCCAATTTACCTTCTTTTCCCGTTTGTAGATGTCGAAGCATGCCAGCATTTGTGTTAGTATCACCCTTACTATTTGGATTATTAGTATTATAGAAATATATCCAGCCATCATTTGACCAAACACTAGAAATCTAGCCCACATTGCTTTCATCATATTGGATGTTGCCTGTTGGAAATGGTCTGGTGATAATAGTAACTCGTAATTGGGTTTCTGTTCGAAATTCGTACCGCCCGTTATGGTTACTATATTTGATAATATTGATTCTCTTCTTGCTGGGAATAATAAATTTTGTCTCGCTGCTTCTAAACTTTCTTGTGAATATATACCACTGTTCACTACGTCTAATGGTCGAAATTCCTGCTCTGTAGTTAATTCTGTCAATTCAAATCTCTTCGGTTCGGCGACTGGGATTCTCATTGAGAACATTACCCATTTTCCATCTGTTTGTTGAAACAGAGGTCCGAAAGCATTATTGCAGTCGTAATAATTTGGTTTATCTGTTAGTAGTTTCATCATTCGTGTTACCGGTTGTACGTATCGAATCTGCTTTTTGTATACTACTTCTAGTTCATTGGTACATTTTCCGGGTGGTGCTGTTGATTTTTCTGGTACCATAGCAATTGTTTTCTTACATTACTTCTCCGGCTATTCTTCCAAAATGTCCTTCTTGCAACGGTAACAGTGGCATTGCGCTATCCGGGTTGGTTATTGCTACAGCTAATTTTGTTTTCAGTATTTCCTTATTCAATTGGCAGTCGTTACGTATTAAGTCGTGATATACTTTTTGCATTGATTCTTGTCCTTTATGATAGAGGAAATCCATCTTATTATTAATGTACAGGTACAATTTCACTTCATCCTTGGCTACTGTGGCTATTCCTTGTTCCAGCATCTGTCTTGCTGCATACAACCCTGGGTATTTGGTGGCATATACCATCTTTCCGCAATTTTGTGTTATTTTCCCTTTGATAAATCTCATTCCCATCTCTGCTTCCGTGGTTATCAATGCTGCTGGAGTTTGTTTCGTTCTCAGTGGTTGTGACCTAGTTCTGGCTTTAATCTTTCCGGCTCTCGTTATTATTTAGTTTACATCATTTATCTGTAATTCTTCTGCATCTTCTTCGAACACTTCTCCTTTTACTTCGTCGAATAATGCTGTTTTTAAGAATTGCATTCTACATTTGTGGATGTTTGCTTGATATATTATAGTTGAGGTTCCGGTTTTGCATACGGTATCCGTTGCCTGGCACATTTGATTTGATTTCATTACTTGTGTTGCTCCATCGAATTGTGCTTCATACTCTTTTAATTCGACTGTGTAAGTTTCAATTACGACTACTCCCGTTACCAATTCTCCTTTTATGGTGTACTTTCCTCCCTGACAATCTCCAGTTGCTGAGTTGATTATTCCTGCGACGAATATGCTTTGTACCTGTATCATTCCACTTTTTCCTTTTAGTACGACTCCTTCTTTCAATCTCATTTCTCCTCCGCTGAATAGATCTTTGCACTGTTCTCCCGATACCTGTAGTATTTCTCTTTCTGTTCCCGGATTTATTATTGACACGTGGGAGTGTGCTCCGCAATGGTATGCTAGTGTTTTTCATGTAATTGCACATTCCTTGGCTTTTGTTCTGATAAAATCAGATTCTTGGTAGATATGATACGTTATTGCTTTTTCTATAGTGGTCAGGTTATTTGGTATTGCCATCCTGCATTCTTCGATATCTTTTAACGAATATTTGTCCCCCAGTACTGCTTTATCACAATTCAATATTAGGAATCCGTTTGTTGCACCTGTGCACATTAACCACACCATCATTGTCATCATTGGTGAGTGTATGCTTGTATTTCTCATTGCTATATCTTTTATTGGCAGTTCGTGTTCAAAATCGTTTAACAATCCTTTTAGTCTTACGTGCATTGGTTTAACTTGTTCGTTTTTCCTCGGTTTATTTATAAATTGTTTCCATCCACCATTCTGCAGTTTACCCAGTTCGATTTCTTGTTGTACAATCATTGCTGTTAATTCTACATTATTCATGAACTGTTTGTTCGGAATTTTGCTTGTTGATAGGCTCATTAGATTATATACGAGATAAGAGAGTGCCACTAATCGATATTCATCGTCATCCGTATTTGTGAGTAATTGGGCGACTATTTGTCTCATTTCTTCCCATTCTAATTTCATCATTTTAGTTTTTTCCTTAATCAGCTTTGGGATTATGCTAGATACGGTATACCATAATTGTTTGGCGTCCTCGCTTGCTCGATTTCTTTGCCATAATCTTCTCAATGGTTGGCTGGTGATTATTAGCATATCAGCTAGTAATTCTCTTATCCATTCCGTTCCGCTTTCCTCTCTGGGGTGAGTTTTTCTCATCTCGTATGCTATTTTTTCTAGTTTATCCAACCTTGTCATCCATTGTTGTTGTTTCGATTGGTCTTTAATTTTTGGTTCTCCGTTTTCGGCTATCAATTTCGGTCTACCTCTTGGACGTTTCTCCATGGACGTACCTGTTTCTTTGGTTGTCTCGTTTTCCGTGGTGTTCGTTAGGGTTACCTTTTGACTTTCCTCGTTTTGTTTTCTGAGCCATTCGTCCCAGTCTTGTGTTAGGTATATATCGTCCTTTGCTTCGTGAGTTTGTGTTATGCACTTTTTCATTGGTGTGAAATCTTTGTTTTCGATATCCATTTCGATTATCATCTCTTCTATTTCGTCCCCTTGTTGTTCATTGATTTGGTGGTAACTGGTTGATGGTTGCTCCTCTCGGATTTCTGGCAACTTTATGGGTGTTTTTATTACTAGTGGTAACAGCTCCTCCTCCTCATCTGTATTTTCGTTCAAAATCATTTCTTCATCTCCTTCGAACATTTTTGGAGTTTCATTTTTATCTCCTCCCATACTGGGCGTGCTCATACTTGCTTTGATTGGTTTTGGTTTTATCTCCTTTCTTTTCAGCGGTATTCCCAATGTTTCCGCCATTTTCAAGGGATTTATCTCTCCCATCACCATTGGTGTTACTCCTACTTCCAACATATTGTCTAACGATCCTCCATGAAATTGTAAGTGGAATGGGATTTCGTATGCTAATTTTCTTTTTACTTCTTTTATTTTTGCTGTCGGGTGGACTTCTAGTTCTTCCGATGTTTGGTCGGGGTAAAATACTTTTATTTTATATTTTCCTTGGGTTTCTTGTGCCCACTCTCGGTGTTTACATTTCCGTATTACTTGGTTGAATACTTCCGGGCACCATTCATTTTTCCTTCGATATTCCTCGATCTCTTTTACCAATTCTCTTAAGTTCTCAAGATTTTCACCATTTTCTGCCATGTATTTCGCATGAGTCGTTGCTGCTCGTCTTTGGCTCCTTGCGCCTTGTTGTAATATTTCTATTAGTTTTTCGCAGTGGTCGCTTTCTAATTTTATTTGTGCTTCGCCGATATCTACTGGTTGGGATCTTTGTTTTTTCATTGCGTTTATTTTCCTACATTCGTTTTCGGACATCGTTTTATGTTCAGCTTCTTTCCTTCTGTATTTCGGGGTTTCTCCTTTAAGATTGTTGACTTTTTCCTCCTCCAATGACTCTTCTTCCATTGCTCCGGGTTTTAGTTCCCATCTTTTCTCTTGGTCATTCCATTGTTTCCTCCATGGGGTTGGTTTGCATTCGTTTGTATCTAATTCGCTGAGCTTCTCTTTAAGACGGTGATCCTTTCGCCATTGCCGATATATTTCTATAATTCTCTTGGATTTTTGGTGACCTTCTTTTTCTACTTCGTCCATTTCTTTCCACGTGGTATCTGTTCCCAATCGAGCTTCTTCCATCGGTACTATTCTGATTTCTTGGTCATCATCCCATATTCCCAACTCATATAGATATGTTTCGTCTTCTTCGTGTAGATAGTGGTGAAGGTATTTTACTGCTACATCTTCTATCATTCCGTCCTCGCTTTGGTTTTTCGTTTGTTCCCATGATCATTTCGTTGATGATTTTTATTAATTCATCAACTCGCGTTTTGTTACTCATTTTTAACGTTCTTTGTTCCTCGTTTGGTAACTTTACATTTATCTTCAATTCCTTTGCTTTTTCCTTTCCTATTCGGCGAGTTCCGTATCTCCCCGATTAATGTCGTATTCTTATAATTAGCGTGTCTGAGAATTACTGTATCACGTAGGTTCTCTATACATGCTTTCATCTCTACTGGTTTGAGATACATTAATATTTCCCAATTCTTGTGGATTTGATCTATTATCTGTGTGATCAGTTTTTCTCTGTTTTTACAAAGTATTCTCTTGGTTGTTCCTTGCAAGTTCTTTTTAATATTGATTTTGAATTCGTTTTTTGCGTATTCTGCCCTTTACCTGGCCATATTAGTGCACCTACCAGATGTAGGTCTGGTTTTATTAACCATCCATTATGGTATAGGTTATCATTTTTCTTGGAGCTCCCCATTCTTTCTTTTATCCAATCGAATATTTCATCCGTGTTTGGTTGTTTAATCCAGATACGTTCTATGAAGTCTGGCGTTTGCATAAGTATTTGGAACTTCGTTATGTCTTCTCGTTTTTGTTTATTCAGATATGCTTTTACCCGTGGCTTCTCCTGTTTGGGTATCACGTCTCCTTTCGACCCCTCGAGTTGTAAAATATTCCTCATGTATCTCCTGAAAACTTCGTCGTTGATGAATTCTTCGTTTATCAATGTTTCGGGTATTGTTTCAATTAGTTCATCTATTAATTTTATTTCCCCTTCTGTTGGTGATAATGGTCGATCCAAGAACCATCGATTCATTGGTCGTATGATCTGTTTATTTTGTTCCTCGTTCTCAGATGCTTGTAGTACTTCTCCCATCAGACTGCTGGTTTCACTTGTTTCCCAATCTTCAGGTGATGAATCTCTGATGTTTCGTAGCATATTTATTCGTAAATTTCTCTTTGTTTTTACTTTCATTAATCCTCTTGGTGGTATTTCGAATTCTTTTTCTATGTTGCTGATTGATTTTTCTATTATATCTTGTTTTAATTCGGAATTTCCATTTGTCTGTTTGGTTGCTATCGTTGTCTCATTTTCGTTTGACCGTTCGTTCTCGCGAGTTATCCTTTCTTTGATTTTTCCGAGTAGTATTTTTTATGTTCTCCGTTTGTATGCTTTAGTTGGTCTGCATGTTTCATCTGGTTCGGTTTGGTTTTCTCCTGGTTCTGGTTTCGCGAGTTTATCTTTCGGTAACTTTTTGTATATTTTGTAACAGTATTGTTCCTTGACATCTTTGATCATTCTCATCATATTTATTCTTGGCGGATTTTCTTGTCGTTGCTTGAATCTCTCTTGTCTCACTCGTTCCTCTTCTATTTGTAACTGCTGCCAGTCCTGGGCGTGTTGTTGTTGTGCCATTTCTGTTTCTCTATTTCTTACACTTTCGACTCTTTGCATCATGTGGATGTTCGATTGTTGTTGTTGTGCTTGATTTGTTCGCAACATTTTTGACATCATGTCCTTGAGATGCGATATTTCTTGCATCACGTTTACTTGTTTTGTCTGTTCAGCGTTTGATTGTCTAGGTGCCAATTGCACATAGTTGTTATTTTTGGGTGGTCCTTGATTTTGGTTGTTGCCTCCTCTGCATTTGTTGGCTACGTGACCTTGTTTTCCGCAATTAAAGCAGGTTCTAGTTTCGCATCGATTGATATTATGTCCTTTTCTTCCGCATCTACCACATGACACATTTTGATAACATTCATTTTCCCACTGTCCATTTTTTCCGGACGTTCTACATTGTTTACCTTGCGTTGAATTGTTTCCGCCGTTGTAGCTTGTTCTTTGATTATTACTATAATTATTGTTCGGACGGTTGTTATTCGTTCTTTGTACCGGTGGTTTAAATATTTGGTGAGCTCCTGTTATAAATTGATTCACTTTTGCACCATTTTGTTCGTTTTCCTCCGGTTTTACTGCCATTGTTGCTATCATTGATTCGTCTTGCATGAGTGCAATCTGTGATGGTAGGTGTATTTCCGCCTGATTTGCCCTAGCTACCGCTTCGTCTAACGTTGCTAACATCTAAATCCCTACCGCAGATCTCAGCTCTGGTCGTCTTAATCCATCTACAAATATGCTAATCAACTGAGCTTCGTCTAATTTCCCATCAGTTGCCGTTTTTGCCAATCTTCTGATTTCACTCGCGAACATCGTGTTCGACTCTCCATGTCTCGGTTTTCTGTTAAATAATTCTTGTATCCCTTGGTTTGTCAGTTTCGCCACTCCGAATGTTAGTTTTAAGAATTCTTGAATTTCTTTCCAATTGTTCAGTGGTTTTCCTCTTTCTTTTGCTTCCAGGAAAATGTCTAGTGCGCTGTCGTATAGATATAATGGCATTCTGGTTTTTATCATGTCATCTGTCCATCCACAGACTCCTAAATATACCCCAAAGTTCCTTATGAACGTGTTTAGTTTATTAGCGTTTCCGTTGAATGGTTCTCCTCGGAATTTTTCTCGATATTCTCTGGCTGTTTCACCTGTTGCTGGTAGTTTTGTTGGTTCTTTCCCGTCGTTTTTATTTAGGTTCCCGTTATCTTCGGCCATGTTGTTTTTGCTTGTTGATTCTAGATTATTCAGTTGACTCCTTGACTTATTTGGTACGGTCTGTTGCTGGGTCTCTATGTTTGTTCTTTGCTGATTGTTATTTTCGTTTCCGTTCGCGATATTTGATTGACTCGTGGTCCTTGTTAATCCTTGGTTTTCCTTGTCGCCTGATCCTTGGCTGTTGGAATCGATGTCTTCGAGTGATTTGGTTCTGTGTAGTTTTCTCGCGATTGAGGTCGATCTCGATTTCTTGGCGCTTTTCCCTGAGAGTAGATAGCTATTAGGCGATGGTAACGTTGTTTTCTCCTCGATAGCTTCTTTTTGGGTGGTTTCCTTTACTTTAATGGATTTGTTGCGTCGCGTTCTGTTATCTGTCGTCTCGTCTGTAATTTTGTCCTTAGTCGGTTCTTTGGTTGCGAATACTTCACTGCTTTGGTTTGTTGTCGGTTCCTTGTTATTGTCGAGTATTGGTTGATTCGGTTCCTGTATTTGCTTGGGTATCTTGTTTTGTTTGTGTTTATGGATATTTTGTTGATTTGTTTGTATTGCTTGCGAATTTGTTTGCGTTGAATGCTTTGATTGCTTTGGCTGCTTTGATTGAGTTCTAGAACGAAAAAATGAACTGTGTAGCATAATCCGCTTACACGCTTTCAATCTTTCGAACCGCCTCAAATAAACATACTGGGTTTATTTATTATTTTATTTGTCATTTCTTTTTTTTTTTCTGCATTTTTTCCTTATTGTTATTTTTTATTTATCGTTACTTTTTCTTGGCTTATTCGCCATCTCGATTTGATTATAATACCCATAATTATAATAATTTATATGTCTCCGGTGTTATCCCGTTTAGTATTATTCCCATACGTTTTGTTTTCCCTTTTAATTCATTTTACGTCGATTTTTAATTATCTATATGGGGTAGTAGTAATTATCTATATGGTCATAGGAATTATCTATTTATAATAAATCGTTCGGCTATGCCGCCTCCCAAATTCTATTACCCCCTTATTTTATTTTGTTTATTATGCGCTTCGCATTCCCCTTTATTTATACCTATATAATTTTATTTCCGCTCTTCTTTCTTATCTTTCGTCATTTTATTCGTTCCCCTTTTATTTTCATCTTGTCTGATTCGGTTTCATCTTTTTGTTTTATTCATTTCGTTTTCTTAATTCATTTTCTTTATTCTTATTATTCCTTCTTTATACTGTTTCCCATTTTCTTAGTTTGTCAATTTCAATGTCATTATTTATTATCACTTTTATACAGTATTTCCTTCTCCGTACACGGGTATTATTTATTAATCATCCCTTTGGTTTATTTCTCGTTATTTCGTTTTCCTCATTATCTATTATATGATTTCTCATTTTATCTTTTCTATTATAATCATGGATCATGTCTTTTTATCGCATGTCCTTTCTCGTTCTCATTGAGATTATGCTCCGTTAATGCACATCTCTTTAATTTTTCCGAATTAGATCATGTCTAGTACATATCTTTTATTTTCGACAAATGAGATCAGGTTCCGTTAATACCTGTCCCTTATACCACATCTCTTATATTTAACTTGAGCTCAGGTTCCGTTAATACCTGTCTCCGAGCTGAGACTGTGTTCCGTTAATACACATCTCGTGGGCTTCATGTTCCGTTGTTACATGTCCCTTATATGAGATCAGGTTCCGTTAATACCTGTCTCCGAGCTGAGATTGTGTTCCGTTAATACACATCTCATTGGGTTCATGTTCCGTTAATACATGTCCCTTATTCTCGATTTGGCCCTTATTATACTTCCGGTTCATCTTTTCAATACTGATTGATATTTCGTTTTCTTGCCGTCTTCATGATAGTTTCTGTTCTCATATTTTATTTATCCCTTACTCGAGTTCGTTAATCATTTTCTTCTTTATTATTACTTTTTATTTCTTCGACTTATTCTTTTGTTTATTTCTTATACGCGTGTTTCTTACTCTGCCTCTTCCAGAGTTCTTTGCCTACCCCCCAGATTTAAAATACAATACGGCTTTGTTGATCCACCACTGCCACGGTAAGGTGATCAGCCTTACCACAGTAGCTTTTCAACTGGGCAAAACTTGTCGAAAGTTCGTCCTATATCTCTCTTCTGTGTGATCGTTTATCCCCTCCCGATTTGGCTTTCGGTCGTACTACCCGAAGGTAGCTCAAGGTATTTTCCCTTATGCTTTACTTTTGATGCTCGTAATGTTTCATTTCATTTCTTTGTATTTTTAGCTTTTTACTTTTAAATATATAATTATTCATATGTTATATATATATATATATATATATATATATATATATATGGGTAGGAAGGAGGGTAACTAACTAATTATTTATTTTATAACAAATTTATTCATAATAAACTATCACTTTTTCATCAATATCAATTTTACATATCATACAAATTGTTAATAATTCTGCACATCTTCGACAGTAGCAAAAATGTCCACAGGGGAGTGTCAGCACTTTTATCCGTTCCGTTTGACAAATGTAACATTGATGTAGTGGTGCTACTTCTCGGCGTATTATGCTTTGTAAGACGTCAGGTATTGTTTCGACTTGTTTTTCTATTATATGATATTTCCTATTTAACTCCGGGTTATTTATTCTTTCCCGGTACCAGTCATATTGGTTCTTTGTTTCTGTCGTAATTCATATTTGTTTCGGGTAATTCATATTTTAATTAATAAATTTTTAGCAATTAAATCGATTTATTACATACTAACTAATTAGAATTAATAGTTTTACAAAATTAAATTTATTTAAATAGAAAAAATAAATTTATAATAAGTAAGTTGAATCATTTTATATTAATTATTTGAAATTAACCATTTTATAGTACTAAGAATAGTTAGAAGTAAAATAAAACGTTATTTAGTAAGTATTTTAATTGAAAACCTTTTGGTAAACCCGGCGTGTTTAGGAGTGGAGGCCAACAACAAACCATTAAAGCTATCGATCGGATTTGTAGGTGAGTATAAACGTGATAATAATTGATAGTTAAACTACAGGTATTTTAGGGGCAATTAACTAGCAATGAATAGAGAAGGTTTTACTTCAAATAAGCTAAAGATACTTACGGTGGTTTCCGATGAATGGCGGACTCGAGAAAATTACAATGAATACCAAGTGCAGATTCTAACGACAAGAAAATTTATCGATCTGTGGATTGTGTCTGCTTAGCAGAATTAGATTTTTAGACTTCATAAATGCGTAGGTATAATTCTATTGGTTGATCTTTAAGTCTTATATTATAGGATTTAGTCAACCGTGATGAATGTGAAACTCTAAATCGTCAGAATCTATCTGCTTTTCCCTATGGTTGGATTACTAGAAGATCATCGTCCTCCTCTCCTAATTACTCGGATCTACGCGTAATTCTTGGTCCAGATATCGGACGACCTTTGTGAACGATCTCCTACCCATATTTTTATTCAATCTGGATCAATTGTTTTTAAAATATGTGTTAATGTGGAATTTTTCTCGTTTGAGTTACATCGGACCAAAATGGAGCGTTGTTTCTGCACTCCTATACTGCGGAATATCTTTCTAATGGTGAAAGAAATTTGTATTTATTCCTTTTAATTTATTTTCTAAATAAATTATGATATTATCGCCTCTTTTTCTACTTTCTTTTAATTTTTATGTAAATTTTGCTATCGTTGTCCAAAACCTATCCTTGCTACCCGCTTTCCATTCGTTGATTTGTCCGAAATATAAAAATTTCCTTTGATCAACCTGTGATCTTGCTTAATCTCCCTTTAACTGAAGTTTTTCGCACTTCCCTGGATTTTAAAACGACTCGCTCCGGCCACTTTTCAGCAGCCGCCTCGAGTATACAACGGCGCCCTGCTTAGCGGTACTGTGTATAACGTCAGACCCGACTGCGGACTGCCGAGGGGTTCCTGAGGCATGACCCACGAGCTCAACTAAGGGTTTTCACCCACTAGCAGGCACGAGATCCGTCCCATGAACCGTCTATTACGATACTTTACATATATAATTTAACGGTTTCGGACTATAGATATATATATAAATATTATTAAGAAAGTAATGAAACGAAACGTTACACATAGTTTTAATTGAGGAAAGTTTACATTATCATAGAAAAATAAACATAAAATGACAAAAATAAATTCCTTACGTTCCAAAATTTTGTTTGTAGTTTGAAATCAATAGTTCAGTTAAGAGCATAAGATTAAAAATAGTGAAATTCATCACTGTATTTATACTATTTTCATGCGTGTGTGCGACCAGTAGGCGATTTTTCGCCATTTTTAGGGCTTTTTAATTATTTTATTACTTTAAAATTATTTTATTATTTATTGTATATTTTTCTTTATTTTTTGGTATATAATTTATTTTATGTTTGGATTTTATTTTTATCATTATTTTCTTGTAATGTTATTTTTAGCCCTTTTTATTTGTTTTCAGGTCGCCACTTCTGGCTGTGTTTTTTCTAAACCTTATTTTGCAAGGTTTTGGCAGTTTATTTTATTTTTTTGTATGTTTCTTTTTGCATCTGAAGGAATTTTTCCGAATTTTAATTAATTATTTGTTTTATTTAATTTTTGTTGTATTTTTAATTTTGTTTTAATTAATATGTTTTTCATTAATTTTTGGTATCTTCGTGCGGTGCATGTTTATGTACAGTGATTCGTTCCACTACCTCTATTCTCTGTCTTTAATTTTAATTTTTATCTTTTGTTTAAATTGTGGCTCTGAGCCCAACAATGCGTTGCCATTTTTTTTACTATATCCATTTGTGATATTATTAACTGTTTTCGTTCCTCAATTATTCAACATTGTTGACTATTCTTGTTTTAACGCTTCGACTTTCGATTTTCTGTTTCAATTCACGGTCATTATCCTTCATTTTATTTTCTTTGTTGTTTTATAACCTTAATCGATTTTCATTGATGGTTTTGTTGTCTTGTATTTTAATTTATGATTTTACTTTTTATTCTCACTATTATAATTCATGTTTGTGTTGGTCAAAAACAAATATTTTTGAATTGTTGTTTATCTGGCACGACATCCCCTAACCCAAAATGCATATGGACAAAAAATCATCAAAAATAGCCCACTTAGCATTAAGTAATACAAAAGTAGAAAAAAAGTACAAAACATATAGAAAAAATAAATAAAAACATTTAATAAGAATCAAAAAACATTAAATTTTAGTAAAATTAACCTATTTCATCAAATTGGCTCCAATTTCATAGAAAACGCTTATATTCTAGAAAATAACTATGAGAATTAAGCTTAAAATGTAATTAGAAACTTTAACAAAAAAGAATCATGAAAATCTGACAACTAAGGGAAAAGTGATGAAATATGGTAAAAACGTGTAAGAGTTTTGTTTTATCTCATAAAAAAACATGCGTTTAAACCCCCTCTATATAAGTTGATGCCAGATCGACACAATTTAATGCCATTTTTCAAGAAATTGTTAAAAAATTTCTATTCCAAAGTAAGAAAAAGTTTTTATTATTATCATTCTTTATAATATTATTATTTTATCATTATTTTTATGTGTTTAGGCGATATATATCACCCATAGTATTTAGGTAAAAAATGTATTGAAATGTTCCTTTAAGTCAAATTATGTGATTTAAATTATATTTAGTTTTTTCTTGAATTTTCATCAATTTATTTAATATATAACCAATATTAATGAAAAATAAAATAGAATGATTTTCCTCGTATCGATCAAGTCCCAAGGAAGCTTTACTCCCATGGTACTTGACCTATACGAGATACATCGTGACCAATATTTTTCATCACTCAAGAAAAGTATTGATGAAATATTAATAATGATTAATTATTGCATTTGACATTATTATTATTAGGCCTGACCATTATCATTAATTGCATAATTGTTATTTTTTCCACCATTATTATTTATTTTATTGATTATCCTACAATCACATGCATACAAGTGAGCAAAATTAATCTTCACCGACTAGTTAAAAGCTAGTACCTAACCCTAACCCGTAGTGAATGGTAGTTCGCCGGGTCAGATCTCCTCTCCAAGAACCTCAACGTCAGACTCTTTGTAGAGAGCAAAGGATCATGAGGAAGCAGCAAATAGTACACACATAAAAAAGGAAGAATAAAAAGTCTAATTAGCAAGAAAGAAGTAAAAATATTTTCCAGAATAATAATGCAAAAGAAATTTGAGTATTGATAAGAAATATGAAGAACTAGAAAAATAGAAATTACAATCTTATTAGTCAATCAATGAAGGTATCATTTGGTCAAGTACTGCATGATAGAAATCAACGATAATTACGAATGTTGGCATAAAGTAAAATCCTATTTAAATATCAAATCTAAAAATATTAATTATTGTTTTTAAAAGAAAAGATCCTTTTTGATATAAATTTTTAAGTTTATGGAATCTTTTTCAGACTCCAAACGATCACGGGTAAACGTTTAGATTTTCAGGAAAAAGAAACAATTATCATTTCATGCCGAGGGGGCCATTGTTAATTCCGACCCTTCAAAATTTAAATGAATCATTATCTGACAGTTGTGATTTTAATATTTGATATTTTTATTATTATTATTATATCTTGATCAATTTTTTAAAAATTTTAATATCATGGAAAAGCATTGCAGGAAGAAACAACGACAAAGCAGAAAAAGTGACTTGGAAAATCTCAATAGTTAAAAGAAAATGAAATAGAAAAAAAGAAACTTGAATATAAAATAAAATGTTTATTGTGTTAATTAAAAAACTTTTATGTTTAATTAATTTTTTTTTACAGTTAATTGCTAATCATCTGAAATTTACACGAAAAGTCAATCGAAGAAATCGTTCGGATTCAAAAGTATATGATTAAAATAATAGAATAAGTGGAAATAGCTTAAGGTTTCCATCAAATTTTATGTTAAATGGAACAAAACTGATAAGTTTTTAAAAAAGGTGAATTTTTCTTAAATATCATTTACTTATGTTAACTTACTTAAAATATTAATTTAAAAAAATCAAAAATAAACAATTAAAGAAAAAACATTTATTAATAAGATATCAAAATTCCCATACCTAGTTGATGACGATTCTGAAGGCATTCTTAAAAAATCCAACTAGAATGGGGAAGTTTTTCTGAAAAATCGGAAAATAAATCTAAAAATCAATAAATTAAAACGGATAGAAAAATAATTTAACTGGCTCACCCGAGTATGTGGACAGAATTATGAAATTCTGTTCTAAAAATAGAACGGAATTTCTTGTTTTAATCAATAATTTTTAGAGTTTGGGATTTTAAGGGGAAGGGATGTGAATTTCATATCTTGGATAATATTTTCGATTAAAACCATATTATTAGGATCCCATACATACGTTACTCGACCGATCTACTCTTGAAATAACTAAATAGCATCTTTAAAACAAAATATAGCGATTAAGGAGTCGAAATTATTTCAATTAATAACAGAGGGACCTATAATTAAAATGAGCATGAATACTTTCTATGGTAGCCCTTGAACCCAAAGGTTTTCTAGGGCATTAGCAGTCATGGTAGTATGGCTCACCTTTTACTAGGAACCACCCATTGATATACATTTCCAATGTCAATTTGACGGGTATCCAATTGTTATATCTCTTGTGCGCGCATCTGATGGGAATCCCTTGCAAGTGACCGCGAAAGTCCTATATCTTTTACCCATGAAGTGCCCATCATTAGACTTTTAAGTCGTTCATTGCCCAGCCTTTCAAAGTATCAGTTCGAAAGTTATTCATTATTGCACTTTTTATTACATGTATCGGGTGCTATTCGTTGTTTTACTCCTTTTATGGTTCAGAAATATAGCAATACTCAGTGTTTTAAAACATCAAAAATGGGATATAATGAATGCTTTAAAACACGGTGACTCAAGACTTTCTTTGTCTAATAAATTTGGTGTCAGAAAGCCAAAAATCTCAAAGTTTTATTTTAATATTCTTAATAAACCTAAGACACTCAGATATTGTGATTTTAAATAATAATGATACGTTATTATGACATATCTGATAAAACGAATGGAAGTAATAAATAATATAGTTGGAAAAGAAAGCATGAAAATCTGAAATAGAATGAAAAGTGAAATCAATGTAATTCTGATTGAAACATAAAGAGAAATAGACTATTAATATTATCTAAATAAAAATTTTCAAATATATTGCCAATATAGAAATATTGACCAGATAATGAACCTAATAATATAAATTGTGAGTATGATTTTATGTTGACCACTAATGAGAATAAAAATATGTTTATATGATAAGTAGGGCAGTTATTTTGCTATAAATTCTATTTTTTCAACTTTAATGCTAAAAATGCTATTTATTATAGTTATGGAAAATTTAAATGTTTCTGGAAAATTTTTAAATTTTAATCAATCTTTATTATTAGTTGGTAAATTAAATACGTGTTCGACCAAGACAGAACGATAATGATTTGATCAGAAGATACACTCAACAATACCCACAAGAATTCGGCATTGGACAACACAAAACATTATATTGTAATATTTGTAATACCAGTGTAAATTTTAAAAAGAAGTTTAACGTGAATGCTCATCGAAAGACAAAAGGTCATGTTATACTCAAATGAACTGTTTTAATACAAACATTCTTTAATCCTACAACTAAGGAATTTACATCTTTGGTAATGGAAGCATTTTTATCGGCTGATATTCCGCTTGAAAAATTAAAGAATTTAAAGTTAAAGAATTTATTTTTGCTTATGAAACATAAATTACCATGCGAATCGACAGCTCGTAACTACGTAAATCAAATTTCAGCGCAAGTTAATTTAAAAGTACAAAGTAAACTACAAAACATCAAGATTTTTATTGTTTTTGAAGAAACCGAAATAATCGGAAAAAATATTGTAACGTAATGTGTGGGTGCATTGAATCTCCGCATGAAACCTGGATTATTAATTCAGTTGCTCTAACAACACCGGCAAACTCAACCCTTGTTGTAAGTATAATAGATGATTCTCTGGAAAAGAATAATGTTAAAACTTCTAGTTTTATTATGCTTATTTCGGATGCAGCATCTTATATGAAAAAGGTTGGTGAAGTATACATATCAAGAAATCATGATTTTCCACATGTAAAATGTCTTGACCATTTAATTGATAACTGTTCTATGTGCATTCGTGCAGCCTATGAAAATATTGATAAAGTTATTGGGAGTTTAAAAGCGCTAACAATAAAAAATAATTTCAGAAATTGGAAGTCCGCCGTCAGTGGTTTTGACGAGATAGACAACCTCCTCGCAATTAAAAACATTGTATCAAATATAGGAGATGATGATGTGCTTGTTAACAAAACAAAATCAGCATTGGCAGAACCCGGTGTTATGAAGGATTTACTGGTCGTCAAAGAGTGCTATGCAGTATTAGTATATACATTAGAAAATCTAGAACAAAGACGATATAATATTTAAACAGCCTACGAGAAAATTAACAAACAAAATTTAAAACCTGATCCTCTTGAATTAAAAAATTATATTTCCCAACGTGTAGCTGACATTGATGTTAGATCTATTTGCGAACTACAAAACGAAAATATGTCACCAACTATTTATTCCTTTTGTGGGATTAGTGGTTTCTGGTCCTGACCCTTTTACATACAAGCATTTCTTACCCACCAATGGTTACCCGTTGCTAAGCAACGTTGGAACTGCAACCATTGGTTATGAGACCGCCAAAGGTGAGCTCTGACTACAGAATTGCTAAGGCCCGGCCTCATATCAGGTTCAGTAAGTGCCGTTAGAAGGCTTCTGACCGTCTTATTAATTTTCTGGTCCCTTAACTTCCTTTTCATCATTAATTATTTAGCCTATTTCGTATATTACAATGAATTACTTCAAAAACAATAAAGTTTTCAAAAACCAAACATTTATTATAATATTACACACTACTATTAGTTTTGTACTACTTCATTTTTTAGATTATGTTTATTGGTGTCGCCTACGCTCTCTTTCTGCTCTACCCGGCCTTGAATGAGGCTGCGATTGTTTCTTCGATTCATCGGGACGGCCTTGGTCTCGGTATGCGAGTTGTGCCAGGGCAAATACCAAGGGTACGTTTCCGCACTCTCCTACTGGCTTGCTGATAATGCAACCTCAAGCCCTCGGAGCTGGGCTTGCTGGGCCTGATTTAGCACTTTATCACCATTCCACCCCCTTTGGGCTGTGGTAAGGCGCATATATAATTTCTTCACCCGCGATGGTTCGACCCAGGTGGCATTAATTCGTTGGAGTTCCCGACATAATTGCAGTCGTTGCTTTTGAAGATCCGCATTCTCATGGGGCAGTTTTTTCAATTCCTTGCCGATTGATTGGATCGCCTCCATAGCTAAATTTAAATGAAGTATATCAAACCGTTATATGACCAATAATTCGCGTTAGGGGTTGGATTAGTAATATTACATAAAAGCTTCCATTGCGTTTCTTACCAGGAATCTGCGGCCCAAATCATGTTTTACTTTATCATACGATTTTATAAAATTAAAAAAATTTAATTCATTTGCTACAACTTATTTCACCTTAAAATTTATCAAATTTTAGTTAAATATTTGTAATTCCAATTTATTACCATAGAATAAATTAAATAATTAATTTAATAATATCTACCATCCTTGTTATACTACATAAAGAAGATCATTTAGTAGTAAATTTTATAGTTTAAGAAGATTTCAGTAATTTAATATGATAATTAATTAATTTTTTACAATTTCATTTAAGCATCTTTATTGAAAAAATCAAAACAAGAAATAAATAAATCCAATAAATCCATACGCTAGATCCGAGTCACCTGTTCGCGAATTTGCCGAGCTCCTCACTAGTGGGTTTTCGTAATAAAGGTCGTCGGGAATAAGCGTGATCATCATTCGTTCTATTTTTCAAACTTTCCAATAGGTCGTATTTGAGCTTCGGTTTCTAGGAGAGCTGGGTCGTCGAGGTTGAACGATACACCATACTCTGGGATATGCTCATCAGTGCTGGGTATACTGCCACTTGCTATGTCGACATTTATTCGAGCAAATTGTCTTCTCTGCATGTTGGCTTTAAAGCCAAATTTCCGTTCCATATATTCAAAATGCTGCAGGGCGACTTCTGCTTGGTGTCGGATTTCTCTAGCCGGATTTCGACCCGGTTCTCACTTTATAGCAAGGCTTGGAATCTCCACTTTCTCGTCCTGGCGCGCGTTTCGGTAAGGCCACTCCTTGCTACCGTAGGTGGATAGCGTATAGTGGTGATCCCAACGGGCTTGGTGATATTGGGCTGCGAACCGGCCTGAAACTGTTAGAGTTGTTCGGGAGTCATCGGACCACTTGAGTTCGGTTGGGTTTGCATCTAAATGAGGTAAAATTGTTGAAATATATTCAGATTGATATATAAATTAATGAAAATTCTTCTATAATGATCAATCAATAAATATGCTACAATTTTCATGTAAATCATCTGGTATGAATTTATTAAAAACAATGTTATTTACTTCGTCCGTGGTCCATGCGGCTATACTCTGGGTCGGCTTCCACCGAAGGTCAGTCAACTTTGGTTCGTTTTGGAATCATTCCACTGGTAATTTTGTTGATCGTGTTATCTGAAATTTACAATATATTTGACAGAATTGTAATAAAGTTGTGAATTTATACCATTCACGAAGTGATTGACTGGGGAGGTGTTTACTAAACACTGAATAATTATCGTTGAGAATATTCTTAGCTAGCAATTGTTGTATTTTAATGTTAAATAAACTCGGCGTCTGTCAAATTGCAATTTCCGTCTGCACCTAGCGTGTAAAGGTCATTCTACTGGATGACAAGGACCGAGTGGGTGGTTAGACTTATTTAATGTGTTTATTTATATTTGCCTTTAAGAGTTTCAATGCCAACTATATTTTTTTATTGGTAATCTTAATTATCATGAAAAATTTTCTTCGTCAATTCATCGTCGCATAAGATTTAAATAAGCTGGGGAAGCCATCTGCCTTCAGTTTTTCGAAATTATTCGAGATGCATGGATCCTGTATTAGCAGTGTTATATATTATTTAGGTATGTGAATGTAATTAGTAATTAGTAATTAATCTTATTTTTCCTTTAGATTTATTCGTTTGCCTGCTAGCTAAGTTTGATGGATAAATCGAGCTTGGATTTTACGAGAACTTGGCCAACAACATCTAGTTCGATAAAACCTCGGCCATCTGCCTTATAATGCAGGATTTGTATTAATAAATTTGATTCTCTTCGGCTTCTCCTCAATGATTATTTTCGCCATTATTCAAACATTTTTCATCAGATTTTAGATACTTACAAGGTGGAGTGGTGTAATTAATATATATTTTAAAGGCATTATATAGTTTTCAATTGTCATACGACGAGAATATTTTAATGTTCAAGTATTTTGGTTCCTACTTAGATCGATTTATGGTATTTTGTGCCTCATAACTATTAAAGATGTCTCCTCCCCTCACACTCTTGACGGGATTCTGATAGATGGTGTTACTAAGGCTAGTTCATTACTTTAGCTAAGTTTTGGACAGTTATTAAGGTTCGAGTAACCTGACATTATGATTTTAGGTTGATCTTTATTTGCACTCAACTTACCATTTGGTTGAAGTACTAATTTATTATTTGAATTTTCGATAACATTGGCAATCATTTTTCTTAGTAAATTGATTTTAAATTTATTCTTTGATGGAATTTTATTATTCTATTCAACAATAGTCGACGCTCATTTAATAAATTGATTTTTAGATTTAGTTTATTTTTCCTGAAATCCATCTACCTTTACTTAATTAAAATTCATTATTAGGTTTTCTTGCGACCCAGTCTAATATATATATATATATTGAATATATATTGAATTTAAGTCCTATAATTTTCTTCGGTATTGGGTGAAGATATTAATGCGAAATGATCCTTTCGTGATTATCCAATATTTGGCCTTAAGGAATAAATATGTTGATGTTAGATTTTATGAGTGTCCACTGGACTACTCAGTGTAATAAGTTTAGCCGATATGTGGTTTGAATTTTAGGTCGAATTTTTGGGAGATAGGTGAAAGAATGCCAGCCAAAAGATTAGTCCCCGATCTTCCCACTGCCTCTATAGGTATAAAATGATTTGACGTTCCAGTCCATCGTAACGCACGACTAGACCCTCACGGGCACGAGCTATAGGTGGATGAACCGTGCTTACACCGCTCGATAGTTATGTGGTATTTTAATAACTTGCAATTTGTGTGGCTGTGGGCCGGAAAAATTTCGACATAATGAAAAATTCATCTGCTCGAACACATATAATTGCTTTCATGAACACATTGTTTCTAATAGATACATTGGTTCCATATTAAATTCATAGCATTCTCTCGTCCTCAGTAGGTAGTTAGTGGCACTGCGCCCTCACACCATTGCATAATAATAGAAAGGGGGTTTACCACTGATTAAATTACATAATTACGCAATTATTCACAGTGTGTCTTGATTACATAATTATGTAATCAAGATAATTAATTTTATGTGCGCACAATTTTTTTTAAATTTTTGGCGCGATTGTTTTTTGAAATTCAAATTTTTAGTACATTTTTTTTGAATAATTTTTTTTTCATCCACAAAACTTTTTCAATCAAATTAAAGTCAGGAGTATTTGTACTCTCGATAAAAAAGCATAAAATTAAATTTGGTTCAAATCGTCTACGATGTTCACATAAGGTATTTTTCATTTACAAAAATAGCTGGGATTATTGTCATTTAAAGAGAAATGATTGGTTAAGAGAGAATTTATGATAATTTTAAGGTAATTTGATAGGTCAAAAGAGGAATTTTATTTTAAGGTGATTTTAAGAAATTTTTTCGGTTGAATATCGATGTCGGTGATTTTTATGAAAATAATGAATATAGATGTGAAGAATGTCATTTAAAGAGAAATGATTGGTTGAGAGTAAATTTTATTTTATTTTAGGGGGAAATGATTGGTTAAGAAGAGAATTTATGATATTTTAATGGGAAATTATCGAATTAGAACAGTTTTGTTGATATTTTTAAGAGGTTGTGTCAGTTGAATTTTGTTATTTTAAATGGAAATGATTGGTCAAGAGATGAATTTTATGTTAAGGGAATTTCAAGAAATTTAGTCGATTGAATATCGATATAAATCAGTGTTTTTATGAAAATAATGAATATAGCTGAGAGTGGAAATATTGTCATTTAAAGAGAAATGATTGGTTGAGAGTAAATTTTATTATATTTTAAAGGGAAATGATTGGTCGAGAGATGAATTTTATTTTAAGGGGATTTCTAGAAATTTATTCGGTTCAATAACGAAATAAGTCGGTGATTTTTATCATAAATAATGAATATAGCAGGGATTATTGTCATTTAAAGAGAAATGATTGGTTAAGAGTAAGGGTTATCAAAATATATCAATAAGATTTTAGTTAATTTTAATGATATTATTGGAATCTGAATAAAATATACTATACATGTTTGGTTCTAAGAAAATTTTTGATTCATGCAAGTTTCTGTATTCAAGTATTTATTTGATTTTATTATTTGTAATTTAATTAAAAATTAGAATTGACTAGTATTTAAAAAATTTATGTTACCCATTACTTATGTTGCTTTTGACAATTTTCTGAATAATTTAAATATATATTATTATTTCAAGGAATAAAGAGAAATTGTACAATTAATTTTCGTTCAACAAGTACCTAGAACAATTATCTAACAAACTTATAAAATTTTAAAAAATGATCTAACAAATTTTTTCAATTATTTTACAACTTAGTTAATTTAATTAATTTTTTTTAAAATTGATAATCACTATTTTCTTTACAATTTGCTACTATGTTGAAACTTTTTTTTAAAATTTTTATTAAAAGTACTAACAAATTTTATTAAAGATCTATCAAAACTTGTCAAAAATTATAAAACTTTAGTAATTTTAATAAATATTATTCAATAACTATTATTTTCTTATCAATTTGCTGAAGGTCTTTTTTTAAAATTTCTTCAAAGTACTAACATTATTTACAAATTAAGCAGTTTTATTTAACATTTAACAACTTAAAATATTTCTCACAATTTTATTCAAATTCTAATCACATGATAATCACAATTTAAGGATAAGTCTTATTTTTCCAAAAACAAATATTTTACTACAATTAAACACACATATTTGGATTTTTAGTAGATTTTATCGGTATCTATCAGTACCTGTTCCGTGTAGATTTTTAAGCTTTGTTAGAAATTCAACTTATTTATTGGTTGGTCGATAATCATTTAGTTTCTAGTATTGTGGTAAATATTAATTTTTTTTCTATCAGTTTTATTTAAACCTTTCGCATCTTTGAGTAATTAATTTTAAGAGTTGAATTATTTTCAATATGAAAATTTATTCCAAGTACAATGAAAGTAATATATGTTTTGAGAAAATAATTTAAGAATATTTTTTTAATCAAGTTTCTTTTCACTAGCAATTAGATTAACCACTACTTGTACTTACTAATTAATTTATTGTTCAGTAAACAATAAGAGTTGGGGTGAAAAGATCAGAAAATCTATAAAAATAAATTTAAGTAATTTTTTGATGAATTAGCAATTATTTTTATTTAGGGGCATGTGAAAATTAAATGAAAAGGTTGAAATTCATCATTGAAAAACAATTTTAGTAATTGTTCATTGTTGAACGCAATTAAAAATATTACAAAAATAGTAGAAAAATTTCAAAGTCTTTTAACTAAGTTTTACAAAATAATTTCAATAAATCACATACAAGACTGTAAACAAAGCAATAAATTTTTATTCAGAGAAAATACAAAACTTGATTGGGCTTCAATGATTAATAGTTTCTTGATAGCAATCAGGTAACTAAGCAACCAAACAATCTGGAGACATCAATGATAGAAAAAAGAGTGAGAAGTTAATAAAATTTGTAATTGAAATTGAATTTTTTTTGATTGTTCAAATTTTTTATGTGCTTTTATTTAAAGATTTCTTGGTTAGTAAACAATTTTTGATATTAATTTTTTCAGTAACTAGTTATTGATAACATATTGTGAGTGTGTGAATAACCAAGTATTTTAAGGGGAAATGATTGAGAGAAAATTTTATTTTATTTTTAAGTGGGTTAAGTTGGTTGAATATCGATGTTCAAAGGGTAAATATTATTTAAATAGGGAATTTTAATAAATTATATACTCAATTATTCAATGTTTAGTATGTATATAGTGATTTGTACAGTACTCAGTTATTTGTATACAGAACCTAGTGATTGTTATTCTGTTATTAATGGATTGTTCAGTGAGTTAACTTTTTCTTTGATTGTCGATGAATATATTATTATTATTATTATTATTATTATTATTGTTATTATTATTATTATTATTGATATTGTTATTATTATAATTTTTATGATAATTATTATTGTTATTATTATTATTATTATTTTGAAAATTTTATATTAATTTTTTTTTCACATCTCACTTTGAAAATTTTTTATCGTTATTAACATGTATAAAAAACTCATTGTAAAAATTATACTAAAAATTTCATCTTTAAAAATCATATATAAAAAATTTATCGATAAAATTATAATAAAAATTCTATTTAAAAATCATGTATAGAAAATTCCATTGTAAAATTATGTTAAAAATTTAATCATTTAAAAATATGTATAAAAATTGATCGATAAAACTATACTAAAAATTTTATTTTAAAAATTTTATCATGCAATATTGTCAACTCTTTAACTTTAAAAATTCTTACCTTATGTAATTTGCCTACTATAACTGCTTTTAAAATTTTCAGCTTTAAAAATTACCCTTATGTAACTTAACTATTGACCCTCTATTTAATTTTAAAAAATTCTTACCTAACTTATCATACATTAACCCTGTATTTACTTAAATTTATTCTAACGTACTTTAACTTACTCTGATGTACGTTAATTACTTTATGAACCTTAATTTACTTAAATGTACCCTAATGTACTTAAATTGACTTTTGACACTTTTATTTACTTTTATTTACCTTGATTTACTCTAAAATACTTAAATGTATTCTAATATACTTTAATTTACTTTAATATACTCTAATGTACTTTAATTTACCCTAATTTACTTTAAGTATTTTAACTTATTTTTATCTAGAGCCTAAATTTATCTATGAAAATTGTGTGAACAAATATTTCAAGAGTTTTTTTTAAACAAGCCTATAAAATACTCCTGACAATTTTTATCGGTAGGCGATTCAAGCCATTTTTATTTTATACCTATATTTACCTATAGAAAGTATTGAGACCAAATAACCTTGGCTATAGAGTGACCATCTTAGGCGATTTGAGCCAATTTTATATTAGTCTTTTTTTTATTGAGAGTCAAAAAGACTATAGTGTGATTGAAAAAATATTTTGTGGATGAAAAATATCTTCTTTGAACCATTTTTAATGTTATGCTTTTGTTGGGGCTCAGAGCCACAATTCAAACAAAAAATAAAAATTAAAGATAGAGAATGAGAGTGAAAGTAGTGGAACAAATCACTGTACATAAGCACGCACCGCACAAAGATACCAAAAATTAATGAAAAACATATTAATTAAAACAAAATAAAAATATAACAAAATTAAATAAAAACAAATAATTAATAAAAATCATGAAAAAAGCAAGACAGCCGCAGAAAGAAACATATTAAAAATAAAATAAACTGCCAAAACCTTGCAAAATAAGGTTTAGAAAAAACATAGGCAGAAGTGGCGACCAGAAAACAAATAAAAAGGGCAAAAATAATATTATCAGAAAACAATAATAAAAGTAAAATTCAAAGATAAACTAAAATATATATCGAAAAATAAAGAAAAATATATAAAAAATAATAGAAATAAAGTAATAAAATAATTAAAAAGCCCTAAAAATGGCGGAAAATCGCCTATTGGTCGCACACATGCATAAAATTAGTATAAATACAGTGATGAATTTCATTATTTTTAACTTTTATGCCATTGAAACTTTACGATTTTTCGAGATAAAGAAAATTCTTATAACGTAAGGAATTTAAGTTTTGTATAATTTTTGTCTTAATTTTCATATGTTTTAATGTTAATCCGTACTCAATAAATGTTTCATTCACTTCTATGCTAATTAATTATATTCATATTTATAGTCCGACCCCTCTAATCTCATATATAGTATGGTATTGAAATAGATGGTCCATGGGACGGATCTCGGGCCGGCTAGTGGGTGAAAACCCTTAGTTGAGCTCGTGGGTCATGCCTCGTGGATCCCTCGGCAGTCCGCAGTCGGGTCTGGCGATTATGCACAGGACCGCTACGCAGGGCGCCGTTGTATACTCGGGGCGGCTACTGAAAAGTGGCCGGAACGAGTCGAACTAAAATCAGGGAAGATGCGGCAGTAGAGTTAAGGGGTATTTAGGAAGGATCTTAAATCGATCATGTAGAATTTTTTTTCTCTTCGGACTAATTAGTAAGAAAATGGCTAGTAGGGTTAAGCACCAGGATAGTCGAATATAATAAGTGTCATATGAATAAGATTCCAGTGAAAGAAAGCATATAAACTAACTAAACCGTATGATATGTCGTGGAAAGCAAAAAATATAGAAAGTATAGCCTATGGGAGTGACAGCACGTGTGAACGCCGAATTTTCGACCAGCAGATTTAAGATATGTGCCCAAAATCGAGAAGTTGTTAAAAGATAGAAAGTCCAAACATTATATTAAATTGAAAATAAATCAATAACCATAACACCACACAAAATGATAGCGGTCACGCTTGAGTGTGCCATAGGTGCTTAAATTTGGACTTTTGAATACCAACTACATAAACTGATTTGGATTCGTGATGAAAACGTTCCGACTCGTCTAGACGAGCAAAAACCCACCTAACCTTAACTGGGGTTCAGATCTCGATACTAACCAGGATTCGATTTTCATTTAAACTAAATAAAAATCACAAATCAGTATAATACACCTAAACATGACGGCGGAAGACAAGCATAGACGTTAACATCAAGTAATATTTCTTCGACCATTACTAACCTAAAAAGACAATGAACGATCAATTAATCCTAATATTCATACAAATTATCTATCTGAGGATCCATAAGAGCATACGTGAATAACCAATTTCAATAATAAAATAAATAATAATAATAATAGTGTAATCTAATAGTAATTAATGGTTAAAATTTATAATAAAATAAATAATAATAATGATAGTTTAATCTAATAATAAATTATGGTTCACTTTATACCAAAATAAATGCTAATAATAATAGTTCAATCTAATGATAATTAATGGTTAAATTTATAATAAAATAGATAAAATTAATAATAATTTCACCTAATAATAATTAATGGTTACTTTATGATAAGCCTAAATGAGAATACGAGTAGCCCGAGGTAGCGATAAGTAATTCTTGCATTTCAAGATGAATTGATATAATATTCGAAATTAAATACGATGCTGTAGGGCTGGTTAACCTCAATCGCCAAAAGAAATAAATGCAAAGTCGTCATAGACGCTCCGTCACGAAAGACACTGGGTTAATAACCATGATAGGAGTAACCCGATATAACTTTCCATGAACGATAAATAACATAAAGTTAACCAAGATAATTAAGCCCTCGAGTTGATGAATACCGTACCCTACCACTATTATGACTAATAACTATCAAACACTATTTAGGGGTTAAACTGTATCAATCATTAACCCAGTAAGAGGCCGACTTATTTTTCAGACATCTCCAGTAATAGAATCACACAGGGGTAAATAACGAAAATAGGAGTTAATCTAGAAAATCACCATCCGAACCCCTCCCTAATGTCCCCGCATTTTGTTACCACCTCACTTCTCAGAGGACCTCGTTTTAGTTTTCTTGTTTTTATCTTCAGGATGAATTACGATAATAACCCCGGATTGAACGGTTTACCGAAAATACCCAGATTCCCACCTTCGATCGTGGCCGTCCGCCGCCAATATGAAGATCTTAAACAGAAGTATAAAACACTCCACGCCAAATACGACCGGATAAAAGGTACTTGGGCCCCGCCCGATGTCATCAAAACGCTGAGACAAAAGATAGCACGGCTCACTCGAGCACGAGATGAACTGATCACGGAATCTCGCACTCAGCGACTGCTTATCAAAGAGCAGTCGACCGCTCTACGACGTGCTTTTACAGACGTGGAGCTTCAGGCTCACGTCCCAGGCAGTGTCAGGGTCAGTCAACTAGATATAATACCAGCCCATCATCTTCCCGTTACCAATGTCTCTTCTTCTCTTCCAGCCTCTATAAATCAGATTCCCGAGCCAGTTGTCACTCAACCGCCTGCCGAGGTTGTAGAAACCTCTGTTGGGAGCCGAACACGGCAGCGGCCAAATCGAAACCGACGACGACGCCGTCGGGAAGAAGAATCGCTTCGAGAAGCGGGACCCGCAGAGATCCCCTGTCAGGTCAGTGGTCCACCTCCACCCTATCAAGAGTTTGAGTTCCCGGAGCTTGACCCAGACATCCTTTACGCTCCCGATATAATCTTCCGATCGCCTGCCCCGTCCATTCATATAAACCTGATAGACGAGGATCCGGAGTTTTTCCCGGTCACCCAAATCCTCGATGGATTAGGACTCGGAACCGAAGACATCGCCATTCTCACGGGCGAGGTATCTAGTGCCATCCCGGTGCAAGAGATAGCAGGTCCCTCCACTCGGAGAGAGGAAAATCAACTAACGAGCCCTCCGCTGTATAGGCCAATGAAGAGAAAGTATTTTCCGACGGACATCGACGAGGAGGACTAGAGGGAATTCGAAACTGGTTTTAGTGGAATTAAAGCACTTGTGTACATTTTCTATCCTTGATAATTTGTCATGAATAATTACGAATAATATTTTTGTAGTCTCGTTAATTTGAATTGTCGATAATTCGATGTTTTCCCTTGTTTCGTTTTCATGTTGAGGCTGAACTGAGCACTTGACTCATGAGAGGTGTGGTGCGAATAAAAGGGATAAACTGTGGTGAACTAGTACCGAGGTTTGATGATCACTCATAATTTTCTCTCCGGGGTTGAGACGTAATGCCAGTAAACGTATGGGAGCGTAAGCCCTTCTAACGGCAGCGAACAACTCGGGAAAGACGAAGGTCCTTCGAGGAGTAGTGCTAGCAATGGCGCTCACCTGCTCGAAGGGCATTCGGCCATTGTGTACAATACCAACGTGACTTCGGCCACGGGTACATGATGGTTAATAAAATCGTGCAGCGCATCAGGCGATTCTCCCTAGCCACTAATAGTGAAGGTCACCTCAGTATGACGAGAAATTTTTGAAATTTAATAACTCCTGTGCGCCCAACACTTTCAAAATATGCTAGTCAAAAATACCCTTGACTATAGTGTGATTGAAAAAATTTTGTGGATGAAAAAAAATTTATTCAAAAAAATGTACTATAAGTTTGAATTTCAAAACAAAATCGCGCCAAAAATCAAAAAAAAATTATGTGCACACAAAATTAATTATCTTGGTTACATGATTATGTAATCAAGACACACTGTGATTAATTGTGTAATTTAATCAGTGGTAACCCGCCCTACTATTATTATGTAATGGTGTGTGGGCGCATAGTGTCACTAACTACCTAATGTCCTCACTTCGATAATTATCCGATGGTACTTCGTTGATAGTAGTTCGAGACGTTCCTTCCTGTAACTTTACTATACAATACAAATTTTTCTGATAAAAAATGTCTAAGCTTTTTACGAGAAAAAGTGATTGCTCACAAGGGATTAAATTCTGCGAAAATGAATTGGTATATATACCTGTTTTGTGACCCTAACCTTGCGAGTTCTTTTTTGATGCATTTAAACAAAATTTGACCTTGATTTTAATTGTAATATCTAATTCTTATGTTGTCCATTTCAATATTAAATGAACAATTTATTTTATTAAATTTTTTTAATAAGATATTTTCTTATTGAAAATAGTGCCTTTTATTCGTTATTTGCTAACTTTTACGAATTGTTCATTTTTCGGTCAAATCTTTATGTTATTTTTATGTTAATTTCGTGCTTATCTTGGTGCATATCTGTTATTATTTTGATTTATTTTTATGTTTTTGATTTTATATTTAACTACATTTTCTTCGTATTTTAAGGTTGATTATTTGATGTTTATGGGTCTGATTTTTAATCGGCAATGCTATATTTGTGTGCTATTTCCAATTCATTTAAATAAAATCCAGTCCTGGCCCAACACATTTTAAGAAATTGTCCCCTTACATCGATTGTAGTAGAAAGGAGTTTCTCAATGCTAAAGAAAATATTGGCTGTAGGCAGAAATTTTTATCCTAAAAAGTGGCCAATTACATAAATGTTGTTAGGCTCAGAGCCACAAATTTAAACAAAAAATTAAAATTAAAAATTAAAGACAAGGAGTGGAAGTAATGGAACGAATCACTGTATATAAACATGCACCGCACAAAGATACCAAAAATTAATGAAAAACATAGTAATTAAAACAAAATAAAAATATAACAAAATTAAATAAAAACAAATAATTAATTAAATTACGAGAAAACCGACAGCTGCAGAAAGAAACATATGAAAAGTAAAATAAACTGCCAAAACCTTGCAAAATAAGGTTTAGAAAAAACACAGGCAGAAGTGGCGACCAGAAAACAAATAAAATGGGGCTAAAAATAATATTACAAGAAAATAGTAAAAGTAAAATCCAAACATAAAATAAATTGTATACCAAAAAATAAAGAAAAATATACAAAAAATAATAAAAATAATTTTAAAGTAATAAAATAATTAAAAAGCCCTAAAAATCGCGAAAAATCGCCTATTGGTCGCACACGCGCATAAAAATAGTATAAATACAGTGATGAATTTCATTATTTTCAATCTTATGCTTTTAAAACAAAATATTGAAATTTTTCGCAACTGAATCATAATTCTGAGAGTAAGGAATTCTTTTTGTTTTTATGAAATTTTCAGTATTATGTTAATGTAAAATTACTTTGATTAAATTCTATGATATGTAATGTCTCATTTCATTGCTTTAAATATATATTTATCTATAGTCCGAACCCCTTAAATTATATATATAGTATTGTAATAGACGGTTCATGGGACGGATCTCGTGCCGGCTAGTGGGTGAAAACCCTTAGTTGAGCTCGTGGGTCATGCCTCGTGAACCCCTCGGCAGTCCGCAGTCGGGTCTGGCGTTATGCACAGGACCGCTACGCAGGGGGCGCCGTTGTATACTCGAGGCGGATGCTGAAAAGTTGCCGGAGCGAGTCGAATTAAAATTCAGGGAAGAGCGACAGTGCAACTAGAGGGAGATTAGTTATGATCATAGGTTGATCGAGAAGATATTTTTATGTCGGACAAATCAACTAGTAGGAAAATGGGAAGAAGGGACAGGCACTAGACGTCGGTAGTTAATCCAGAGGGACATTTTTTCATTAAAAACCAGAAATAATTTAAACGGAACTCTCATGATTTATTTTAAGACATCTTAGCCTATTAAACTGAATAAAATCCACATAAAAACCTTCTCACACATTAACCGAGTGTCCGTAGTGACGGAGTGCAGCAAAAATATTCTGAGTTAAATTAACATATCCAAAAAGAGGAGCAATCTACAATTTTCTCGCGATATAGGACGCTCTAAGGAGACCATTTTTTCTTTCGCCTATCTACATGTCGTGGAGAAATATGTAATAAATCTATTAATATTGATCGGGGGAAATGAGTATGGTTGAACGCCAAATCACAAGACGAATCCAATAATAATAATAAAAATTTAATTGAGGGTCCCTAGGAAAAGTTATACCGAATATACAAATTAATTAAAGTTTATTAATTGACTAATGAAAAACCCGAGCGATGAGAAAAACTCAGAGCGAGCGAAATCCCATAGATTAAAATTAACTTGACGGGCGATAGGGAAATAAACAAATAGGCAATTATCCCAAGCAATTTATTATAATTTTGAATAATTGGTGTTGTTCTAATCATTCTGAGTTAGTTGTATTGTTTCAATGATCACTAAGGATTTTGGAATTATAATTGTATAATTATAGATAATTATTCTCAGTATAAAAGAAGAGCGCAAATGAGACGAGTTGCCAGTTGGTCGAAGACAATATTGTACAAACGAGTAATAGTGACGAAGTGTTGTTGAACTAGAAAATTTTTGAAGCAGTTAAATATTATTGTTTTGCCCCTTTACCTAACGATAACCAATAATTATCATTGAGAGAAAAGTGCAAATTGAGTGACAACTTGTATTTGTGATAAAGTGAAATAAAGTCTTTTTGTGTTGGGTTTGTTTATTTATTATCCAAAGGACACGAGGACTTAAAGAGCAACCGACTTTAAGCAAACAACATTACTATTGACAATGGGATATTATAATTATATTTTAACATTACGATGGAAAAAAATATCCCAAAATTTTAAAATCCCTAAAAAAAATTTCACCAAATTTTAAAAATTTATTAGAAATTCTTTCAAATCATTCCGAATGTTCGCAAGACTATAAATTATACATTCGAGGAATTCAAGATTATATCGACTTTATGATTTATTTGGTGATTTTACATCAACAAATAAACGTTATAAATTGAGATGTTATCATTCAACAACTCTCAATTTAAAAAATATCCCACTTTAAGCCTTATAGTTTCTTAAAAAAGTTCTCAAAATAATTAAGATTCTAAAATATTCTATAAATTTAATAATTTCCTGTATGTATTTCCGTATTAAAAATTTGAATTGCTCTATATAAAATTTTTCAGAAATTTGGTTATGCTTTTAAATCCTTGGGAAAACTTTTAGTTGACCTACATAAATTTTTCTTAAATTTATATATGTTTTTAAATACTTCGAAAAATTTTTCATGACTTACTTAATTTTTCATAACTTCTTAGGAAAAAGTATGTGTCAAAAATTTTAGATATAGATTTTCGTATACACAAATATTTAAACACTAAGATTACCAATCAACCTGATCAAAATCAGTCTCATTAAGTTAAATTCGGCATCGCTTAGCCGTTTGTTTTGCGCCTGTGCTTCCGACATCCTACGAACCGTTTTACGATATATTGATCAAACATCTTTCGTAAGTAGATACATTTACTCAATGTTATTTCGAAAATGAAAATAGGAAACATCTAATCATCTAAACAAATGCCTTGTTCGATTCTTCTAATTAATTTGACAAAGCAAACTGTTGTTGTTGTAAAGAAAAAAAACTTTAAGTTAATAAATAAAACAAAATAATGATGTGTTGAATTTTATCAAATTATTCTAATAAAAAACGAGAAAAAGACACGCTTTAGCAAATAGAAAATGAGAAAGCAAATATTTCTTCTAATTAGTAGTTCCTATAGATTCCTGTGACAAATCCACGGCATCCCATAATGCCTTGATGTTACCCGAACCGAATCCAGTGGCCCCTTGTCTTTGAATTAATTCAAGAAAAAACGTATGTCTATCAAATATGGGGTTGGTAAACACTTGATACAAGAAGTTCTTGCCATTTGTATTTTCTGAACATGAAAATTCGGTTTCAGCATCAACTAATATCCCATATTTCTCGAATTTATCCATGCACCATTCCAACGTCTGTATTTTTGGATTTCTTTTTATCTGATAACGAGAAAATAAATCCAATATAAAAAAATACATTACGATTTCATAATAACCAGTGGGTGGTTTTAGAAATATAACTCCGTTGTTTATTGAGATTTCAGTAGCGTGAATAATGTCACTAACCGATAGACCGATGTGCTGAATACCCGGGCCCTTGTGATCCATGAGGAACTCGTTAATTTGATTTTTACCTGGATTAACCGTTTATTTTTTAAAAATAATAACTATTATTATCTTTAAAAAGTCAACACCATTTCTAATGTTCAACTTAAAAAATCTCCAAATACCAGAATAAAGACAAGTAAATCACCTTAAATTTAAAGAGGTGTGAGAATAATTTTGGAACCTGAAATACTAGGAAAACCTAGGAAAGAATGGGGGTTAAAATTAAATCGAAGTAGATTTCCTTTTAACTTCATTTAGATCTCGACTATAATCAATGTTTTGTAAAACAAGTCAATGATATTTTTCCAGTTTAATTTAACTTGAATTTTAATGAAGGTGAATGAAATTTTAAATGAAAAACGATCATAGTACAACAAAATGTAAACTGCTTTATTGCAAACAATTTAATGCTTAAGTATATTTGAAAACATTAATTTTAGATACCTAAATAATAAAATAATTACTGAAATGCATAAAATAATTGGAGTGGCCAACCCTACGCCCAACATAAATAATTTTGCGAACCATGAGATTCAACAAGAATTGACAAAACTATTTTGTGATATTTTTATGACTTTGGCGCGATGTTGTCAAAAATAATAAGCTTGTAAATGTTAAAATTTAAAAATGTAATATAAATTAATCAATTTAAATGTGTTAAGAATTTCAAATATTATTTCCTAAATATAATTTCAATGTGAAGTGATTCTGATAAATTTTAAATTATCAGAAATACTATAAAAAAGTTAATGGCCGAAATTGAATCTCTTAAAGAACAGCTTAAAAAAGTAAATGATGATATGAGAAATAATGGTTTTATTCAGGTTGAGAACATACTTGATTCTGAACTCAAATACCGAAATATTGCTAAAACCATTTTAACAATAAACCCAAAATAGATATTGAATTTTTAGCTTCAAATCAAATTATCAAAGAATCTCCCAAAGATGTTGCTAAGTTTATACAAGAACCTGATTTAAATAAACGTTCTATTGGTGATTATTTGGGTGACATAACTGTTGAATTTAACAGAAAAGTGTTGAATGCCTACGTTAACAAGAATTTGTTGATGGCCTTAGGGTTTTTTCAGTGAATTTTTTCTGCCGGATGAAAGTCAAAAGATATATGAAATAATTTATGCTTGGTTGGATTTCTATTATGAATGCAATCCAAAAATTTTCAACAATACGACTCTCAATAATCCAAATGCTATCAGTCAAAATATTGAATTGAGTCGAGCAGGCTTTCCTCAAAACCATGTTGGAATACGAAAATTATTCTTTTCAGTGTTGGGCTATAAGTTATAGTTTAAATAAAATTTTGTTTAATTAAAACAAAAATAGTAATTTAAAATTGTCAAAATGGCTGCTGCTACATAAACATGCACCGCAAGAAGATATCAAAAATTAAAAAAATAAACACATTTAATAAACAAAAAAAATATAACAAAATAAAATAAAAAATATTAATTAAAATTGTAGAAAGCTTACAGCTACAGAATAGAAGGAAATACATAACGAAAACATCAAACCGCCAAAACCTCACGAAAAGGTTTAGAAAATACTAGGGATAGGAACTGACTGATAAAGGTGTCAATATGAACGATTTGGGAAGTTTCGAAACAACTTCAACAGTTTTGATTAGGTAGTAATCATGATAACCAAATGAAATTGGAAGCATCAACATTTATTATTAACACATAAAACCAAATTACTGTCGTGAAACAACTTTACTTTACTTTATTACAATACCCACATTGGAATTTATATAATGTCTAATAAATAACCATGGACAATTAGTTGAGGAATGCCATCAGTAGAACCGAGGATAATTAGTAAAATAATCATTAGAAATGAAACTGAGATGTCGGGAAAATAGATTAATAAATAAATGACGACAATTCGACTAAAAGATGTCGATAAGATAGAGTTTAGAATCTCTAATGTAGAATTAAATTTCTCAATTAAACCAAATCAAAATCGTCAGTGATACAGAAATGTTCACTAATCAATAGTAAATTATTAGATAGTTATAATAATGGTAGTAGTCAAGGCCTCTAATATAGGGCACCAAACAGACTAATCAAACAAATGCAATTGACTAAATAACATGAATGAAAGTATATACGGCAAGATCTACTAAATACATGTATCAAAATGTTGCATTTTGAGATTGAAATAAAATCCTGAGGAAATGGATGAGTTTTTTCATTTCTTAATACTAAAAAAATTTAATATCGATAGAATAATTTTTAAACAGAACTTTCGTTTCATCCAAATTTATTATAATTGAATTCGGGTGATTGAGATTAGTTGATGAGGTTTAACGGATTGGTAGGGAAATTAAAATTTACAAATCAAGGTGAAAGGGGAAAATGGATGCCGAATGAGATTGTGTATGAGGTTTGTTGCCGAGAAAGGACTGGGATGCGAATAATATTGTGATTATTGGAGATGTCGATGAATGATTATGAGTTCTCACTAATATTCTCCTCTTTGTTATAGAATATTCCGACAACCTGCGTTTAAATGAAGTTAAGCAGCTACAAAATTCAGAAATTACCGAAAACTAGGAGTGAACTCACAATTCCCGTTGCGGAACTATCAGGATTTATATAACGAGCTGAAAGTTCTTCGCACCAAATATGAGCGTATTAAGGGTACTTGATTCACCCTCGAACAAATGCAAAACTGCCAGAAGCGCCTGGAACGTTCTGATTGAGCCAAAGCAGACCTCATCATGGAGAGTCGTGCGCAGCGGGTCATTATCAACGACCAGAACATCTTCCTACTGAAACATTTTTCGAAGGAAGTGTTGCGGCAGCATCTTCGTGGTCGCTCAAAGGCTGTGACTCTAAACATCATTCCACGTCGCCAAAAGACCACAAACATCGCAAGCCACTACATTCATTGAGCAGCAACCAGAGACATCACCAGTATGGAATGCGAAAACGCTGCGTACCTCAAATCAATACCACCCCAGCAAGAATCACCGTCTTCGAGAACGTCGGAGGGCGGAACCAGCCGCATCGCTAGCAAATGTAGCAAGCCTGGTAACAACCCTGACTGAGGGCGAGGCGTAAATCGTTAGTCAATCTGTGTCTTCTATCCGGTCAACAAGCTCTCAGTACACCCCGCCGACCATCGAGAAAAAAGTAAAACATTCCGTCGTTACCAAGAAAGCGGACCCTATATCTACAGTTCCTTGTTCTCCCAGTTAACTCAATTCCTCAAGTAGATAGCCCAATTATGATGTGGGTCGACGAAGTTTTGGATGAGGTGATTCATAATGTCACCCAAGTCCGATCCCCGGTTCAACAACAGAGAAAGCGTAAATGTTTCCTCACAGACATTGACGCATAATGGATATCCTGACGGCTTCATGCAAACCCTGTGTAAATGTATATAGGACTTCCAATACCGGGATCCCGGGATCCCGAATATCGGAATCCCGGACAATTTTCTAACCGGGATTGAAAACCGGTATCAGCGTAGAAATACCGGTATTTCGGTATTATAACAGTTGATAAAATGGGTATTCATGCGCTTTATTTTATATTGGAAAATAATCACAAAAATTTACAATAAAATTTTCTTGGAAAAAAACAAAAAATTTTGTCGGATTAAAATCTACATCGGGTACATTTATTACACATACTGAGCCGATTATGTCAACATCGTGTAATAGCGCTGCTGGGCATATTAAGCTGATTTTTATGGTTTATCTTTATGTCCGGGGAAGAGTCCTGTTAAGACAAATAAATGATATGTTAAAATAAGAAAATATAAAATAGTCGGATTAATATCCTATAAATTTACAAATTAGCTTTAATATTTGCAATAAAGGTTATATTTTATATTTTCTCCTTTTTTTCTAATAAATTAAAATAGCATAACGTATTTAAATAATGATTAATCTATATTATTTATTAATATTGATAAAAACAAATTGTTATCACCCCTAAAAAATGAATACATTTACTGAGCATCGAAAGGGACAGGACGAAGCTTCGGTTTGGAATTATTTTTTAGTTGAAAAAAAGGACAGGTCGCTAAATGTAAAAAGTGCGGAAAAGAAATTAAGTGGACAAGAGGATCCACAAGTGGCCTTCATACTCACTTAAAAACAATACATGGACTAAATCTTAAAAAAGAAATGTGAATTTACTAATGATGTAGAATCATGTGTTTCTAAACAGCCCAGATTATTGATTACAAACTATTTTAAGAATAATAAAACGAACAACTTTCTGAAGTGCTAGCCAGAATGACGGTTCGAGATGGTTTGTCTTTTAATATTTTTATAAAATCGCATGACATAAGAGAAGGTTTAAAGGCAAGAGGATTTAAAAATATACCGAAATCAGCAGTCAGTATTAGAAATATGGTACTTGAATATAGTAAAATTATTAAACAGTCTACAGTGCAAGAAATTTCTAAATTGAAATCCGAGGGGAAACTTTTCAGTATCACATTTGACGAATGGACGTCTATTCGTAATCGGCGCTATATAAATATCATTGTACATTCTGTTGGAGGAACGATGTGGAATATCGGATTAGTGCGCGCTTATGGATCCGATCCAACCGAAAAATGTTTATCCCTCGTAGAAAAAAAATTAAGGGATTTTAATTTAGATATATCTAAAGATATAGTTGGAGTAACTACTGATGGTGCATCAATTATGGTAAAACTAGGAAAAACTATTGAGGCTGAGCATCAAAAATGTATGGCACATTGCATAAATTTAGCGATTGCCAATGTTTTGTATAAGTTACCCACGAACTTGAGTGAGGATGTTGATTTTGTGGAGCAAATTAATGGTGATGATGATATTATTAGCGTTGATGACAATGACAACGATATCGACGAAGAAAATGATAATGGAATCATTATAGAGGAATATGCTAGTATTACTAAAAATCAACTTAATATTAGACATGTTGACATATAATCTCTAGTCTCAAAAATTCGGAATGTCGTAAAAACATTCAAATATTCACCTTCTAAAAACGATAAACATTTACAAAAGTATGTAAAAGAACAACTAGGCAAAGAATCTGCTCTAAAATTAGATTGTAAAACAAGATGGAACAGCATGTTATCTATGTTACAAAAATTTGAAGATATTAAAATTTGTATTCAAAAAGCTCTTATTGATATTAGTTCTGATATTCATTTTTCTGACAAAGAATTTAATTTATTGTCTTCAATTATTGCGGCTCTTACTCCCGTAAAATTAACAGTAGACACACTATGCCGGAAAGATGCAAATCTTTTGACGGCTGACGCTTTTTTAACATTTATGCTAGACACTCTTTCGCAGCAAAATTCCGCAATTGCATTAGAATTATTAGAAGCATTGAAATCTCGAATTTTACTACGACGAACTAGGTTATCACAAATACTTCAGTATCTGCAAAAGGAGATACAAGACGTTGGAGAAGTATTTAAATGCGAATCTAAATTTACAATCATAAAAAAAATTGTGAGCTTAACAAAACGACTCACACATGAAAATCCTGAAGATATGGAAGTTGTGCAAGAAACATCCCTTCCAATTTCTTGTAAAGTAAGTAGTGAAACGGCGTTAGATTATAATATGGTAAGCATAAAAACTTTGAAAAAACAACTACAGGCAGCAATAGAAGAAACATTAACTACTTCGCCTGCGCTTGCTTGTAAAAAAGTTCAGAGTTTAGAACAAAAAATTGAAGATGAAATTACATTTTTTGAAAAGACGGGAACCAAAGGAATATATTTACAAAATGTGTATGATTTTTTAATGATAATAGTGCCGACTAGTGTAGAATCAGAAAGAGCATTTTCAGCGGCTGGTTATATTTGCACGAAAATTCGATTCTCGCTTGATGATGAATCTATTGATTGTTTATGTTTTTAGAGAGCATATTTAAATAAAAAAAATGCAAGTTATCAATAAAATATTTCATAACTGCTTTCAATTAATGTTTTTTTTGCTTCTTTAATTAAATAATGCCTCGTGGACCTATTACATGCATATTTAACATAAATTTAATATATAATTAATAAACTTTCTTCGTTTTTTGCACCCGTTTATTCCTACCATTTTTGTAAAAAAATAAAGAATATATACTCATTTTAGAATAATATTTATTAGATTTCATGAATATTTGTTAATAAGTCGTTATAATGTCTGATTTAAACAGTAATATGACTTCAAATTTTTCATTTATAATACCGGTTTTAATACCGGTATCCCGATATTACAAAATTTCTAATATCGAATACCGGTATTCAGAATTTACTCCGGTATTGTAAGCCATAAATGTATAGGAGTATAAATATCTGAGTGTACATAGGTGTATTTTTGAAAGGTCAAATAAATTTTCCTTGTTGGTAAATAATAATTTTGCTGAACTAATTAGGTAAAGTTGATTGTCGCCATGAGTGATAATGGTTGCGAACGTGGGTTGTCTGATTCTGAATACCCCAAATGATTGAGATATCTGTTGCGGAAAATGGTGTGTCTAATATAATTAATTTTTTTTAATTTATAATAAATTGAATTTAGTTAAATCCAAATTAATGAGATTTTAACTGAATAAGAACGTTTTGTTTTTGTTTCACCCGGTTATGCATAAGACACGAAGTGAGTAGTAGCATTTTAGAAATAATTTTAGGCGAAGGAAAACGAGTGATAGTGAGGACTGTTTGACGTAAGACCTTCCATCGGCAGTCTAAGATCCGAGAAGATATCATGATGAGTAGTTCCAGAAATGGAGCTCACTTGCTCGAGAGTCTTCGACTGCTATATACAGTACCAACATGAGCTTCCTCATGGGTATAAAGTGAGTTGAAATTGTGGGGCGTTTGGGTGAGGCAATGTAGACCCTAAGGCAGAAAGAGATCAGTTGAATGAGTATGGGTTAATTTAAACAAAAAGTTTTCCACCCAGTACACCAACATCAGGAAGACTTGTTAAGGAATGTGTATCATATAATAAAAACAGATCTGCTAATAAATTTAAGTAACATTGTCAACGAGCTCTATCCAATATTTTCAAAATCCGAAGATATTGCGAACTTGTCTTACTTAAATGAAGCGTTTTTACTAAGTAATATCAAAGAAACATACTTCCATGGATTAATTTATGCATATTCTGGATTGTTCTATGTCGTATTAAATCCTTACAAAAAGGATTCCAATTTATAACGATGAAATAATCGAATGGTTATCAAATATATTTTTAAAAAATATTTATATGCACAAATAAATAAATATAAAAATAATAATATTGTAACTAAATATTCAAAATAATTAAACATAAAATAATAAATTATATAAATATAAATTATTCAATTTTAATAAATTTTATGAAATCTGAAACCGAAAATCAAATTATAGTATTGATGAGAAACTAAAATGATAAAATGGAAGTGTATCGTGACCGACTTCATTGCTTAATTTGTATAGATGGGAACTTAAAGTTTTAAAGAATGTAAGCAATTTTATACAATTATATTTAGCCAACAAATTTAGAATAAGAAATCGAGCTATGTAATATCCGGTTATATTTCCAGCAAATATATCAATCCAAAAAAACTTCATTTAAAACTGTCCTGTACAACCTTTTTGACACATTAGGCCACTAACAAATTTCTTTTGAAGCCGAGGGCCGCCGACAAAAATGAATTGAAATGATGACTAAATTGTAGTAGAAATTTCAACATTTAATCAGTATCATATGTGTTCGATAATTGTACATATGCTTTATTTTAAAGTTTTAGACTATTAGACAGTTCGTGCTCAAGATTAATTCAATAAAAATAAGGTGAATAAGACTTTCAAGCACGTTTTTAGTAAAATGTTTCGCTTTGAATTATGGCTTCAATTTTTTTTATTTGTCGTTTGTATTCAGTAACTGACGCCATCATTAGGTTTTCTAAATATTCATTAGTCAATGAGTTTCGCTTCTTTGACTTGATGTTGGTCATTGCAGAAAATCCAGCTTTACAGACGTAAGTGCTTTCAAACATGTCAATAACTTTTTGCAACATTTTGATGTTTGTGGAAATTAGTCAAAAAAAGAAACAGGTCAATACCAAAACACATTTCAAAATTTGCGCAAAAATATTTTTATTATCTGTAAGTAAATGTGAGTTTCCTATCTTACACTCTCATAGCGTTCATCTATAACTTAATTATGAAACTAGTAAATAAAAGTTTCTCATTTATTTCGTTTTAAATAAAGATTTTATTGGAATTTTGAAACCTATTTTAGAATTGTTAAAAATTAAATTTTTATAACTATGAGAATAGTCAGAACTTTTCTTAGCTACCAAAAGTAAAAATGCTTAGTTTGTAAAAATAAATATATGCAAAAGAAAACCATGAAAACTTTCTTAATTCTTGATAAATCCAAGAAAAAATGAAATTAATCGATAATCTTAAAAAAATAATTTTATGAATTACGATAACAATCAATAATCTACAAAAAGATATTTGCCAATAAATAAAATTAGGAAAAATGAAACGTGATTACTGTTTAAATGGGCAATCAGATAACAAGGTAAAAAAACAAGTCGCGATTTAAGTGAGAAACCCGTAAATTGCGCAACTGATTTATGAAATTTCTAGGATTTGAATAAAAAATATATTTAGAAACTGCTGTCAATAATCATATGGGAAAAAATAAAACTGACCGTTTTCAGTCAATTCTTCCGCCACGACAAATTTGCACGACTCGCTATGATTTGATAGGAAATTTTCATCGCATTTCCAATAATCAAACGCAGCCAATCGCATACCATTGTTTTTGTGATGGAGCACAAAACCTTCATCTAACAAATCGTTTCTAAAAATGTATAAAAATGATAATAAAATAAAAAATAAAATTGATCTTTAGTTTAAAACTAAAAAAAATTAACGATATTTAAAAAAAGGTAATTTTTGAAAAGAATAAAAGATTTCAATAATATATGGGTTATTAGGCTGACTTTAGCCAGTAAGACATTAACTATAATTCTTTTTCACCATTTTCTAAATAAACTGGAACAGTTTTTAAACTTAAGCATAATTTTTCTTCTTCCACTTTCAATAATTTTTTTGCATCAATATTGTAACGTTTTTTGATACACTTTATCCTCCTCCAATTCATCTAGCAGTACATTAGGTCTTTTATCGAATCCATTCAACCTCAACAATTCGGAATGAACAATTCCCGAATAATAACCTCATAATACGTTCAACCCAAAACTTTCATTAGCCATTTGATATGCCTCTGTTGAATAATAGAGGTTTTCTATGAATTTTAACGGTCCATTCTTATTTTTCCAATACATTACTTTTAGTTTTAATTTATTTTCAAAATTGTTTTTGTAACATTTTTATGTTCAATTATAAATGTCGAAAAGATACTATGAAAGCAAGCACAAAAAAGAGCAAAACGGGTTAGGGAAGCAATAAAATAAATAGGCTTTGTTCGATCATTAGATAATATTTTTTTGGACTCCAGGGGAACTAGTTAAACAATTTACTTTCATCTTTTAGCCTTTAGGCCGTTCCCCGGGAGAAGACTGCGAAATAAATCACATTAGGGAATAATTAGTTCCCTTTGTAGTTAAATTTATTCAAATCGGAGAATTTCACACTTATAAATTTAATTTATTTGTTTTCGTCATTTTAATTAAAAAATTAATTTTTTAAATAACTTTTTCTAGGGGTCCCAAATTGATTTTATATTATTATTTTCGTACTCGTCTCGTCAATTGGCATCGGCACATACCCATTTCCCCCGGAAAATATTGATTTTAATTTTTTGATTATTTTTAATTAATTATTTTATTTTCCCAAATTTTTATTTATTTAGATCATATATGAAATTAGTTTTACCTAACCCCAAAAACATGCTTTACAAAACGCATAAGACGAATATATTCGCATAAAGTTAAACTGTGTATACCATTATGCATAAAACGAATATATTCGCTTGCATATAGTATACGTATAAATATGTTTTTATACATATACGCTAGCGGATAACAAAACTCACCCAATCAAACTAATTTATTACTCAATACAAATAACAGAATTCCCACAACCACTAAATTGATGTCAGAAGTATTAAAAAATTTAAATCGTTTAAATTTAAATCAAAATTCGTCGTTGGAGTCAACAAATTCGACCAAAGGTACTGCTCCTCAAACTAGACAACCCAATTATTAATGGAAGGACTATTCATTCGATATAAAACCATGACTTCAGAAAATTACCGAGGAATACAACAGTCTATTCTTCCAAACTCAATTTCAGTCAATTGACAGTGTAACAGTTTCAAAATTGTCAACAAACTCGACTTGATGCAATATCTCACAGCTGATCCATTTGCGGATTTTTCAAAATTCGATCAATTGATCAATGCCTTCTCATGAATATTGAATCATTGAGCAGATTATTGTATGATTCAAAATCAGGTCATGTTGATCTCAGTTCAGAAATTTCTTGAATCACATCAATCGATGCCAATAATTCTCAAATCCAAAAAATTATGCTAAATATTTTTCAAAGTCTGACAAATATCGAAAATCATTACACAAAATGGAAGTTGATGGCTGAATTATTCAATGGCACTCTAGTTGTTACAATTGAATCGCTATATTCGCGATATTTATGTTTGCAAACCACGATAATTTTGAATGGTATTAAAAGAAATATGTTGGATCTAACGTATTTATTATTCGGAACATGGCTTGCAAAGGTTTCCTGTGCCGAAGTTAAGACTAATGTCATTACATTTTGGAAGTTACGCGTGAAAATTTTGTTGATCTAGTTAACGGATGTTGGTACGCCCTCGGTGTCACTTCATCAATGATATTCAAAACATTTTTTCCAAATAGAGAAGAACCAGATTACGAAAACTATATAGGTTTCTATGCTAGGGTTGACGGTAATTATTAACTTTTATTTGGTGAAAACATAAATTCCATGTTACAAATGTATGAGGTTCTCGTTATTCTCGGCACAGGCACATTTGGTACCATGATTGATTCTGGCCCAGCATGCTTGACTCCCAAAGCTGTACTCAGTATAAAAATACTTGTAGTCACAGAGATTGGACCCATTCAAAGTCTAAATCAATGTGATTCTTCCAGCTCGCAAACCTTCTGCATCAAAGACAACAACGACAATCAAAACCCAGGTTACAGTAAGTGGGTTAGATTATATATGGGTTAAATTATAATGTTCATAATCGGCCAGAATTAACTAATATGATAATAAATAATTTTAAAAAGGAGCATCGGCCCACACGGGGGTTGCGTCGCGCCGGGGCTCAACTATATCATTATATTTATAACCCTCTTCGGGCGGACTCAGGCATTATTTGTCCACGAGGGAACGACCATAGGCGATTTGCGTGCAGGTTTTGCCTCAACGTTCCTCTTTCATTATAACGTAGGTTACTAGATGATAACTATTCGCTAATCGCTCATGGAATAACACAAAACTCTGTTATTCATTGTTCGTTGCCACTTCTTGGCGGTACTTCTGACTTATATCAATATTTTTTGGATCAGAACAAATTTTGAAGAGAACAACTCTTCACTTACTTGGATCATAACCACTGAATTAGCCTTAGAAAGTATACACGTCAATGCTTCTCGCCACAAATATTGCCGCATTTACAGCTCATTCCTCATCAAATTTTGAGCAAACTTTCAGGGGTGATTCTTAGGACTTCACCAACTGCAGTAGAAAAACCATACGATGAATTACGAACTGCAAGTCTCGATATTTTAAAAGAGCCTACAGCGGCTGTCTTTACAAAATATTTTAAGACATAAACCATGGGTAACCGCAAACCATCACAGTTCCTACAACATGTGATGGCAGAACTTACTCAAATACATCTTGAGGCAGCGGCCGATGAGAACTTATTCTGACTTTCGTCCACTAATGACATTGTTGAGCTAGTAAAGAAGGCCGATAAGATAAACGAGGTAGTACCTCTTAGCTCACATACTTGCTCCATACCAGCCGATACGAAAATAACTTGTCATCCTACTTCCTTTCTTCCTTCTTCTTCACCTACGTCAATGAAACCTTCGACCGAAGAAGCTTTGTGAATTGGAGAATAGCATGGCAACGAAGCGTCAGAATGACGACAGACAACACCTAGAGCGACCATACTCGCCTCAATACAATAGTCGATGTTCTCCTTCATCATCTACAAGAAAGTTGTGCCGTTTTCATTTCAAATTTTGAAATAAGGCACGTTTTTGCCACATTGGTTGCAACTGGCGTGATAAAGTACCAAACTGCTACGTGCTGAGCAAATGCATATACAATGACAGGTTTGGCGACAACGCAATTAAATACTTGAAAGGATGCGCTAACTTCGTAAAGACACCTTCACTAAATTCAAAAAACTAATTAAAACACCACTTCTAGCGGCCGAAGTTGGTGGCCAATCGCCCCCAACTCTTGATTTATTTGTAATAGGAGGCGAATCACTATCCTTTATTACAACATCTTCAAACACTCTCAAATTTCTCGCTTATTTATCTTGCCAAAAGAATACCTTTCTGATTCTAACTCTACCACCATTTCCATTAAAGCCGCAAATGGTAGCGTAGTTGAGACGTTATGTTGCAGGCGAATCTCTTTCACACTTCCATCTTTCTCAAAGCAAACATTCGAATGGACCTTTCACATTGCAGGCGTCATCATTCCTATTTTGGGCTCAGATTTTTTAAGAGCAAACGGACTACTTGTGGATTGTCGTTCCCGTATCTTAAAGAACATATTCAGAGTCTCTTTCATTTCTTCATCAGATATTATAAATAACTAAAAAATAATCAAAATCAAGAAACAAAATCTCCTCCTATAGAACACTGTCAAATAGCATTATCTTAAATAAATGCTTAGAAACTCCTATAACCACAACAAATGACACTACTTCATCTTTACCAGTTCGTTCTAAACTTAGACCACTTTCAAATGAAAAACTAGATTTTGTTCAGTCCGAGTTTTCCAACCTTTTAAATAACGACACCACACGGAGATCTAAATCTCCTTTGTCGTCGCCTTTAAATCTGTTTACAAAAAAAGATGGCACTTTCCGTCCTTGTGCAGACTGCAGAAACCTCAATGCAATTACTGTGCATGATTCATACAGCATGCCACTTGTAAGCAACATTCTTCATCGTCTTTCAAAAGCGAAAACCTTTTTAACAATCGATCTTGTTAAGGCGTACCACCAGATACCTGTGCGAGAATCTGACATAGAAAAAACAGCTGTATTGACTCCAATCGGTATGTTTGAATATGTTTTTATGCCATTTGGCCTTCGTAACTCTGTACAGACGTTCAAGAGGTATATTCATCAAGTCTTAATGGACCTACCTTTTGCGGTTCCATATATGGACGATATTCTTATAAGGTCGCCCGAGATGGATACTCATAAAATCCATCTTACCGAAACGTTAAACGAACTTCAACAAAACTGTCTTAAAATAAATGTCAATAACTGGATATTTTTTAAACAAGAAGTTCGTTTTCATGGTCATTTAATTTCAAGGAAGGGAACCCGACCTCCCGATAGACTGGATACCATATCCAATTTTCCACTTTCGAAAACAGTTTCGCAACAGAGAAGTTTTTTAGGTACGCTAAATTATTGTTACCGTTTCATTCCAGGAGTTTCAGACATTTTGTCACCTCTATCAGGCCTTGTCTAGAAACCGAAGAAATCTTTAGTCTTATGGAACGACTCCGCCTCGAAATTATTTGAAGACTCTAAGTCGCACTTGGAATATCGATACTCACGGTTATTACAAACGGAACGAGCAAGTAAGAGATTGTTTAACTTAATAAATTTTAATTTACTATGAATCTAATTAAATTGAATTATTTACACTATTTCTAGAATAAAATGATAAATCGTGTGATCTAGTGAAGAAAAATTTGGTCATGATTTTACAAGGTCAAAATGCAAAAAGATTTTTTCAAAAATTTTGTAGGATAAAGTTCATTAATCAATTCGCTTAAATCTTCAACCTATTCTGGCGGATTTTTATATTTTTCATTATTGTGATCCTGTTTATTTGATATCAAAAAATTTTGAATTATTCTAATGGGTTTTTGTTGCTCTTAAGTAATTTTGATAATTTGGATAAAATTCAGTCAAGTTGAATTTTGTTTTTCGATAAGTTATTTTATTAACGTCAATTATTAGAATTAATAATAATTTCATTCTATTGCTCGATTTCAATGGCTTATAATGAATGCTTCTCCTTACCTACAGCTTAAATGCAAAGGTTAATTTTCAATCCCTTTACCTCATAGACTGATACATGTAGTAATTTAATAATTAATAGGTTTATTAGCTAATGTACTTTTACTAACATTACTCTTACTCTATTAAGGCATTTTATAAATTTTTACGGGCATCCCCTTTATTTCTCGACTTTATTAACATAGCTTAATTATGAAATAAAATTGAACAGTGATCCACCCTTATTTATCTCAGTTATTTATATAAGAACCAGAAGTTTGGAGGAGCAAAACCCAACAGTTTCATGAGTATACTGATATCAAGGTGGAAGCTTTATAATGTTAGCACAAATTGTCAATAAATATTATATAAATATTTTATATTATCGGTTATTCATTTAAAATTTAATATTTTTGCCAAAATGATTATAATCTAGTGATTTTATTGAATTTATTTTATTCCCAAAGTGTGTCATAATAATTAATCACTTATCAAAATAAATTTTAAACAATATTTTTGTTTTTATTTTGTCAAACCAAAGCCTAATGAGAGTATAGCTTCGGAAAACAATATTTTCGTGAATATTTTGAAATCACTATTAATTACTATTACTATCACAAAATAGAATTTTTTTATTGTGTTAATTTCGTTTTATTTTTTTTTGATTTAATGAAGTGTTATACAATTTTTTTTTTTTTGATTTAATGAAGTGTTATACAATTTGAATATTGTTTTAATGATGTTGTTATCTTTTGAATTTTATTTTAATTAAGTTTTTAATAAGTTCTACTTTCATCAAATAAAGCATTATAATATATATGTCAAATTGGAGCTATTAACATCAATCTTGTGTTTAAAATCTCAGAATGCATGAAGGGGACATTATAATACTATATATTTCTAATGTATTTTGCCTTCCCCAAAAAACACATCCCATATGTAAACAGAATTAAATTCTATATAAGATAGCTTAACATTAAATTTTTAAGGGTAAATATTATATAACTTGTATATAGCTTACTACTATTATTTCTGAACTTCATAATAGCAAAGCTACGTAAAACGACGGATGACTGAATATCTTTTATACTAAACCATTAAGAACTAGCTAAATTACCGGTGTATTGATAATCTAGTTTATATTTTTTGAATCTGTTCTATATTGACTTTATTAGTAGGTAGTTAGGAGCACTCTGTGTTATAAAATAAAATAGGGGAGGGGGGGGGTTATTTACAGATTAATTTCGGATTATCTTGATTACATAATGATGTTATCAACTTAATTAATTTTGTGTGTATTTTAATTTTTTTGTGTGTATTTTTTTTCGCGTTTTTGGCGCGATTTTTTTTTTACTTCAAATTTTTGGAACATTTTTTTAAATTCAAATTTTGGCGAATTTTTGAAATAAAATTGAAATATTTTTTTCAATCACACTATAGTTAGGGGGTATTTTTGAAAAAGACTAAAATAAATTGGCTTGAATCGCCTAACGATAAAAAAAGCATAAAATTAAAATTGGCTTAAATCGCCTAAGATGAACACACTATAGTCAGGGGTATTTTTAACTCGTAATAAAATACAATGCAATATTTGGTCTCAATACTTTATATAGGTAAATTTAGGTATAAAATAAAAATGGCTTTATTTATGCTTTTATTATCGTTAGGCGATTCAAGCCAATTTATTTTAGTGTTTTCAAAAATACCCCTTGACTATAGTGTGATTGAAAAAAAAATTTATTCAAAAAAAATATTTCAATTTTATTTCAAAAATTCGCCAAAATTTGAATTTAAAAAAATGTTCCAAAAATTTGAATTCAAAAAAAAAATCGCGCCAAAAATGCGAAAAAAAATACACACAAAATTAATTAAGTTGATTATATCATTATGTAATCAAGATAATCCGAAATTAATCTGTAAATAACCCCCCCCCCCTCCCCCTATTTTATTTTATAACGCAGAGTGCTCCTAACTACCTACTTTTATTAACTCGATCAATTAATTTGTTAAAGAATGAAGTCACTTTACAATTTATCACCCAAACGTTTTATTCAGTTTATTATGTGTTAATAATTTGTAACTCTATGAATTTTATACCTATTTTTTAGACATCGTATAGACACGAATATGATAATCTATGTAGAACATGGCAAAGTATAAATAGAACTTTCCACTCCGATCAAACGCCATTGTATGTTTTCTTTCCTCCTTATTACTTGGTAAATACGCACCAACGTCAAGAATATTCCCCACAATAAATACATTACAATAACCTAATTCTCGTTTAGTGTTAAGATTTGTGGAATCCAATAAAATATCTGAAAAAGGGAACGAGAACTCCTATCAACTCTAACCATTTCGGAAATCGATAAACATCCAATCTTGAAGATGAAAAACACGAGGTTAAGAGCCAAATATAAAAAGTTTAAGGGAACCTTGTTCACTCCCGAACAGGTGAAAACATTGAATCAACGGATCCAACGCTTGTCCCCGATGAAGAGACGAGATCAAAACTGAGAACCGTACGCTCATTTCAGAACAAAACAGTAAGATGATGAAAATATTTGTCGAGAGTAGACCGAATTAGATCAGAAGATTTCACCAGAAATTCATCCTTGATCGTGGACTATAACAAAACAGTTCCGGAACCACTAATCACTAGGTTAACTAAACCAGCGACAACTAAAGTAAATCCTTGTAAAAACAAGAGGTTTAGGATGAAGTGCCGGGCTGAAAACGCTCTCATGGATCTAAATATGTGGAATCCGCCAGTTTCTAATATGAATCCTTTATCTTTCTATGTCCTCTCCATCAACCCATGAAACCCAATTTGTGCATACAACCCAGGAATCAGTAACTACCCAGACAATAACTTGCAGTAGAAGAGGCACGGTAACCACTCATACTGAACCTCAATGTGATCGATTTATTGGAGTTACTCAAACCAAAAAACGTAGCCGCAGATCTTTACCCGACGAAATCGACTCTAGCTAGAGTGAATGGTGTCAGAACAATTCCCATTTCGCTATATTTGCAAGTTAATATTGCTATGTTGAATGTTTTGTGTGTCTGAAGTAATACTCAGGACTGACCGTATAGAAACAATGTAGTAAATAATCCGAAGGGGGATTTACTTTTTTGGGAAATTTAGTTAAATAGTAGTCAGCGCACATTGTTAGTTGATGAAGTTAGAAAATTGCAGAATTAGTAATGATGAATAACGACGTAGAAGCAGTACCTGATTAAACATTAAGCACATGCTTACAGCACCGCATGGAAGGGGGCATCAGAACGAGCTAATACAATGTTCTGCACTTATTAAATTACTATGACTCTCCGTCTCTACACTGCATCGAGGTAGATATGCTTACTTCAGTTGACTTTGATGATGTAATCAATGATTTTTTACACTTTCAAAATCTAGGAAACTAAATGTCTGATTTATAAAAATTATAACTGTTACTAGTAGTTTCCTATCTGTTTATATCATACTCATACATGTTAGAACTTACGCCATCATAGTTGCATGACTTGTGATGTATAGATTATAGCACCTGTATATAATATTGTACTAAATATTAATTTTGCACAACTTGCACTTACCTGGATTTGATTGGTTGTTCGGGCACCATACTTGGTAACGGCTTAGGGCCCCTGAATATGTTAATCCGGCCCTGCGTGGAGAGAATAGGTACGTAAGACTTTCTATCGACAGTTAAGGACCCAAAAATGAAGGTAACGTGAGTAGTTTTAGAAATTGAGTTCACCTGCTTATGAATCTTCGATCACTATGTACAGTACCAACCATGGTAATAGCCATGGTACGTAGATGGATTAGTGAAACTGTTGTGAAGGCGTTTAGGTAAGAGTCAATGACAGATAGTTAAATTAAATAAGCCCAATTCACCAACCTCCCCGATAAAAGATGTTCAACGGAGAAGTACGCTACAGAAAATAAGCATCTTAGAAATCACTTACATGACATAAATGAGATTCAAGAAATCAATTGAATCAAAATTAATGTAGTTATTGATTTAATCGGATATGTTGATCAGTTCCAGATCAGTAATTAGTGAGTATGGTTCAGAAATAACGTCAAGTTACTTAATAATTGCCAGACGGAAGAATTGAGCAGACTACGAAATTGAACGACCAAGTAACGTAAACTTATACGCACGATGGAGTAGATTTCCACCGTTTGGGGAGCAGTCCAAAGTGGAATGCCAAAGAAGTAAATATGAATGTGAGATCAACAGGGTGGTTGTTGGATAAGGAAAATGAATTCCACAAATAGCCTATGAGAAGAGTGAATGAAAGGTTGAAGGAATAAATTGTTTGTTTCGAGTTGTGAATAAAAAGTAATGGAAAATAATTTATAAGGCTGATTGATTGCCTAGCTGTGTTATATTTAGAATAATAAATTCATGAAGAAATAAAAGGTACTTATCAATCGATGATAAATCACTATATAAAAATAAGAAAAGTTTGATGAAAATAATGATAATTGCCATATGTTCGTTAAAATTTTCTAATAATATTAATATAAATAATAATTATAAATTTATAAAAATCTTATCGAATCTTACTTATTAATAAAGAATTTCTTCATGTCGAACAAAGTTGAGTACCACTTTAGGACGGAACTAGAGCAACTTTTGTGCACAACATATGTGATATGATCGAATGACCTTACGAACTCACTGAATGTGCTTTTATCCTGTTCAATTTCGATGTAACCTGGGAGGAATTTTCCTGGATAGTCATGCTTGTCAATGATCGTGTGGACTACATTCCCCACACAAGATCCTAGTTGGGCAATGTCAACAAATCCGAATTTATCACTAATCCTAGTCTGATGTTGAATTATTCGATCATTATTACTTTTAGCTCGGGCAATTATTTCTTGCAAATTTGTCACTTCTAATGCTACATCGAAAATAGTATCAATTTGATGCAGACAATTATTAGGGAATTGCTTAACAATAAATATTGCGCTTCCTGATTGCAAAATATTTTCTTTCCCCTTAGAAATAAGTCTAAATCCAAATCCTTTCATTAGATATTTACAAACTGAATCCAAAGATTTTGTCATTATTTCGACATGATGGATCCTCTTAATCAACCCCATTTAACAATCAACTCTAATATTTGTGGAGTAATTGTGATTTCCAAATTAATAGATGGCTTTCATATATTGCAAGAATCAAATATTATAACTGATCCAATAAATTTTACGATCAATTATTTTAGAGAAAAGTATAAGAAACAAAGTAAATTATAAAATTTTAAATATGAATAAGTAATCTAATGTGAAACTTAAACAAATGGATTTTATAAGTATAGATATATTAATATCTCTGCTAACTATTTTTAGTGCCAAAATGGACAAGTATTCAAACTAAAATTTATTTTTACTATTGATCTTTCAAAATTTTAGCACATAAGTTATAAATATCAATTAAAACTTTGAAAAATAATTTTTTCACTAAAATGTTTTGTATTTTAGTATTGGAGAGTTGAGCACGTACTGAATTCGAATAAAATTTTGAAAGATGTCTTGACAAAACACGAAAAAATGGCGTGGCGATGTAAAATATATTTATATCCTTTGTTGATGCTTGAATAAGGTATTATTTCCTTCAAATCTATGTCACAAATTGTGTGGGTTAATAGTTTCTGGCCTCGACCCCTTTACGTACAAGCTTTTGCGCCAGCCACTGGTTGCCAGTTGCTAAGCAACATTGGAACTGCAACCATTGGTTATGAGATCGCCAAAGGTGAGCTCTGATAATAGAACTGCTAAGGCCCGGTCTCATATCGGGTTCAGTGTGCTGTCGTTAGAAGGTTTCTGGCCGTCTTATTATTTAGGTCCCTTAAGTGCTCTCATCGAACTAATTATTTAGCTAATTCTTTACATTATAATTGACTACTTCAAAGGAAAAAGTTCAAATCAAACATTTATTATGACAATGTTACATACTGTTTAATGTCAAGACATAATATGTCATTTTAGTTATCCGTGCGTTGGGTACGTTGTCGTTTTCTTTCGGCTCTACTTGGCCTTGAATGAGGCTGTGATTACTTATTTGAGTTGCTCGGCTGGTTCTGATTTCTGTATGGTAACTGTGCTCGAGCGAACTAGAAGGGGTACGTCACCGCACACCCTTCTTGACACGCTGATAGTGTGACCTCTAACCCCCGAATTTGGGTTCGTTGGGCCTGATTTAGTATTTTATCATCTTTCCATCCCTGTTGGGCCGTGGTGAGACGTTGGTAGATCTCTCTTCATTCTCACAGGTTCAACTCAGGTAACTTTGATTTGCTCAACTTCACGGCATAATTGCAGTTGTCGATGCAAATCTGTATTCTCGTGTCCCATGCTTTTCAGTTCCTGAACGAGAGTCCGTGATGATTTCATATCTAAAACTGAAGGGGATTATTAATGACTTCGATAGATTGGTGTCCTTATCGTTTATGTTAGTGATGGTCATTAATTATTTTATAATAATTTACTTATTTTATTATAAAGTTCCTTATTTCTACTACTTTTATTCCGTTTTGTAATTTTATTTAACTACTAATTACCTTGTCAAAGTCTTAGGGTCATTTTCTCAGCTTATGACTGTCCAACCACTCCGTCAATTGAGAAATTTTAGGATTTAATTAAAATTAAATTGACATATTTAAGCTTTCAAAAACAACAAGACGAGATGAATATGCTAAGACATTTATTATAAATTCAGTGAAAGTGATACACAGTTTAGATTTTGGATTCATTGACGGTCGTTTGATTGATTATTCCTGAGCGTCTGGTCGATACGTCTCAATTGGGATGTCGACGACCATAAGTATGGTCTCCAAGCTTTCGTTATCCTATTCGATCTAAAAGAACCGGTTGTACTAATCGATTCGGTAAAATCAATTTGGTCGAGCTTCCATATCCATTAGCCTCGGGTCATTCAATTCGAAGGAAACTCCATATTCAAAAAGCGAAACCGTCAGTGCTAGGAATCAATCCGCTGGCAATGTCCGCGTTCACACGGGCTAAATGTCTTCGGGTCATATTGGCACGCCAATGAAACTTTCTTTCAAGGCTTTCTAAACGATATAGGCTGAATTCGGCCCGCTGGCGGGCTTCTCGTGTCGGGTTCCTGTCTGGTTCTCTCTTGATGGCGATGCTGGGCAGTTCAACCTTGTTATTCTGATCTCCCAGTAGATTTGGCCAATCATTTTCTCCGTGGGTTGCCAACGAGTAGCTGGCGGTATCTGGCTGCAGAGTACGCTGGTACTTGTAATGTGATTCTAGAGCCATCTGTCTATCTATAGTTCGGATCTCTACGATCTAAATAATTGTTAATTTGAATGTCGCATTATTGAAAAAGTTAAATCACAAATGACTAGTCAGAGTCGTCACATGTTACATATAGGTCATAAATATTGGGGTCGTTTACATGAAAATATTTCCAACATTAATTACCTCGGGTTTGTTCCATAGTCTCTCCTTCAGCAGGTAGTCGGCGGTCGTTGGGCTGTTTTCGGTACGTCTCCTCTTCTATACACTGATTATCCGTAATCGGGTTAGACTTCTTTGGTGTTGAAGTCATTTGTTTATGAATTTGCTTATTTTGTGGTAGCTTATATAGTAGGGTGGCATTAATCTAACATCGCTTCATCGACTTATCCCCTATTAAATATTATCAATTGCTTCTTAATTCGTTGATGTAATAAACAACAACAACAAAAAAATTTTTATTTTATTTTTGTTATTTATTTTCCATATTGAATTTTGGTGTAGAATTATGTAAGTAGTGCATGCTCTACCAACGGCGCGTGTCACTAGCAGGTAGTTAATCTTATCGGTTATTCCGCTAGGATTATTTGATTGTGATTTTTACTGGACATTATTTAATCTCGGTTAGTTCTCATTTTTGGAATTTTTATTTCTCCAATTATAGTGACAGAATGAATTCAATTCTCCATGTGCTAACTCGTATGATTATCAATTGGTTTATTCGAGCCAGACGCTGAGCTACCTTACTCATTTTAGTTTATTCTCAAACCAGGATGTTCTCGCCATTACCCCTCTCTTGACTGGCGGTTGATTTTCCTGCCGCACTATTTGTCGCCTCCGGAAATCTGATATCAAAGAGCCTGCTAATTTTGACCGACATTATTACGACGAACTATGGGCGTATCTCGACATTCGTTGATGGAGTTTTTGTAGTGTAGTTCCTTTGACAGAGGCTGACCTTGATGAAATTGCGTACTTAGTAAATTTCCATTCATTTTGTCATTCCCGGTGTATTTTTATTGTGATTGTTATTTATTTATTCATAATTAATATTATTATGAGGATATTGATGATTTTATTTATGAAGAGGTTACTAAATTTTTATTATAAATGACAGGTTATTCTAATTCAAATTATCTAGGTTATTTTATAATTTTGATCTCGGTGATAATATTAGACCAGCTTGTTATTAATGTTCTATTATCCATATCATCTTTACTAGATCACTCTTCAATATCCTCTTACTTAAGGTGTATTATTATATTAGTATCTAACATAGTTGATTCTTAGTTACTACCTATGTCGGAAATTTATGATATTGTCGTTAATATATCTCTACAATACATATTTTACTATGGCTGACTATCGTTATAATAAAATTATACTGTAAATGAGCTTAGGGTTAATCCGATATACATCTCCTTATTTTTTATTTTAGGTAGTTTGATCTTAGTATAGTAAGATATTCATAAGCTCACAGATTTATTTAAATAAGTTGCACCGACTCCGAGTATCCACTTCCCGTTCCCTTGAATTTTACCTTAAGGAAAATGTGTTGACATTAAGATTTTAAGAGTGCCCACGAGATTACTCGGTGTGAGAATTTTAGCCGATATGTGATATAGATTTTAGGTCGAATTTTCGTGAGATAGGTGAAAAGGAGCCAGCCAAAAGACTAGTTCCCGATCTTTCTACTATCCATATAAAAAAAATGATTTGACGTTCGAGCCCGTCGTTACGCATGACTGGACTCTCATGGGTACAAGCTATAGGCGGAGGAACCGCACTTACACAGCTTGATAGTTATGTCGTATTTTAATAACTCTCATAGGGTGTGGCTGTGGGCCCGAAAATTTTCGACAGATATAACACTTTTCATTGAAGCATGTATTTTAAGTCATTACATAATCGGTACATAATATTTCTCTTCCAGCATTTGTAACAATTATTTCCCATACATACGCTCAAGTAATGCTTACTTAGAAGGATGCTTGAGTTCGTATTATGAAGAAATTATCACAGATAGTTGATCCTCTAATTGTTGGTTCGACTGAATAGTGGTTCTCAGATTTTTCTGACAAATAACAATTTAGTTTTTTGCGAGAAAAGTGACGTTGCTCACTAAGTGCATTAAATTCTGCGAAAATTAATTATTGGTATATATACCTGTTTTGTGACCCTAACCCTGCGTGTTCTTTTTGATGCATTTAAACAAAATTTGAACTTGATTTTAATTGTAATATCTAATTCTTATTTTGTCAATTTTCTATATTAAATGAACAATTAATTTTATTTAATTTGTTAAGAAGATATTTCTTATTGAAAATATTGCCTTTTATTCGTTTTTTGCTAACTTTTATGAATTGTTCATTTTCGGTCAAATCTTTATGTTATTTTGTTATTTTTATGTTAATTTCGTGCTGGTCTTGATGCATATCTGTTATTATTTTGATTTATTTTTATGTTTTTTGATTTTATATTTAACTACATTTTCCTCATATTTTAAGGTTGTTTTTTTTATGTTTATGGGCCTGATTTTAAATCCTCATTGTTATATTTCCGTGCTATTTTCAATTCATTTAAACAAAATCCAGTCCTGGCCCAACAAAATCGTTAATTCTCATTGTTTTGTATTGTCTTGTTGGGAATCTTTTCAACGTAGGTTTATTTAAAATGTAAGATAATTGATCAGATACCCATTTGAGTCTATTTTTAGAATATTTGACTTGATTTGCTAACTTTTCTATGCTACCAAAATCTTCTGGGTTTGACATATTGTTTGGAGCTTTTTCTCCGTTAGTTTAGTTAATATTTCCTTCATTATTACTACAAGATGTTAAACTATTTATATTGAACTTATGTGTATGTGATATAGAATATTTATAGTGCATTAAGAACTTAATCTAGAAATTGCCCTAATTGCAGATAATGTTAATAGAATTGTTGCACCAGGAAACTCACCTTTTGTTTATACATTATTATTTTCATTAAAGGTCTATTTTTTGTGTTTACAAGGGTAAATGTGATCTTTTAAGTCTTTGTAATTCAACTCCTTTAGCTCTATGAATATTTGCATTGCTTCGTACTATATTTACAATAAATTCAAACAAATCAATAACAAACGAAGGAAAAGCTTGAAAAAATGATATGTTTATAGTATTTAGAGCCTTAACCAATGCATTAAAATAAGGGTAAACTGCGTTATAATGCCATGTTTACAATTTTCTTTCAATTTTTATATTCTTTATAATTTAATTTACATAATTTTCTTCAAATTCTTATTTACTTTTGGTTTCGTACTACGTACAGATTTCTTGCTAGTCTTTATATGAATTACTTTACCAGCTTTTGTATAAATTTCGTTTCTCACAATTGCTTTTTTATACGACATGATTGATGTAATTAAATGTTTTCAGTTTTTGTTTAAAAATTGTAAGACCTCTTAAGTTATACGTAAATCATCAATACATTATTAAGTAAAATCGAAACACTTGTAGCAATTTGGAATGATTAAATTACAAATTTTCTATTATCTGGATAAGCCTGTCTAGCTAATATGCCAATAATCGTTTGATCACGTTTTGAAATCGTTTTTGAAAATAACTATGTAGTGAACATTAAAATTAAGAGTTCTACGGCATCCAATTTGATGGCGTATATTTTGAGTAATGAAAATGATAGTATCTCCACGGTGTCTAGCGACTTTTTTGAATAATTTCTTAACATGTTTTACTTCCTTTGTTTTCTTGATACAAATCATCTATAATTGTAACATCATCTTGCCAAGATGATATAGTGTAGCCTGTTAAATTTTTTGTATAAATTGATAATCAATTGGTTAGGACGTCTGTAATCATTTTTTGACTAAGGAAATAATTTTTTTTGGTATATCAAGTTGATGTAACCAACAATATTTGAAATTATTACACCAAAACCCCATTACAAACTCAATATCAGTAATTCTAATGTTGATTTATTATAAGATGAGGACAAATTCAATTATAATTAAATAAACTATAATTAATGTAAACCCTTTCTTGAATTTAATGCTTATTGATTAGACACATCGAAATTCATTCATATGGCTTCACAACCGAATAAACCATCAGACTTTGAAAACTTTCGTTGTGACGTAACCTATTACCACAACAAAGCGCCTGAACATAGCCAACAAGCAGAATCGATTATTCGACGTCGTCAATGGATGGATGAGACATGGATGGGACCTGACCAGAGCCAATAAGTTAATGAAACACAACGAGTTGCTAAAATCCCAGGATATGGAAGTGATGGTAAAATTACATTAGTTGCAACGAAAGAATGAGCAGCTTAAGTTCAATAAAACAATCTGAGTTGGAATATTAGATATTTAGTACTACAGATATAACCGGTACCAGTCAATCATGGGTTTCAAATAGTTTCCATGAACGTCAGCACAACATCTTTTATGCTATCACAGAAAACAAAACCTATAAGCCTCGACCAGGAAATTCCAAGCAAGAAAGAAACGGAGACTCAAAGCGACCAGACTATTGGGATAAATGAAGAAACTAATCTTAAATATTTTAAAACAATGAGACAATTATTTATTCGATAATTTATATTTATTTTTTATTTGGTTGTTATTAATTATATTAGTTTGTAAACGATTTATTTCCTGTTTTGAGAGTGATATTGTTTTCGCTAATATTAGATACAGGGACGAATTCAAAACGAGCAAGAAACCTTCTATGGTAGTTTTTGAACCCAGAGGTTTACTAAGGTATCAGCAGTTATGTCAAAATGGCTCATCCTTTACTGAAAATTGGAATTTAGTTCCAACGTCATTTTTGACGGGTATCCAATGGTTAAATTTCTTATATTTGTATCTGATGGAAACCCCTTGAAAGTTGTCGCAACATTTTATTATTTTTTTACCATCAAGTACCAAGAAAAACTATCCTAATAAAATGTATGATCTCTGCCTAAATTTCAAGAAAAAGCGTTCATATTGTGCACCAGAACTGTTGATATTACGAACTTATCAGTTAACAGAAATCAAACTAAAATAAATTGTTAGAATGCACTATCAGTTCAAGGATCAGGATATAAATGCCTATATGATTGTATAGTTTGCATAGATCCTTCAAAGATAACTTGTATTTTTTTTGGTGTTGCAAACTTGTAGTTGCATAACTTGTAGGTGTTGCAAAGACTAAAGGAAGAATGAAATAGTCTATATTCTGTTAGTTGAATTAAGAAGGACCTATTATAAGCAGATTTTTGATGAAGAAGATTTTAATTAAATATAATTTTAATTTAAATTTTCTTTGTAATTTCTTTATTGTATCTATTTATCTGTTTATGTGTTTTATGTGTTTGATAGACAGTAACCAGTTATCATTATTTATTTCTTCAGTATCAAGTTATTGGTAATGTGGGGTTTATGGTTGAAGTGACCTCAACCCCAGATATAAATATTTACTTCGGCTCCAATGATTACCCATTGCTAGGCAACATTGTTAATGTAGCCATTAGCTTTGAGATCGCCAAAGGTGAGCGCCACACAGGAACTACTCTGGCCCGATCTCAAAATGGGTCCACGCACTACTATTAGAAGGTCTACGTGCGCTTTGTTGTCATCGTCCCTTACTTATGTTGGATAGCCCTGAACTGAGTTCTCTGCTTGTTACCTATCAGACTTTATTCGGTTAAAATTAACATGAAGTCGAATTTAATTATTGGAAATCAATGCTAACAAATTAAATTTCTAACAACCATTCAGTATTAATTATTTAATAACAAGGTGAGAAAATGTCTAAAGAATTAGGCGTTTTTCGCGTGAGCCGCTCGACGCTTAGCTCATTCGGATTTTCCGGGTCGATGTTTGACTGGTTTGGAAGCGGGCTTCAAGGTTGTCGCGGCATCTCGGTAAGCTAACTGCCCCGGGGCGAAGACGAGCGAGTAGGTCACTGCCGCGCCATCTTGGCACGCCGACAGTGCCATTTCCAAACCTCTGATCTGTGTCTTCTGGCTCTGGTTGAGCTGTTTTTCCTCAGCCCAACCCTTCTGCGCAGCTGTCATTCTTTGGTAAAGGCGTTTTATCTTGTCTGGTTTCACCCAGGTGGCCTTGATCCGTTGAACTTCTTTAGTCAGTTGTAACACTTGTTGGTGAAGGTCTGCATTGATTCTCTGCGTCCTCGTTAATTCTTGTTGTAGAAATTGGTGAAAATTCATGTCTTTAATAGAAACATACTATAAATTTCGATATAGTTTTATGTATAATAAAATTTCATTAAGCTATAAGGATATAAATTCTGGTGCCATTTAATGAATAATAATCTTAATTTTCTGCATAAAAATCGCTTATTAAACTATGCTCGGCCTGCAAATTTGTACCGCTTCCGCTAATTTATTTATTTTTTCATGACCTTCTGTACCAGAAATTAAACGAGAAACTCGGTAAATATTATATTTTCATTACAAAATTTGATTAAACCGGCTTGGTCCATACTAGATCTCTACCTTCGCCCTGGGTACTTCCGAGCGTATGGGTGCTCCCAATGACTGCTCGGTGGCGAGGCTCTGTTCCGCATCTCTCTCGGCAATACCTTCTTTGGGACAACTCCATTGATAGCAGTGGTCGTGACGTCCAGTATGGGGTCATCCAAGTTGAATGATGTATTGTACGGAGGGGCGTACCTGTCCGTACTCGGAATCCGACCCGGTGCTATATCCCGATTTACTTCTTCCAAGTATCTCCTGGCCTTCTCCATTTGTCGATCCGTCTGCCGCTGATGCTCTTCCAATGGAGCGAGCAGATATTCGGATTGGCCCCAAATTTCCCGTGCTAGGTTGCAGCCGGGCTCCCGTTTAATTGCAACAAATTGGAAGTCGGCGTCGTCGCTGTCCATTTGACTTCCTGTCCGGGACTCCTTGACCGGCGAGATTGTGAATCCCGCGTTCCACATCGCTTGCCGACAACGGGCAACTGCGTGTGCCGGAATCGTAGCGTGATTCGGGACCCATCGATCCATGAGTTATCTGAAATAAACGGTAGGTTTCATTATTACATTTTTGTCTTGGTAATCCTAAATGGGATAGCCTATTGTGGGTATGAATTCGAGATTGGATCGTGAGGGTCTGGTGGTTTCATGGAAGCTGATTACTCGCCGGTGCCGAAGTATTATTATATGTCTACCTTACAAGGCAATTTTTAAGCTCGCCTTGATGATGGGTTCCGACTACTTCGAGTCTTTCCAGTTCACGTAGGTATCAGGGGTTTTGTCGGGGCCGCTAGTTGAAGTTTGGGTCTCTCAATTTAGGCAAAAGTGAGTATTTTCAGTTGCTCTAATAAAATATCAAATCACGACCAGACGAAATTATCTTGAATGAAATTATTAACAAAAAAATCTTTTTTCCCTTCTCTATTGGCCGTGGGTTTAAAAGGATTGTATGGATTTGACTTATATAGGTAGGAATAATTTCAGATCGTGATTTAATTAAATCCAAATGAATTAATTATCATACATAATAAAAATTGAAACCGAGTCGTTATTTTGCCCGAGTTTATTTAAATTCGACACTAGACTAACTAAGTAATCTCACAAAACTAATGGTAGCACCTTACCCACATTCTCTTAACAAAAATTTAAATATGAATCTTCGACATTTTAAATAATGTTGTACCAGTTAAGTTGACTGGCGAATGCTATATTAAAATTATGGTGAATATCATCAATCTTTAAACCTTTCTTACTTGCTGAGAATGGCATTTCTAATTCAAGTATTTAATTGAAACAAAAGGTTTCTATATTCTAATGGTATGTAATATCTTTTATAATCTCTGAGTTCGGTGAAAAATATTGCCTCCCGAAATTTTCATTTCACCATTAGGTAATCATGCAAAGATACAAGATCAATAAATTCAAACAGGACATTTCATAACTAAATTATCATCAACAAAAACAAGATAAATATAAAATGATGTTGACTTATTTTAATTTATTTCTGTATTTAACCTATGTCAATCGTCAGGGAGAACAGAAATCCTTCTACTCCCATGTCTAATTGGGGCTGGGTCAATAGATGCATGGACGAATTTTCATAGTTTCGTTATTTGTGGAGATTGAGTTTTGGTCATTAATACGTCAGTAGTAGGTTGTAAGCCCGTCAGATACAACCCCCCTTGGCTTATGTAATTATTACGTAATATTTGACCTCTGCACGCGCTGTTGCTACCTGGAGATTGACCTGTGTCCACTAGCTGCTACCTAGTAATTGACGTTTGGTCAGTGACCTCATGGTTACGTCACTTGACCACTGGTCAGTACACACTTATCACGTCATTGGTCAGTACAAACTTATTACTTCACTGGTCACTTTTTACGTCACTGGTCAGTACACACTTATTATATCACTGGTCACACTTATTATGTCATTGGTCACACTTATTATGTCACTGGTCACTACTCGGAGACTGATTACCTAACTGTTATTATGTCACGTAGTTGTGGACCAACACACCTACCACACACCTACCTTATTATGTCATGCAGTTGTGGACCAACACACCTACCTTTTAGAACCTTCCACACACCTACCAACTTCCTCACACCTACCTTCTAGAACCTTCCACACACCTACAATCTTAAACATTTCACACACACACACACGTACCCATCCGCACCGATCCATACCGATCCATACCGATATGCACAGATCCGCACAGATCCATATCCATCCATAACCATCCATACCCATCCGTACCCATCCGTACCCATCCGTACCAATCCGTACCAATCCATACCAATCCGTACCCATCCGTACCCATCAGCGCCCAACACGCCTACAACTACGTCTACGACTAAGTCTACGTAGACTTAGCAAAATCACTCACTAGTACTATTCAAAATTTTATTAAATATAACAAGTTTGTTTCACAGTGAAAAGAATATGCTCAACATGAAGCATGCAATTCATACTGCAATCGTAATAGAGAAGGATGAATTCAAATGTAAGTTATCAAGTATTTGATCAATCAGTCTCTTCTGCAATTGGCGTCTTCTGAATTTTCTTTTGCTTGATCTGATATGAGGATTCATCGGCGTCGTCATCCGGCATTGCAAATATAAATTATGCAGTAATAAATACTACGAATTAAGCTCTGATTTGATTTTCTAAATTCAATTACCACTTTTACAAAGGCAAAAGTCAGGTTAATAATATTGAATTTAAAAATAAATTACGAATGTAGTCTGAATCATTTCAAACAAATAAAATAATTCTGATCTCAATGAAAAAGTTTAAGTTAGTTTAAAAATCCATTATTTTAAAATAATTGCAGAAGTCTGGTAGAATGCCGTGCACATGGTAATACCATATTTTAGCTGAGTGCAGGATATTGCTCATTGCACATTCTTTTAGCAGATCTTCTGTTTGAAGTGGTTCAATGCCAAGTTTACAAATCAGATCATAAGTTGATGGAGGAATCGACCCTAATGCACCAATAATAGAAGCGTAAAGCTCTACCTGATAATCAGGTTTCGCTACCTGTAATTCACTCTGAAGCAAGCTATATTTCTCAATATTTGCCTGATCAGTCAACTCAAAATGTGAAACAGAATCCATTGGACACTTAATATCAATCATGAATATTCTTTTTCTTTCAGTATCAGTTATTATAAGATCGACGCGTTGTTTAGAATTCAGGACAAGAGAACAAGAATGATACACCACGACAATAAAATTAGGATTTTTTAGATTATTCGTTATTATCTTTATACAGTCATTGTGTCTCTCTAATGTCAGTATTTGGTGAATCTTACATGACTGTAAAGCATGAGACATAGTTTCATCCTCTTTCTCACAACGTCTACAAAGTCTAGAATCCCCTTTTCTATTAGGCTTTGCATTGATGTTAAGTGTATTAGTTCGCGCTCGATGTATAAAGTTCCATGCAAATTCGCCAAGTTTACTTTTAAAAATTGCTTTATTTATTTGAGGAAATAATTTTATAGCCGCTGCAATCATGTCGCTTTTATTACTCAGTTGCCACTTTTGCATATATGAGTCGTACAATGCAGAGTGAAATATGTTAGAAATTGCTTTTCGAAACTTAGTCGTAAGGATGAAAGTTCCATGACTCTTTGTTATCAGATATAAAAAAACTTGCTCTTTAACAATATGAAAAGATACGGAAATTAAGTGTTCTTTAAAGTAAATTATTGAAGTACCTGCAAGTTGAAATCTCGTTTTCTTTCCACCATGATTCAATTTAGTTTCAGCACCATTAATCCAATCAAAACTTTGTTGTAATGTAGGCTCTTTGATTCCAAGACGAGGACCCGTTACAAACTTTAGAGAGTCAATATTAACTTTTCTCGAGTAATCGCAATTGGAAGTAAAGAGTCGGAAAAAGTGCACAATTGTTTGAGTATGATATTCATCAAGCAAATCAACACACGAAGCTCCACCATTTTCAGTTGAGTTGTATAAATAAACTGTCTCAGAATTGTGCGGCAAGTTCAAAATTCTTCTCAGATGGCCACGCAATTTACTTGAGTTATTGCCACAGGGATTAGTATTTCCTTGAGAAGCTGATAAAGTCATAGTTTTAATTTCACGTGTTCGGAATGCAAATGTTAGTCGAGAATGAATAAAAATCTTGTAGGCCTTGAGTTTTTGCCAACCAAATAAACCGGAATCTGCAATTTATTTTGTGTCACTAACAACTTTATCAAGAATTGCATAGGGACTTTGATCATTGTCCTCACCTACTGGAACACCAAGATATTGATAAAATTCTTTTGACAACAATTTTTTGATCTCCTTTTCATTTATCAAGATCTCACCATTGATGTTAACTCTGGGAAGCTGCATGTAGCCACACTTCTCCGGTCGGTATTCAAATCCTATTTCTGTAGCAGCTTCAACGGCAACATCAACAATTTTGTGAAAGTTCTCGACATTGTTTGCAACAAGTGCAATGTCATCTGCATAAGCTAGAACTTGAACGGGCAAATCACCAATCATAAACGGTTCAATACATGATCTACCTATTGCTTCAAGAACAGGATTAATGGCAATCGAGAAAAGAATCATTGAAAGAGGACATCCTTGTTTAACTCCTTTTTTGATTGAAAGATTAGGTGTTACAATTGGGCCACAGCTGTAGAAAGATTGAGTGTCGGTGTAAAGTAATTTGACATTAGTAATAAATTCTTCGCTAACGCCAATAGTTTTCAGAGCACTCCACAAGTAGTCATGAGGAACACTTCCAAATGCGTCCTTAATATCTAACCAAGCAATAGCTAATGGGGAATTCTTGCTATATTTCGAATGCTCAAGTGCAGAAGAAAGTATTGAATTGTGCTCGACACAACCTTCATGGACAGAGCCGCCCTTTTGCCCAATATGCAAAATATCGTTACAAATCACCCATGATGTTAGGCGTGTAGTTAAAATAGACGCAAAGACTTTATAAATAACAGACAGCAGAGCTATTGGTCGCCAAGATGAAACTTTATCATAATTATCTGTCTTATCAGGTTTCGGAATTAGTATAGTCTTGAAAGTTTTCCAGCTAGTCGGAATGATTTTACTACTGATGATTTTATTAAACAGGAAACTTAACAAAATACCTTCAGGGTCAAGAAGAGCAAGATCTTTGTATTGAATACCATCAATACCCGGTGAAGTGTTATCAGCTCTCTTTAATTCGTAAATAACTTCAAACGGTAAAATATCTACAAGATTGAGAACATTTGTCGTGCTTCGACAATCTTTAAGAATTTTATTCCATGAATTCGATACTGGGTCCTTGTGGCTAAATTGGTTCAGAATATCCTGAATTTCAGGCCTGACAGTGACTGGTAAGTCATTAATAATTTTATAAAAAGTTAATTTCATATTAATTAAAAATTCTGATCTACTTTTATATTTACTTATTATATTTGAGTTTTGTTTACTTCCTAGGTATGGTTCGTGGGATTTAATTTCAGTGAAATTATTTAAGTGAGGAATTTGTCGAATAATGCTTTCAACTATTTGGTTAACATCAGCATTTTCAAAACTAATAACTAATTCAAATACTTTATTTTTACGCTGTTGTAAGTCAAATTTAATTGTTTCTTTTGCTTTTGTTAAAATTTTCTCTTTATCTTTGTTATTGATCTCAGAAACAATTGGAAGAACAGAGTTGATAATTTTTGCTATTTCTCTCAAATTAATGTTTTCAAGGGACATATCATGCGCATAGTTGTTGATGAAAGCACATATTAGAATTTTACTGAGCAAACCTGAACCACGAACATCATGTGGAAATTTGCCTGCTCTAATGGCACAACCACGTGAGTTTCTTATTTCATTTATTTTAGTAACTAATACTTTACAAATAAATGTATAGTTTAGGCTGACATCAAGTGTTGTTGGATCCAGAAAGTAATGCTCGTCAGTGTTATAATCAATTAACATTAGTGTTTCCCGAGACTTTGGTGGAGCAAAAATGGCAAATACAACTTTCGCGTTTTGGAGGCACTTATAATTCAAATGTTCATTCAAATAATGAGTACAATCGTCAAGAATAGCAGTACACATTGTGAAACCCAAAAGAACGAAGTCTGTTGATAAACTTAAATTATTAAAATATTTTATTAAAATGCTGTCGGTAATCTTTCCATTTATTAGATTTAAATTTATTGAAATTTCAACACACTCTTTAGTGCTGATATCATCAAGTAGCTTATATATTTTATCATGTTGAAAATCCCGATCTAAAATCAATTTTTCCAAAAACACAATGAAAGCAGTGGCATGAAAAGTTGGATCATCTGAAATGAAGCAGTGGTGGAGAATACCATGATTTATTTGAAATTTTATTTTCATACTCAAGAAAAAACTATTTAAATAATCCGTAAAGTTTCCTCCTATTTCGGTTAGTCTATCAGAAATATGAGTCTTTCGAAAATCGAAAATATTACAAGTCATACGACGGGTCGAATAGAGAAGTAAACACCAATAATTTTCATTGAGAATTATGCTAATGACATGTTGAACGTCTTTGAACTGCCGAAAGTTGACGTTCTCAATGATATAATTATTATTTTGGGCTATTAAATTGATAGTTAGATCCGGGGAAAGAACAAGTATATTAGTATTGCTTTTAAACCATTTACTTAAGAGGAATGACACACATGACTTTTGAAATTTTGGTTTAATATTAATACTGTTATTGATGTTTCGTTTTTGTTTTTCAAGAGTAAGCGCAATTGCTTTTTTAAAATTGATTCCCATCAAATTATTTTTAGGAAGGCCCCCACCGATAACTTGGGATACTTTGTTTGAGCCAAAAATTTGAAAATCATGCACCTCTTGTCTTATCCCATCTATAAAATTGTTAGGAAAAGTGTCCAAACCTTGACTTATAAGAATTGCATAAGCACAAATAGAAGGACCGCAGTAATATATCAATTTTAGGAGGAAATTATGGTTAAATATCAAGTATGTACAGATAAATATCGGGTTTTTAATGAAAATGATCAGTAATATATCGATTTAAAGTAGATATTTTTACTAAATATTGAGTATGTGCAGAGAAATGTAGAGTTTTACATGAAATTCTCAGTAATATATCAATTTTATACGGATAAAAAATCATTTTTTAAACACATTTTGAAACGAAAAACCACCATAAAATCTGAAATACTTGAAAAAATATTTATTAAAGATGATTTACAAATTGGACTAGGGTTAAGCGACATCATTGTTGAACGAGAAATTGAATATGATTTACTACGCTCATATCGAATTATAAAAGTGAACATCGGAAGATATAATGTTAAGGAAATAGTTCTTCTCTTTTGGAAAAATTAAAAATTACATTAAATGAAATGAAACATTCAAAAGTTCAATTTGAAGTTTAAGTAGAATTTGAAAAAGATGGGGAACTCAAAGTAGATAGTATATCAAATCACGCTGCTTCAGTGACTACAACTTTTCTTGATATTGGTACAAAGAAAATAAATGAAAAGATTGTTGAATGAACAGAAGTAGTTTGAAAATAAACCGAATATTAGAAGTAAATTTCAAGGTAACCAAAGTTTCTAATATATCTAGGTTATCTGGACATAGTTATATTCCAACACCTAAAGCTCTAATAGGTAAAAAGGTAATAGTTAACGTACAAAATACCAATAATTTATGTTTCATATATAGTGTTTTGACTGCATTGAAATCTGATAAAATCAAGAAAGATAGACCAAGAAAATATTTACCGTATATGAATGACTTGATATGCGATCCTAACGATATGTCAATGAAACTGTGTGATATCCCAACTTTTGTGAAGAAAAATCCTGGTTTAGCAATTAATGTAATGATTTAACGAAAATTTTGAGGATAGAGAAGAACTTATAATGAAGCATCCATATTTAAATATAATTCACCGAACAAAAGTAACTGGATTGGATCCAATTTATTTATTATTGATAAAGGAGGGTGAAAAATATCATTATACAGCAGTAATTAATTTACAATCCTTGATGAATTGTCATAAAAATAATGATTGTAATGTTCGAATTTGTTGCAAATGGTGTGAAAATTGTTTAAATGGATTTCGTAAGCCAAAATCCTTTGAAAAACATCAAGAGTTATGTAAGAAAAATCAGTTGGGTACTAAGCATTATACATTACCAAAAGATAAATATTTGGAGTTCAAAAACGATAACACCTCATTTCGTTATCTATGCAGATTTTGAATCTATTTTATCAAAAGATAACATTTATTTTCAAAAACATTTGCCAATTTCTGATGGACTCTTATTAATCAACAACTTCACTGATATGACAAGTTACCATCATTTCATTGGTCAAAACTACGTTTATGAATTTTTGAAGAATATTCATTTGATAATTGTGAATATTGTTATTTGTGTAATAAGAACATAGTAGATAATGTTAGACCATTTTACTGGAAAATATATTGGTCCAGCATGTAAAAGTTGTAATGTTAATAGGAGCATCAAAGAATTATTACTTGTAGTGTTTTACAATGCATATAATTAGATTCGGATATGTGTTAAATAAAATAAGTCGGTGATTAGCAACAACATTATATTAATTTTAAATGACTTTTGTTGATTTATTTGAAAAGATTAATGAAATTATGTTCGATTGAATAGTATGATTTCCTATCAATGCGGTACCAATAATATTTAGAAAATAATTTGAACATTAAATTTTGAACTAATTTGAGTCGTTGTCATTGGTAATAAATAGAATTAACCAATCAAAATCAAGTATTCTATAATTTCATTTTCAAATTATTATTTTCATTAAAATTTTAATTATTTATTAGTATTTTCAACAACCGGTTTTAGTTAAATAATAATAAGTTTATTGAAAAATAGTTTGTATGTTTTCAAATTATTTTCAAGAAAACTATTAATTTTAATATATTTATTAGTATTTTGAGTTTAGCGATTAAATTTATCGAAAAATAATGTCGTTATCAAAGCAATTGTAACAGCCAATCAAAACCAAGTATTTTGTTTCTCTTTTTTCAAATTATTTTCAAGAAAACTGTAATAATTTTAATAAATTTATTAGTATTTTGAGTTTAGCGATTAAATTTATCGCAAAATAATGTCGTTGTCAATAGCAATAGTAACAGCCAATCAAAATAAAGTATTTGGTTTGTACTTTTTCAAAATTAATTTAAAGAAAAGTTATTGAAATATAACTTATTGAAGAATAACTTTCTATTAAAAAATAAGTTCAGTCAATAATATTTCTAATTAACAATTGCATTTAATCAATCAATAATTTTACGAGTTTATTTAAATTGACGATTAACAAATTTATATACTTTTTAATCTAATTTCAATTGAGATTTTCAATTTAATATTCTTAAATTAAAATATTTATTCATAAATTTATCGAAAAGTATTATAATATACCTAGTTTGAATCATAAATTATTGAAATATTTAATAGGTATCACCTCATGAATTTTTAATGGTTATTTAATCAATTTTGGCTACATAAAGCTTTAATGTCAGAAATTATCGGTTACTTTCATTTGTAAATCCAGTGACTTATTTTCATAAAAACACTAAAAACACAACGAATTTAGTTGATGGTATCGCTAATAATTTATAGAGTCGAATGAACTTGTAAATTAGTATCCGACTAACTTGGTGAATTATTATCAAAATATTGAATTTTCATTAGAAACAGTATATTTGCTATAAATTTATAGAATTTGGTTAAGTATTTACATGTAAATAATCCTATTAATTATTTTCATAAACTAATCCAATGTTTAAATCCTATCTTGAATGAGTTATTTTCAAAATTCTTACATCAGTGGTGTCGGTAATAATTCGTATAGGGGTTCAACTCCTATCGTGGGCGAATTATTTTTTATTTTAATAATTAAATTTTTTAATAGAATATACATCTGTATATATTATTTGATGTAAATTTAAAATTTTATAGAAATTGGTAAAGTAAATCTTGTATAATTTTTTACATTTAGTTAAGTTGAAATTTTAAACTTGTTGAATTATTTTCTTAAAATATTGTAAATCCAGTGTTCAAATTTAAGTTTTGAGTGACTTGATTTTAATTAAATAAACTATCAATATACTATAGTGCTTTTAAACTTAAATTTTCATGAAAATTATTAAAGTTTTATGATTATTTTGATAAAATTGTTATGTAATATACTACTAACAAAATAGTCAGTAAGCTAAATAATTTAGAATTGAACAATTATTTTTAAGACGAGTTTGATGTTAATTTATTATGTTTAATGATTATTTTATAATTTTTTATGTAATAATATAATTAACAATTAAAAATTTCATGTAAATATCATTTTTTATGAATTATTAAAGTTTTATGATTATTTTGATAAAATTGTTATGTAATATACTACTAACAAAATAGTCAGTAAGCTAAATAATTTAGGATTGAACATTTATTTTAAGACGAGTTTGATGTTAATTTATTATGTTTAATGATTATTTTATAATTTTTTATGTAAAAATATAATTAACAATTAAAAATTTCATGTAAATATAATTTTTTATAAATTATTAAAGTTTTATGATTATTTTGATAAAAATTGTTACGTAATATACTACTAACAAAATAGTCTGTAAGCTTAATAATTTAAGATTGAACATTTATTTTTAAGACGAGATTGATGTTAATTTATTATGTTTAATGATTATTTTATAATTTTTTATGTAATAATTTAATTAAAAATTGAAAATTTCATGTAAATATAATTTTTTAATATATCACATGCAAGTAACATGAATCTATGAGGTAAACGAAACTCTTACGTTTATATATGAAGTAAACAGTATAATAATAATACCAATAGTACTAGTGAGTGATTTTGCTAAGTCTATGTAGACTTAGTCGTAGACGTAGTTGTAGGCGTGTTGGGCGCTGATGGGTACGGATGGGTACGGATTGGTATGGATTGGTACGGATGGGTATGGATGGATACGGATGGGTATGGATCTGTGAGGATCTGTGCATATCGGTATGGATCGGTGTGGATCGGTGCGGATGGGTACGTGTGTGTGTGTGTGTGTGTGAAATGTTTAAGATTGTAGGTGTGTGGAAGGTTCTAGAAGGTAGGTGTGAGGAAGTTGGTAGGTGTGTGGAAGGTTCTAAAAGGTAGGTGTGTTGGTCCACAACTGCATGACATAATAAGGTAGGTGTGTGGTAGGTGTGTTGGTCCACAACTACGTGACATAATAACAGTTAGGTAATCAGTCTCCGAGTAGTGACCAGTGACGTAATAAGTGTGTACTGACCAGTGACGCGTAATAAGTGACCAGTGACGTAATAAGTGTGTACTGACCAGTAACATAGTAAGTATGACCAGTGACATAATAAGTGTGTACTGACCAGTGGTCAAGTGACGTAATCATGAGGTCACTGACCAAAGGTCAATTACTAGGTAGCAGCTAGTGAACACAGGTCAATCTCCAGGTAGCAACAGCGCGTGCAGAGGTCAAATATTACGTAATAATTACATAAGCCAAGGGGGGTTGTATCTGACGGGGCTCACATCCTACTACTTACGTCGGGTGGAATAACTGTTGTAGATTCACAAGAACAAGAGGTTGAGCATAAATTATATTAAATGACAAGAATTTATTCGTGCAATTCCATATTTCTGTTGCAGTCGGGGCCTGTGAGCCCTTTTTCGGGGAAGATTTATGAGATTGGGTCTCGGAATCATAATAAAAATTTTTGTCATTTAAATGATGGAAATTACCGTTTTGACTAGGAAATCTTTGCTCCCTCGAGTTCTCCTCATTCAGCGTCCTTCGAGGCCTATCTGAACTTCCACGCGTTGGGTGCCTAGAGTTTGAATGCATATTGGTGAATTGAAAATTGTCCGTGTTCAATTGAACGATGGTATTTATATAAGCATGGTTGTGTTGGCGTAGTGTGTGCTTCCACCCTCTGTCTGTGTGCTGCGCCCCAAATGTAAAGGGCGTGTTATTTTCATTTCGTAACAAGTGTGGGAGTACGATTCCGACTGATTATTCGGATCGGGTGAGATATTGATCGACGATCCCTAAATGTCAAACCTACTGCGTTTAACTTGTTATTTGCCAATTCAGATCTTCCTCATTTTTAAAACATTATTTTTCCTGATTTTGGTCGTTCGGATTAATCTTTTCCTGATGGCTATTCATTTTAACTGTTGCAACGAATTCGCAGTCTTTCCCACTACCATTTCCCTCTCTTTGTCCTTAAGATCTATGTGTGTTCATGTTATATTTAATGAGTGCCCACTGGACTACTCGGGGTTAATGATTTTGAGCCGAATGTTTTTAAAAAGTTTATGTCGATTTTATCGAAATTAAGTGCAAGAAAGTTGAGCCAAAAGACCCACTCTCAAGCCACTCTATTTCGCTATTGAATTCAATGATTTGACGTTTGGGTTCCTGCGTTCTCACGCCGGAACCTTCACGGGCACGAACCATTGGCGGACTTACACCGCACTTATACAGTTAGATAGGGTTTTTTATTTTACTATCTTGCGGTATGTTTTGGCTGTGGGCCGGAAACGAAATAATAAATAAATTTTACCATATCAGTTGAGTAAAGGTTTCGACATGAAATATTTCACATAGTAGTCGGACATCTATTGGCATCATCATTGTTCATTGCTTCATCCCAATACATTTAATCAAATTGGACAAGAAATTCATGCAGTATTCACTCATTGGTCAAATAATCCATTATGGATCCATCTATCTCGCTTCACACAGCAACTGAGAGTTGTCGTGTTCAGGCAAAACACTTACTAGTGTTAATTGCCTGAAAGCACGACTCTCAGTTGCAACGCACACCAACTTAGTTTAGACTGAAATTTTTTCTCTGAAAATTAAGACTGAAAATTTGTCAAAACACATCAGTATATATACCTATAATTTGGCCTTAACCTTGCGTGGTATTTTTATTGCGATTAAACAAAATTTGACCTTGAAATTATTGGTGTTATCTAAATTTAATTTTTATTAATTTCTTAATTTAAATTGGCAATTTATTTTTAACATTTTTAATTAAATTTATTCAGCCAAAAATATTTTATTTTTATTCATTTAATTCATTAATTTTTACTTTTATATAAATGGTCATTTTACTGTCAAATTTTCATGTTATTATGTTATTTTTTATGTAGATTTCGTGCGGTTCTTGATGCATTTTGTATTTATTTTATTTTACTTTTATGATTTTGATTTTATATTTATTTATATTCTCTCAGGTTTTAAAGTGTTCAGTTGCTATTGTATATTGTATTTTAAGTTATCTTGGTGCTGGGTTTTTATGCTGTATTACTGATGCATTTAAACAACTTTCAAGGCTATTTGTGTTCTGGCCCAACAAAATCAATCAAACTGTCCTGATAATTGTCTTTTGAATTCCCTTTTGTTCATTTTCTTTGTTGTTTATCCAACTCGGGTTTTTCCTAAATTAATTAATAAATTAGAGATCTCCGGTTTTTTTTATACAAGTCCATGCTTTTCGACCATTTCTAAGCGTATTCTAATCATTTGATTCTCACCATGATCTTCACCATCATCAAATCTATATCCTGCCCGCTTTTCGAATTCAAATTCGATAGTTTAATTACTTTTTTTGGTGTTCTAGTGCCACACTTTATACCGTTTAATTCAAATCATAACATTTTTGTTGGTTGCTTCCGAGATGTTTCATTTTCCTAGAAATTACTTTCTTTTAAAATAATTTTTTATTTACAACCCTAATATTATTATTATCATTATTTTTATCGGTATTTCACAAATGTGGAATTTGTTTTATTTCCAAGAAAATTTTCCGGATTAAATATTAACCATAGAGAGAATTGGTTATGAAGATAAGCGATTGTAATGACGTAAATTTTTCAAACAAAAACCAATAAAGGAAAATTGACAATAGCTTTGATAACTGATATCGTCTATCAATTGGTTCTCGGTCACATAGCATTGTAGTGAAAATAGAAAGCGAAATCATTTGGCATTTCAAAGTCAAAGAAATCTGACGTTACAGCAAAGAAATAAATTGATAACCCAGAACAACATCAATATGGTCATTATCTCAAGTAATTTTGTCCCCAAAACGCAAAATTTCTTTATTGCCAGTTTACTTCTATGGCCATCTTGTAATTATATTACAAATCTACTGTTTTATTCTTCTGTTTGAAGCAATCGTCTAAATACTATTTCTTACATCAACTTTGCAGTGCTATTATAACCAGATGTTGTAAATTGTAGTATCGATAAATCAAAATAATTTTGTGACTTTTCATTTGAATAATTAGAGCACCATGAATTAGATGTAAAGTAAAATCAATTATTGCTATTTGTTTTAGATTAAAATCAAAAAAACAAAGGCAAAAAATAAAACCTATTGCGTACTTTATTTATAAGTAGTATGTTATTGCAATAATAATTAAATTAAATTAAAAGTGTCCATTATTTATATTTTCTTTAAGGTTGATATCCAGTGGGGCAGGCGGTCCTTGATGAAATCCCAAAGGTGGAGATCCACTTGGATAGGTTGGAGGTCGCGGATCATGTTCAGAAATCCTCGAGCTCCAGGATAGCCTCTGTCTTGAAGATAAGTGTATGTTGTGTCGTACTTATAAGAAGGATGGCTAGTATAGAGTGATGGGACTTTCCCTGGCCTTGCCCTGAGAGTATGCCGGTAAGCCACTCCCCTAGTTCATTCATGTAAATATCAATGTAATAAACACAATAGCTTTACTGGCATTCGTATAATTGATCTTCCAATGACCCAAATAGATTTTCTCTTAAAGGAAAGTTTTGTGAATAAAGTCCACCAACCGGAGCATATTGCTGATGACCTCCTGAAGGCAATTGGTCAGCAACATATGAGCTCACCTGGAAAAATTAAATTCATCCACCGTATAGTATTAATATAACAGAGAAAGGGTCACATTTGCACCACATAAGGCTATGCCGACGTAACAAGAAAATATTCATAAATCCTACAGCCCATCGTTAAAGAAAGCCTCTTAATATTGTTAGGGTCACACCAAAAACTTATTGCTTTATGAGCTCATCAATAAATCCTAATACAAATGGTAAAAATCAGGAAATTTTGACAGCAATTTATATAAAATTAGTATAATATAAATTCTAACATAAACATCACCGATTTAAAATTGAAAACGCGAATTGAACATAACTTAAACTAGAGCTTCTCGAAAATTTATCGATATAAGTGAAGAAATAATTTATCAAATTTTCGAGAAATTTAAAATATTGAATATTTTATCAAATGTACTTTTCTAACCTTTTTAAATTAATTAATTGAAATAAATAATAAAATATTAATAAATTTTAAATAAATATTATTTTTAAAATTCAAAATTGAAAATCACAACAGGCAAGACTGTACAAGACAAAAAAATCAAACATGATTTTTTTTTCTATAGCGGTTGCACTCTGACAAACGATAACCCAGTGATGTTCGGTAACAACAACATTACAACAACAAAAGCACAAACAATAAATATGACTTGCACTCAAAGGAACAGCATACATTGCGAGGTGCTGAGTACGAGGTACAACAACAATAACAGCATTGGGCTCAACACAGCTTTGTTTTGCTTTGTTAATAAATAAATAAAATAAATATTGTTTGAAAGGAAATATTAATTAATTTATAAAATAAAATTTAGTAAGGCCAAGTAAGATGAGTAAAACCTATTTAAACTGATGGTCATATTTAAAAAAATCGAAAAGAATCAAATCGTTGATTGTCAACTGTGTGCGAAAAAATTGGCGTGCAAACATTCGTCCCTAACAGTACTGCATCGTCATCTCGAAGGAGTTTATGGTCTAAAAAGAAAAGCCGATACAAAGGATTTTGACATGTGATGCTCGAACCCAAAAATCGAGAATACGTTGGATAAATGTATAAACAGAACTGATTGCAAATTTTCACTGCAGTTGATCGGGTTTCCATAAATTTTCAAAAAAGGTTTTAATATTCCAAAAAATTCTTCGTGTGTTATGGGACTAATTTTTGCATATTACGAAAAAATTAAAGTGTAGTATATAAACAAAATATAATATCGAACATCAAAATAAGAAGACTAGTATTTCAATTGATGAATGGGAAAGTTTGAGAAACCGTAGATATAATAATGAATATTCGCTTGATTTGAGACTGGAAAAAATACATGGCACTTGTCCAGCCGAAATGGCTTTAAATTTATTTGACGAAATGTTAACAACATTTAAATTGTCATTCGAAAAAGACATATTTGCTGTAACAACTGATCGCGTAGCGCTAATGTAGAAATTCAGAAAATTATCTCGAGTTACTCGATTATCGGATAAATCAGCAAATATGTTATGTTTTTGAAATATAATTTTAAGAAATAAATTATTAAAAATATTCAAACTAATTGACTTGTATTATTTAAATGCAAACTTATATTGTTCCCAAATTCTCGAAAATTCTCGGAATTTTTGGGGAATAATTTCCCAATTCTAGAGAATTAAAATACTCCGAGAAAATGGGAAACCCTATCTTAGACTATATATTTCTACAGATTTACTATCCTAATAACGTAAAAAAATAATATACGGATTTTAGATTACTACGGTGTCAGTTATCTAAATTCAATATATCTTTTGTTTTTACTTGGTTAAACAGAAAATCTGTCGAAATATATAGTTAAATCAGTGGTTCTTAACCGGCGTTCCGCGAACCCTGGTGTTTAGTAGAATAGTGAAGTGTTCCGCCAAATTTAGATATTCAGAAATATGGTATTTCAGAATTCAATTTAGTTTCGTTACATTAAAATGTTTTAAAATTGCAATTTCATGGTTACTTTTACAAAACAATTCTTGGATGTGGGGCCTCTCCTTTCGCAACACCAACCATAACCTTTAGGAACGTATTGCGCTTCGAACAAATCTTCCATCTCGTTCTTTGGTACTCAGTTGAAAGGACCCCAGTGTTCCGTCAAAAGTTTTGAGATTACAAAGTGTTCCTTCATTGCCAAAAGATTAAGAACCACTGTCTAGTTATGTTCGATTCGCGTTTCAAATAATAAATCGATGCCATGTTTATGTTATAACTTATATTATACTTATTTTTAAGTCTTGCGCGAACAAAATGATCAAAATATTTCTAAAATTCACAAAAAAATGATTTATTAAATTTTCAAAAAATATGTTTATTAATAAATAAATTAAAACTGGATCATGAAATAAGTTAAAACTGTTGAGGTTAAAATTATTTTAAAACATGCAAATTTCTAGCAAATTGAAATATCTTGAAAATAGTCAACAAAATGTCACAATTAGAATTGAACTATGTAAAAATGTGAAATTGCAGAAAATTATTTTATGTGAAAAAAGCAAAAAACCATTTAATTTGAATTTGAAAAACGGGTCAGATATATATTATATCAGTATACGTTTAGAAAGGGTCGAAAACCAAGGGAATGTATAAAAAACAGGAAATCGTTATTTAAAAACCCGAGTTGGTAAACAATTGGAAAACTAAGCAAATAGGAATTCGAAAAAACCTTATCAAGACAACATGATTAATGGAAACAAATAAGAGAATGATTATAAGTGGGAAGGCGCACGAAGGTTAATTAATTATTTTTCTTTGTATAACAACTTGAAGGAAAGTCAATTTATTCAAAAGTAATTTATCAAAGACTATTATATAAAGAAAATGTTAAACTGCTGGTATTCTTTCTCAAGTAGGGACAAAGAAAATGAAAATAGGTTTCGTAAAATACGGAAATTTGTTTATAATATAACAGGGAAACTAAATGGAGAAAGTGATCAATTTGAATTGAATCAAATTTGGAATAACAAAAATGGTGATTATTGCCATAAAGTGCACATAATCAAGACAGCCACATCAAAGCTCATTGGATAGTCAGGATGGAAGTTTGTTTTTATAATTATTGGCTCGGGCTTTTTATCTGCATTTTGCAACATATACACCAGCTGTCACTGAGATAAATCACCTATAATATAAAAGAAAATCAATAAATTTATAGCATATAAACACACCAACTCACCTTGAGGTTGCTTGTAAAATCGTCAATGAGACAAACCCTAAACTATAGAGACACAAAAAGTGAGAGAGAAATAAAAAATTGTACATTAACTCAACCTATAATAAAACATACATGCTAACTTTTAACATGTAGCCATCCGAAGTTGAAAAAATCCCTATAATAAATAATTTTATAGACATTTTTGAGATAATTTTAGAAAGAAAAATGGCGGAAAAAATTTTAATTTAAATTTTGAGGTTTTTGCTAGGAAATTTCGAGTAAATGAGGATATATCTTCATAAGATTTACCTTAAAACTAAAATTAATCTAATATTTCAGATATTTCTGTAGAAAAAAGCAAAACCTGAAATCCGAAAAAATGCATAAATTTTTAAATTATTTTTGTAAGTTTTAAAAAATAATCATAAACCAAATTTATAAAAAAATTTTTAAAAAATATAATTATTTAATGCACATAATAATTTTTATAAGTTCAAAAATAATTTAACTCACATTTTTTGAATAATAATATCCGAAAAAAATACATATTTTTGAAGAATAGTTATTGTTACTAATTTTCCTAAATATTATTTATAATAATATATATGAAATAGTTGATCAAAGTTATATTTAAGAGCTTGAATTATGGATCATATTTCCTTATGAAATCATAATTCAACTCTTAAAATTTAACTTTAAGTTATATAACAATATAAAAAACAACTTACTTAGCAGCCATTTAAAAAATGGCTGAAATCCATTCACAAAAAATAAATTCCGCTAAGTTGATTTATGTATCAACTTGAATTATAGCGGAATTTATCTCAGTGACAGCTGGTGTAACATAAACATTCACTGGGATTAATATTCGTGTTGAATGATTTTAAAGAGCATGAGGAGTATAATATACCGACTAGTATTATTTATTAAAACCCAAAAAAATAAAACGAATTTTTTAATTAAATTTTCAAAAATCATTTAATATTTATTTTCATCCTTTATAGCAGGGGTGTAAGGGCCACACGTAGTCTACCTTGACCATTTATGTTTCAATTTAACTCAGAAAAAATGTAAATAGTGTATCTAAATCTAATATGAGTATTTTTTTAAATGTCGCACGCGGAGTTATAATGCTTTTCCAAATTTGTCCACAAGATCATTATTTCATAAACAAATACAAAATTGTTTTCGCTATAATCAAGAACTTGATAACGGAGTTGACAGAAAATCATTTTTATGTATTAGGAATTTATCTCAAGCCATATAATTCAGGTCAAACAAGGAGCCGCAAATCCAAATTTGGAACTGTCAAAAAGGCAAAACAAATTAAACCAAAAACTCATCAAAATGTTATTTACATTAAATGTGCAAAAGCCTTTAACTATCAATTTTCAAATACGTTTATTTTATCACTGAAACTATTCAAAGTAACTTGGGAAGAAACTATGGATATTTTCAATCTGATCACGAATTTTCCTCTTTGCTTGCATCCAAAGCCTTTCAATTTTTGGAGTTTTAAATTAATAATGAATGTCGTCAACAAACGCTGTGCATAATTATCAATTCGTGCTGATTTGTAGAACATGATTAGTAATAATTCCATAAATTGTCTGAGCTTTTCTTCATGATTGTCGTTCAAAATCTTTTATCTATACAAACAATCCACTTCCCCACGACAAATAACTCCGCGATGATATTTCCTTTGATTGAAATAGGTTCCATCGACCGCCATATACATTGGCACATCAAGTCGTAGGAACTAATCGTTGTACTCGATGCCGAGAAGTTCCGTAAGCCAGAATAATCATCTAATACTATTGTGCATTTCTAATAAATGCCTTATAAATGTGCACTCGTAATGCTCCAATATGCTTTGCAACAAAAAACTGTTAGTAATCTGTATTTAAGTAAAAATTTCAAAGTTTGTTTATAAATAAAGTTATGCAGAAAATGTATTTTTTTAAATTTTGGTTTGTTTTATGACAGTTCCAAATTTGCGACCGCCAATTCAAATTGTTTCTGAATTCACATCCAAGATCCAAACACAATGTAAGCAGGATTTGAAATCCACTAATAAACACAAGCCAATCTCATAGTATGGAATACACACACGCTAACAAATTTCAGTATTTACATTACACAATTGGCATCTTTTCTATATTTTCAAGAACGTTTGGTAATTGTAATAAATTATTTAATTAATAATATTCATAATTAATTAAATATAAATATTAAAAATAGTTTCAAGATTTCCCAGGACACTATATTTAACCAATCAGATACCGTCGTTAGTATTCCTAGAGCTTTCAATTTATCTGATTGGAAAGGAAATGCGCTGAGAATGTGTTCCATGCCTTCGGTGCATTGGTGGTCAATCAGAGTTCTTATTTATAATTTATTCATAAGTTTCATGATTTATAATTAACCTTTTGATGATGTTTAACGCTTCTAGCCGATCGTTATTGATAGGTTGCATAGCAATCAAAATTTCTTTGCCTTCTGCACAAGTCATTCGACAAAGTCTCTGGTAAAAGAAAATCTCTACAATTGGTAATCTGTTGCTAATAATATTACTTTATCCAAACTTTTGATGACCTTCAATTTTTCTGGCGCAGTTTTGAAGGATTTTAATAGAATTGCCGCCTAATTATTCACTGTTAGTTATATTGTGTTATGAAGTTAACTCTAACCTGAGTACCACTAAAGAAGCCTTTTCCATAATAAACAATGTTAAACTTTTTATCAATCGAATCTGTTCTTCCTTTAGATTCCTCACAAGGTCCATAAAATAAGACTCGTCCGCCGGTTTTTTAGCCATTTTTTATATTTTTATATGAAACTTTTTATATGTGATAGTTACTATCTTAATGCCGGAATGGAAGAGTTCATTTATTTTTTATTAAAAAGAACTTTTATTTAATCTTTAAAATTTATATAATGAGATATCAAAGTTTCGTAGAAAATATAAACAAGTTTATTTTTATATATTTCTTAAATTAATCTTACAATTGAACATTTTTAAAATTAAATAAAGTTTAGAATTATTAATTTCAAAGTTGATAAAATAATAATTGATGTCTAAAAGTTAAAATTGAGAATAAAATATTGGGAAGAGGTAAAAAATGTGAATGCCCATTTATAAGATTGCAAACACAGCAGTGCATGTTCAAAATCAAACATAACCTAAGCTAAACACCCAAAAATATGAGAAAAATATAATTAAATACAAAAAATCAAAGAACGTAAAACTAAATTAAAATATATACAAAGATGCACCAAGAGCCGCACGAAATTTACATAAATATAACATAACATAAAATTTGACCGAAAATGGACAACTTATAAAATATAAGGAATTATTGAATAAAATAAGAAAAAATGGAATATTTTTAGTAAAAATATTCAATTAAAAAATTATAAAAATATATTGTTCACATTATTTAAGGAAATAATAAAATTAGCTTTGATAAAACAAAATATTCAAGATCAAATTTTGTTTTAACTATACCGATTCATTTTTATAGAATTTTAGTCTCTTTGTGAGCAATCACTTTTTCCTTGCAAAAAGCTTAGACTGTTTTTTGCTAGAAAAACTACTATTGTTCATTTTGAAAAGTACAACGCTAAGTCAGCGAAACAACATTTTGGCAAAACTAATGTGCAATTGACAGAATCTATTGAACTGAAGTGTTGAAAATTTTCTAAGTAAGGACGCAGCTCCATTGACAGATTTGTGAGAATGAAGTGATGATGTAAACCTGTACTGATTATGATGATCTGAATTATATGATTTTTAACGAAAACTGACTTCATAAATGTGTCGAAAGTTTTCCGGACCACAGTGAAACACACCGCAAGATAGTAAAATCTGCATACTAGTCGAGACGTGTAAGAGCAGGTGTATCCACAAACATCTCGTGTCCATGCGGACTCAGTCGTGCGTAACGACGGGGTTTGAACGTCAATTATGAAAATTATAGGGGCAAAAGAATGATAGAGGACCAGTATTTTGGTGTACCCGCTGTCATCCATCTCCCAAAAAATTGATCTAAAATCTCATTTACTTATCGGCTAAAAATCTTTTACATCGAGTTGTCCGGTGGGCACTCATGAAAAATCATAATATCAACATAAATGTCTTAAGATCAATATAAAGGGAAGTGAGAGGGAAGTGTGCGAAATCTTTGCAACAATATAAATTTTTTATTAATATTAATATAACATAATCGCTCATTTTAGTAATAAACGTTTAAATAATACACCTAATTTTATAAGTAAACTAGGTTAAGTCAAATAGGTTAACAAAATCTCGACAGTAAAACATTTCGAGTAATCAAAAACTGAGATAGGAATGAATAAATACCGTCAAAAATTTCAGTTTTCCGTAAAATAAGAATAACCCACCTGAGACGGCATTAATAAAAATATAAAATGACAGATCGAATAGTAATTCAATTTTTGACCGTATTTTCACGACAATAAATTAAGGAATAAGTCAAAAATTGAGAATAACTGCATCACACAACTTGTAATTAAAACTGTATAGAATAGAACAGTGAAATAAACAAAGAGACTTCACAAACACTCGCATTACGATACAGCATTTTTCTTTAATATCAAAGAAACTTCAATAAATCATTTATTATACCAACTAACCCCAACCGCAGTAGCAGTGAGGTTGAGGAATTTTCTTTGTCACATGAATCCCTTCCCTCAGATTAGGCCGAACTCACAGTAAATTACATAAGATCACTTCGTCAGCCGACAGCCGAGTTCAAAGATGGCAATTATTTTGACCCAGATGCATGTAAAATTCATTCAACGCCATCCTGTATAGTCTATAATGGAAAACAAATTCAACTAAAACTACAAAGTTACTTCAAATACATAATTACATACTGACATCGGGCGACTGAATTTCAACACCCGATCAATGCATCATTCGGGACTTGATGTTTCATTCACCAAAAACCTTTGAGGCATTGATACAACTACTAAGAATAACATTATCCCACACAGTTGATGAGATTTGAGAACTAGTAGCAGTATTAACGGCATCCGGAGGTAGTGGAGTAAACTCACGACACAACCGAAAGACTATCAAATTTGGCTAAATTGTCAATTCATAAACTTGTTCGACGACCTATCTAGCACAACTGAATTCTAATAATCAAATATTTTATTCCAATGATTTAATTCATTAAATACCAACCGAGAAATAAAAGCAAACAGGTATTGATATCAACTATGGTAATAAAATTTATGAGGTAACAAGAACACTGCAGAATAGAGTATTGGAGGATCAGAATCGGTTTTTTAGTTTTCCTAATTTCATTTATAGAATATATTTTAGTTTAAACGCATATTTATTCTTATAACCATAATAATAATAATGAATAAATAATAATTATAACAATAATAATAATAAATAATAATAATAAATATTAATAAAAGTTAAACTTTTTACCTGCATAGTCGGAGCTTTATGCTCAGTTCTTCCATCAACATATGATCTGATACTTAAACTTGGAATCGATGAAATTAAAACAGAAGTTCTGCTGAAAGAATGTGCTATGAGCAATATCAGGCACTCTGCCAAAATATGGTACTACCACGTGCATGGCATTCTACCAGACTTCTGCAATTAATAAAAATAATTCAATGTAAATATAATAAAATAAATATTAGAAGTCGTATTGCCATTGAAATCAGAAATATATTTTATTTGTAGGTATTTTAATGTTTTTTGAACTTTTCCATTTTCTATATTTATAAATTATATATAGCTAATCTGACCTTTATACTTTGTAATAGTCACACTTATAATCTAGAAAAGAATCAAATGCAGAATAGATTATATTCAAATTAGTTACTCGTACTACAGTGGCAAGTCACAGATGCTGAATACTTCAAGCAGATTGCAAAGCCGGAGAAAAATTTCGATGAATTTTTACCAAATCACAAGCGTAAGAAAAATTCAGAAATCGCAAATAGCAATGAGGAGTGATTGAGCAAATTCAATCATTATAACATTTGATTTCGTCTATCTTTATTGTGATTTCAGTATGAATTTCATGCTTCATGTAAAGCATTTTCTTATCAATGTAAAAGACTTGTATGATGAAGTGGATATTGATAACGACAATTGCTTTAAATCTTTTGAGCTTGAAAATTCATTTCCCGATGGAAACACAGCTAAAAAAGATTTTAAAACCGATTATCGAGTTGAAAAATCTTTAGATGGCCTTCTTGGATTAACTGGATCATTAATTAATTTCGATGATGAATTTGAAACAGCCTTTAACAAATTAAACTTTGTTAATAAATCACCGGTTATAGATGAAAAGGATATTCAATTAAGTCCATTGGTAAATGAGCAAACAGAAGAGATGTTGGAAACTTCACTATCCTACACAAATATGACTATGGAGTCGCCATTTGTAGAGTTGACGAAATTTTCCAAACTGCTCCATCAACAATATCAAAAGTCTGACGCAAGCATTCACGTTCTCAATCAAATAGCATCAACTCATCTGAATCAATTGAATAAAATATTACAATTGTTGAATCTATCAATCGAATTTCTTCCACAACTACGATATTTTTGCATCCTCATGAGCTTTGTATCAATCGATTATAAATTAACTGAAAATAAAATGGAATTCACCATTGGTAGCAGAGCGTGATTCCCTTTTGGGGGGGCACGCACAGATTCTGAATACGAAAGCCCAGGTGAGTGGGCATCAAACTATTATCCAGCCTCACCACAAACAGGTCATTTTTCTTTCAGTCAACTTATCAGTATTCGCAAAATTCAGCGAGAACGCAGCCAGGGGCATCAAACTGAAGGACAGCAGCCAAGCCGAGGTCAGCTGATGGATCCCAGAGCAACAAGGCAAGAATTATTGTTGTTTTTTATTGAACAAATATGGGGATGTGGGGGGTTCAAACTAACTAAACTCCTGCCTTCAGGTAAATATTTGTCCTTTTGAGGACAAATATTTGTGAAAAAGCGTTGACTAGCAAAACCATTACGCTCGAGGTTGAACCAAGTGACAATATTGAAAGTGTAAAAGTAAAGATTCAATGCAAAGAAGGAGTTCCTCCAGATCAACAAATACTCATCTTTGCCGGTAAACAGTTGAATGATGGTCATACATTGTTAGAATTAAATGTAAGAAAAGGATTCAATCTTCATCTAGCTCTACGATTAAAAGAAGGAAATGATGAAGAGGAATTTTGTGACGGTATGAGAAAAATATCGTCGACAAAAAATAAATTAACCCGATTAAGGAATCGGGTCAAGCTCAGTCTAGAGCAATCGGACGGATCTAAGATATATGAATAATACTTGGGGGAACAAGAAGAAGTGATTAACAGGTTGACTCAACTAAAGCTACTGGGAAACAAGATCGGGAAAGTAGCAGAAGTAAAAAAGATAGAAAAGGATATTAATGAGATCGCGAAAAGAGACGAAAGTTTAAATAACCATATCGAGGTGAGGACTAACAAAAGGCTTGGAATAGAGTCGAGTAAGATGAAATCGGAGGAATACACACCAACCTTAGATAAGTTAAAAAGATTGACAATTCCAGTTTTTAATGGACAAATAAGAGAGTTCCAAACTTGGAAGGCAGCTTTTGAAGTGCGAGTCAACAAGGCACTCGGATCGAAAGAGGAGAAGCTACAACACCTCAGGGAGTATCTAGTTGGAGAACCCTTAAAGTTAATTGATACTTTGGGTTATTCTGCTGGGGCGTATGACGCGGCTTTGGAGCGTCTAGAATCTAATTACGGAGGATTAGAAAGGCTATATAGGAATTTGTTCCAAGAATTAGAGAGATTTAGACAGATAAGAGAAGGTCAAATAAGAGGTTTTGAGAATCTTTTATCTATAATTGGTACTCTTGTCGTTCGTTTGGAATATATAGGAAGAGATAATGAGTTGGGCGCGGGATTTATTTTTGAAAAGTTGTTACAAAAGTTGTCACGCTCTGTGTTGGATGAGTGGTTGACAAATTATGACAATTCAAAAAATCGTTCTGACAAAGCAGTTAAAATCTTGCAGGTCTGGTTAGGAACTAAGTTACAGCGGACAAAAGAGGCGATGGAAATAAAAGGAACGATGGAATTTCGCAGAGCGAATTATGAAGAAAGGTCTGTAAAGGTCAGTTTTATAAGTGAACAAGTGGCTGCTGAATTAAACCTCAGTGGAGAAAAGGTCAGAATCCCTATAAAAGTGGTTGGAGGGAGGACGGAGGAAGTTGTTGCACATCGAACAGAGATGACATTGAAGAGTTTGGATGGGCCGGTTGAGAAAAGTTTTAAGGCAATGGCATTAAAGTCTGTGACAGGTGAGATGAGAGTCATGGACTGGAATGAAGCTGCAAAATCATGGCCTTATTTAGCGAAATTGAAATTTCCTTCATATTTGAAAAGAAAGACGGTTGATGTCTTAATTGGAGCGGATTACTTAGAGCTTCAGTATTCCATTAAAGAAATAAGAGGCGGGGAAGGTGAGCATATTGCAAGGCTTACACCGTTAGGAAGGATCTGTATCAGTAAAACGGGTTATGGAGATTCGCTATCACATCAATCGAATATCGTTCAAACGTATTTCGTGTCTAGAAACAGCATGAATTTTGAGTTGTAGAAAATTTGGGAATTGGAAGATCTCGAAATGCCACCATCATCTTATTCAATGAAAGATCGAGAGATTCTAAAACATTCATTAGAGGCAATGCAATTCAACAATGATAGATATGAGGTAGAATTGCCATGGAAATTTGAGAAACCTCATTTAAAATCGAGTAGGCGAATGGCAGAAAAGAGGTTAATGAATTTATTTGGTAGATTTGAAAGAGATAAGGAATTGGAAAGAGAATATACCAAATTAATTGACAATCATGAGATAAAAGGTTATATCGAAGAAATTGATGAAAAACAGTTGGCAAATGAAGGATAGATATTGCCTCACTTCCCTGTTATAAAAAGGGATAGGGAAACCACTAAAATAAGGATTGTCTTTGACGCGGCAGCGAAGGTTGAAGGGAGATGCTTGAATGATAATATCAAGACTGGGCCCAAGTTGTATAATAATTTGTTTGATGATCTAATCCGCTTCAGAAAGAACAAAGTCGCCATTGTGTGTGATATTGATGAGATGTTCCTACAGATAGGAATAAATAAAAAAGACAGAAAATATCTACGGTTTTTATGGAAGAGAGACAATCAATTAAAGTTTTATGAATTCAATCGTTTGGTGTTTGGACTGAACGCAGCTCCTTATCTAGCTCAGCTTGTCGCACAAGAAAATGCAAGAAAGTTTAAAGAGAAATATCCAAGAGCGGTGGAGACTATCGCTGAGTCGACTTACATGGATGACAGTTTGGATTCAGTCGGGACGGAGAAGGAAGCTTCGCTGCTGAAAGCACAATTAGAAGAAATTTGGAACAAGGCGGTAATTAGAACGCAGAAATGGATGTCTAATTCAATAAAAGTTTTGGAGAATGTTCCAATAGAGAACAGAGCTATTAAATTAGATATCGAAGAAGAAGAAAGTATAACAATGAAAACTCTGGGCCTAAGATGGGTCGCTAATTTAGACATTTTCGAGTTTAGCGTAAGGCGTTTGAATCCGAGACGTTGACGAAAAGGTTGTTATTAAGCTGGATAGCAAGGATTTTCGATCCATTAGGATTTCTTACCGCATTTGTTGTAAGGGGAAAATGACAATGCAGTCAATTTGGATCACAGGAGCTGATTGGAACGAGTGTCTACCGCTTAATATCGATCAAGAAGCTAGATTGTGGGTCAATGAAGCAAGAGAGATTTTGTCAATGAGGGTTCCATGGAATTTGCTTGAAAGTGAGTCAGATGATAGGATAATCCATGTGTTTTCAGATGCTTCTGAAAAGGCTTATGGCTCGGTGGCTTATTTGAGAAGGCAATCCAGTGGAGAAATCCAATGCAAATTCATAGCGGCAAAGTCAAAGGTAGCCCCCGTAAAAACGGTGAATATACCGAGATTGGAGTTGTTGGGAGCTTGTCTTGGTTTGAAATTGGCGAAGAAAATAGTAAAGCCCATCAGACGTAATATCAATGAGGTGTGTTTTTGGACTGTTAGTCACAATGTTTTGTATTGGATAAAGCAACGATCTAGGACGTTCAAGCAGTTTGTCGCAAACAGGTTCGGCACCATTCAAGAAGAAACCACAAAGAAGCCAACAAAGATGAATTCCGCTGATATGATATCGAGAGGGGCGACAATTAAAGAGTTAAAAGATAGAGAAGAGTGGCTTGGAGGACCAAAGTTTTTGAGTTCAAGCAAAGACTAATGGCCACAGACTGAACTGAAGGGTATTAAAGTAGACAAAAGGGAAGAGAAGAAGGTCGTGATGATAACGTTGGGGTCAGAAGAATTAGGTCATAAACATGTAGATTGTTTTTCTCCCGAAACTTATTCTGATTGGACTCAATTGAGAAGAGACTATGCATGTATGCTCCGGTTTATTAATAATTGTAAAAGGAAATCAAAAGAAAGTAGAAATTCTGGAGACTTAAAATCAGATGAAATTGAAGAGGCTGAAAAACAAATCGTTAAAATTGATCAAGAAAGATATTTGGCAACTGAAGTAAAAAAGTTAATCGAAGGAAAGAGAGTCGATTAGAAAAGTAAGTTGATTGAATTGAATCCGGTTCTAGATGATTTGGAATTGTTAGAAGTGACAGCAGGATAGTAAATGCTGAATGTTTGGAAAATAACACAAGATACCCCATTATTTTGAGTGATGAGAGTTGGATAGCGAGGCTTATAATAAGAGAACTACACGTAAAGAACAAGCATTATGCAGGTGTCAATCACACTCTGGGAGAATTGAACCGGGAATACTAGGTGGTTTGTGCGAGAAAGTTGATTAAGAAATGTATCAAAGGGTGTTTTGAATGCAGAAGGCGAAAGGCAAAGGAATTGAGCAGATTATGGCCCCATTGCCAACATTCAGGTTTCAGGAGCCTTTACAGGCATTTGCGAGAATAGCGGTAGATTTTGCCGGCCCGTTTGAAACCATTCAGGGAAGGGGAAAAGCGAAACAAAAGAGATATTTGTGTTTATTTACGTGTATCCAAACTAGAGCGGTTCATTTGGAAGTAGAGTATGCATTAGACACAGATGCATTCATTCGTGAGTTCATCCGTTTTATGGGAAGCAGAGGGAAGCCGTTGATGATCCTGTGGGATAAAGGTACCAACTTTGTTGGCGCTACAAACGAAGTTCAAGAAATTAAAGTGGATAGTTACAAGGTCAATAAAGTCATGTCGGAAAATAATATTAGATGGATTTTTAATTCTCCACTTGCGCTACATTTTGGAGGAGCTTTTGAGGCCTTGATTTTCTTGAAAGCCTTACAAGTTATTGTCGGGAGCGCTGATCTTTCTGATGAAGAATTGAATAGTGTTTTTATCAAGGTAGAAAGCCTATTGAACGCTCGGCCGTTGACAACTCAATGTTCAGATAGCAAAGAAGATCTGGTCTTGACACCGAATCATTTCCTGTTGCTCAAAAGTCGAAAATAAAAATGGCTTCAATAACTTACATTTATAATGGTCACACTATATTCAGAGGCTATTTTGAACTTTCGATAAAAATTGGCTTAAATCGCCTATTGATTAAAAAGCTTAAAATGGTCAGACTATAGTCAAGGACTATTTTCAGCCATCGATAAAAAAGCCATGCAATATTTCCTATATGCAGCTAAAGGCTCTAGTTAAAAATGAATCAAAATGATTAAAGTAAACAAAACTAAATGAAATTAAACTTAAAATACATAATAATTAATTTAAATTAATTAAAGTCGACAAATTGTAAAAAGTAATAATTGACTTGAATCGCCTACTGATAAAAAATGGTCATACTATGGTCAGATGGTATTTTTATTCTTAATAAATAACACATGTAATATTTGGTCACCTTAATTTCTATAGGCAAATATAAGCTCTTGATAAAAAGCATAGAAATTCAACTCAGAATAAAAGGCCTAAAATGCTCACACAATAGTCACAGGTATATTTGGCTTTCGGGTAGGTTAAAGTCAATTAAGACGAATTTAAGTAACTAGAGTACATTAAAGAAAATTAAAATGAATTAAAATGAATCAAAGTTCCTAGAGTAAATTTAAGCAAATTAAAATCAATCAAAGTATCTAGAGTACATTAGAATAAATTAATATGAATTTATATTTTTCAGCACATCCCATCCATTCACAAATATCTTCCTTGTTAACCGATGAAATCTACTCAACTGCTAATAATTGTTAATTGAATGTGTAAGTAATTATACCCACTTTTAAAATTAAAATTCATTATCAGAGAATATTTCTTAAGTATAATTTGAATAATTTAATTTCTTTCAATGTATCTTTAAGCGATATCTCCCCTCTTCATTGAGCCATTTTCTCGTCTAACCACTATTCAATTAGTGTTTTTTTATCTTCAATGAATATTTTTTCTCTTCAATGAATGTTTTCTATTTCTCTATTCCAAATATATTACCCTTGTAAGTGTTTAATGTATCAATTTTTCAATTGATATTTCATCCATTTATTAGATATCTTTAGTTGTTCCATTTTTCAGTAATTTTAACGACTTTTCAACACATAATGAACTCTCCTATCAATATTACTTTTTTCTTCACTGCAAAATTGCTTCAAAGAATGCATTCTCTACTAATTAACAATCAACCATTTTTTAAATTCTCAAAAAGAATATCAACTAAGTAAATTGAAATGATTGGATTGACACTTTATTTTCAATGAAAATTTAATTTTCAATAAATTTAATGACAACCTTTAATAAATTGGTTTCTAATCGGTAAAAAATATAATTTTACGCTATGTAAATAAATTCAAGTTTTTAATTTTTCGTGATGAAAATATTATGTTTTATGTGGTATTTGTTTAAGTAAATTTTAATCATTTTTGAGAATATTTGGTTTTTAACAGACTTTGGAAATTTTAGCTTTTATTACGTTTTAAATGAAAATTATAGAAGAAATTAGGGTAAATCAATAATTTTAAAAGTAATTAATTTCTTGATAATTTAATAGATTTGATTTTAGGATTATTTTAAATAAAAGTTAATTTTAGAAACAAAATTTTTATGAAACATATTTTAGGATAATTATTTACCAATTAAAATCAAATTCAAATGCAAGATTTTGTAGAGCTTAATGATATTTTAATGTTTCATCTAAAAATTGAAATTATTTTAGTAAAGATTGCATTTATTTGCTAAGAATATATAAAACCTTTTCAGAGGTTTATTGGGCGATCATCAGCGTATTTTAAATAGGGTTTTATGTTTTTTCTTGGTGTCCCGAAAAAAGATTTTATTCATTTAAATTAAAGTTCCTTATTTGTGTTTTCAATTTTAAGTTATTTTTTAATTATGTACTTAACCTGCTGAAGTAATGGTCTACTTTTTATTTTTATAATAAATAATTTATTCCTTATAAAGTTTTTATTTTTTTGAAAAATTCTTTGTCCCAGTTTGCAATGGTGAAAATCTGGCAACTCTAATTTTAAAGTAAATTAAGATCATTTATTGACATTTATTGTGAGACAGTGATGAAATTTAATTAAAATTTAATTTAATGTTTATATCATACTTTAAAGGTTTCAGTTGATCTTTTAAATTGTTTATGGATAAATTAAGTGAAAATTAGAAAGAATTGATCTTAATATTTAATAACTTTGAGATAAAGGTACAATTATTTACTTTCATTTTCAATTTTATTGATTTAATGGAAACCGATGACAAAATAATTATTGTCATTCTGAGTAATATTTAAGAAATTTTAAGAGGATACTCAGTATGGTTATCGGTGTACTTTATGAAAATCAGTAAATTATTTCTATGGGTTTATTGTTGAATGGTAATTTTTATTAAATTTATACTTAATTTACTGATTACTTTTAATTAACTGAGCAATATGATATCTATTTTGAGAATTAATGATATTTTAGGGGAACTTATTTGGTTTGGACATCGTTATTTAAAGGATGGATACTTCAGAAAATTGATACATTTTCATTGATTTAAGTTATTCAAAATATATTGATAAGAAAGAGAAGATTTAGATTTATTGTAATGATATTATTGGTATCTAAATAAAATTAAAAAATATAGGATAAGACTTCGGTTCTAAGAAATTGTTTAATTCATGTAATGATTTGTATTCAAATAAATATTTAAATTATTTGTGATTCAACTTAATTAAAACTAACATTTATTAATATTTATAATTCTTAGGTTACCCATAAAATGCATTTTATTGTCAAATTCCTGAATAATTTAAATATTTAGGATTGTTTCCAGGAAAAAAATATTTACTAATTACTTATTGAATCATTGTACAATTAAATACTGAGAGCAGTTAATCACATACATTTTCATCAAACGAGTACCTTTTTCTTAGCAGTTTGCTAATATTTTAAATGTTTTCTTTTAAATATTTATTCAAAGTACCAACAGATTTAATCAATAACTTATAAAATTTTTGAGAAATTTTAAAATTTAGTTAATTAATGTTTTAATTGATACAATTTGTTGTTACGTTGAAATTTTTTATTCAAAGTACTAACAAGTTTAATTAAAAATCTATCAAATGTTTTCAAATATTCTACAACTTAGTTAATTTTTATTGATGAAGTACTATTTTCTTTGTGGTTTTTTTAAAAAATTTATTTAAAATTTTACAGCTTTCCCTTTACCTTATTCGAATTTTATTCACCAAACAACTATTTAATCACAATTTAAAGAAAATAATAATTTCTACAAAAAATAATATTTTACATCAATCACATACATTTGACGTATATAATTTGAATTTTCAGTACATGTTATCAGTACAAAAGAAACTATTCTATGTATGTTTTGAAGCATGGTATTAGCACTACCAGAAATTCTTCTTATTAAGTGGTATATTATTATTTGATTTTTGGTTTGTAATACGGTAGATGTAAATTGTATACATGTTATTTATCCATTAACTATATTCAAAGATCTTTAGGAACTTAATTTTTAATGTCTAATCATCTTCAATAAAGATGTGAAAATTTATTTTAAGTACTATGAAAGTAATATATTTTAAGTTTTGTGAAATTAATTTAAGAATATTTTCCTAATCAAGTTTCTTTTCATATGCAATTAGATTAACAACCACTTATACTTACTAATTAATTTATCATTCAGTAATCAGAAAGAGTTGGAGTGAATAGAATCGAAAATCTGTTTAGTGTAAAAATAAATTTCACTAATTTATGAGGTGTTAGGAATTAATAGAGTTATTTTAGATTTTGTTTTATGTATGCAGTGTGAATTTAATAAAAAGGTTGACATTCATCTAGGAAAAGATTTTCATTGAAAATAACCTTTTGTTGGGCTTAAAGCCAAAATTAAAACAAAATAATTTTAGTGTTAGTTAAAACAAAAAAAAATAATGAAAATGGCCACTGCACATACACATGCACCGCAAGCAGAAACTAAAAATAAATAAAAACATCAATTAAACAAATAAAAAATGCAACAAAATTAATTAAAACAAATATTAATAAAATCAATAAAAGCTTACAGGTGCAAAATGAAACACATATTCAAGAATTAAAACTACCAAAACCTTGCAAATAAGGTTTAGAAAAAACACAGGTGGAAGCGCGACCAAGAGACAAACTTTTAAGGGTTAAAAAGTAATAATAAAAATAAATTCGGAAAAATACAAGTAAAATATCAAAAAATAGAAAAAAATGAATAAAAAATTATATAAAAGTATTTAAAAATTAATAGAAACAATAAAAAACCCTTAAAATGGCGAAAAATCGCCTATTGGTAGCACACACACAAAATACCTATTTAAGCAGTGGCTAAGTTCATTATGTCAACTTTACAATTTTTCAACTTAACTTTACAAAAAATCAAAAAACTATTTTTAACGTTCTAACATTGTGAAGTAAGCATTTATACTTTTTGTAATTTATTATGCATTGAATAAAATTTTATAAGACTTATTTTCTATGTTTTTGGATGGACATGGTGTTTTCACAACTGACGAGTCCGACATATCAAAAATCTTATATATACGTATTGTAATAGCTCTCAGGAGGGCAGGCTGGTGGTCCGGCTAACGAGTTTGCTTTCGTTAGTTGTGGCTACTAGTCGTGCACTTCTGACAACTCGGCTGTTCGCGGAGAGGCCTAGTAGTTTCACAACTCATGGTGGCTGATAGATACGTCGGTCGGAATGAGCAGAATTAAAATTTGGGAAGTGCAGTATGACCTAGGAAAACAAGGATTGATCTCTAGTAGATAATTTAGAATTTAATTTTTGACAAAAATCTCGTCATGTTAAATACGAACTTGGTATCTAGGGGTAAGATAGTAGATTTAACTGATAACTAACTCGGATTTGGAACCGCCAGATAAGGAGCAGGAGAGGATCAGACGTGCGTACATTAACACTACAAATTTAAATGCCGCCTATATAAGTTACAGGTTATAGGAACGACACCATACATTTGTTGATAACATAAAACACAAAAACCTCCAAATCGCTCGAGGGAGATAAATTAACTACCAGAAATCAATCTGTAGTAACGAATTATATTTAACCATAATTAAGGTCTAGAAGTTTCAGAACAAATTATAACGTTATTTCAACTAAATTAAATCGATAAATTTCTCAAATAGCAAACATTATTTCTTGTTGGGCCAAGACACGATTTTGTTTTAATGAATCGGTAATAGCACGCAAACACAACACGCAGATTTAAAATCAGACCCATAAAAGATCAATTAACCATGAAAAAATATGAGAAAGAAACAATTAAATATAAAATCGAAAAAACACAAAAGTAAATTAAAATAATAACAAAGTGCAACAAGATCCGCAAAAATAACAAAAATAACACGAAAACACGAAAATTTGACCGAAATTTGACAATTTACCAAAAAAAGCAAAAGTCCATGAAAATGGAACTAAAATTGAATAATTTGAATTGGAAACAATTCAATTAAAAAGTTAAAAAATAAAATTGTCAAATTAAACCACGAAAATAATAAAATTAAGATTAGAATATACCAGAAAACCACAAGGTCAAATTTTGTTTTACTACATCAAATTTAACACGCAAGGTTAAGGTCGTACAATAGGTATAAATACCGATTCATTTTCACAGAATTTTAATCAGTTTTCTTTAACTAGAACTCGAAAAACTCGGCTTACCAGTTAATCAGTTGGAATTAGAATACTTTTAATGTGAGTGGAGGAATGCTAGAAAACTTTCTCCACGTCGCGTCCATACAACCTCATATGAGCTCATTTTGGGCGTCGGCGTGGAGGAAGATTTGTGATGACGTTTAATGAATGCTGTTTACCAACCAGGATTTATCATATGTTATTATATTCAAATAAAAGTTTAGAATAGAATGCTTATGTCGAAATTTTTCCGGCACACAGCTGATACATCACCGCAAGACAATAAATATACACACCACAACCGAATTGTATAAGTACGGTGTAAGTCCGCCAATAATTCGTGCCCGTGAAGGCTACGGCGTGAGAACGCAGTAGCTGAAACGTCAATTATTATTCCATATAGGGGAAGTTGGGTTGAAGAGGGAATAGTCTTTTGGCTAGTCCATCATCACTCAATTCCTAAAAATTCGACCTAAATTATAATGAAAAACAAATCAGCTTAAAATCAAAACACTGAGTAGTCCAATGAACACTCATAAATTCGTAATATCAGCATAAATTATCCTAGGATCAAATAAGGGAAGTTGACGGGGATTTTAATGACAAAAATCGTTACTATGATTTCTAAATTATTTCAATTTGTTATGATTTCTAAAAATTAAAATATAAAAGATCTTAAGTGAAGGTCAGTGAACTTCAATGACTTCCCTCGTAAAATAACCTGACCCCATAATATTAAAAGGCTAACATAGATGATTCCAAATTCGGTTCCGTAAACCCATCTAAAATCGCTGACGGTTTTCCCTGAAAGAAAATAACATTGAAAATTATTGTTACTAAGTCGATACATTATGATTTCTAAGGATAGATTGAAACCCCGTAAATACGTCATTCTCACACAAACGCTCATTAACTAAAGCCGCTAATATGTGAACCTATAAGTCCGACCATGAAGAACAACATTTATACAACCCAACCGCTTAAAAAGGGCAAATAATACACGTCATAAAAACTTATGAGAGCTTTCGATATTAATAGCATACACGGGTGAAACTGTCGAATTATTAGGATAAAAAAATCATCGTTACGCCTAAAATAGACAAATAAACTAGAGCGACCTTAAAAAATCTCCCAACCAATCGAAAAAAAACCACTCGTTTTCCTAATAAAAGTACCAATGACTTACGGCGTATCTTGATTTAATTAACAATCAACAAAGATTCAAAGTTTATTAGAAATAAATCCCGCATCACAATGAGGAAAAAGATCTGAAATCTTGCTCGAAATAGGTCTGGAAACAGTACCGAGATCCCGAGAGAAAAGTACCACCGAGATAAGCATGATGAATTCGGATCTAAAAATCATTAAACTTACAATTGAGAGCATGAACGAATAAAATATGACCCGATAATCAATACATAACTCGCACCAAATTACAAGGCTAGTTTATAATAGGATCTCGTATCAAAACAGGGACCACTCGATGAACTAAATTAATAAATAACAACAAATGAATCTAACCAAAAAAAAAGTTCTTACTGATGAATTTATAAAAATTGGCCAACACCAAATAGGGCTAAAATTGTGAAATATATCATCAATTAGCATGACCCGAGAAGTAGAAAACTGAACTGACATTTTCTAAAATGTCAATCGATAGGATTAGTCGACAATCAATGCATAGTATGCTCCGCCTAATCGAGATGAACACACGCAGACACGTGACCTTCAGTAACAACAAGCGTGTGGGTAGAAAATTTCGATATTTTCTGCCCTCGAGGTATGCATCCCCATGCATATATAATGGATGTACTCGTCAACAATACCTAATCCAACATTTCAGATGTCTAGAAATTCGCAATATCCAGAAGCGCCAGCCGAGGATCTAAGAAGAAACGAAATGAAGATGACGGAGGCTAAAGGAAAAACGCGAGAGGGTAATTACCATAAATTATCTGGATAAAACTTGATTATTTTTTCCCGAGTCTTAGTCCCACGAACCAAACACAGCAGACCACGCACGATGCCCGATGATGAATTTGGCCTGAAATATGACAAAATCTCATGGGTTTTTCGTAAAATACAAATTACCTTGTCCACCTTGTTTTATAAGCGAACCAAGAATTGCCTAGCTAAGATAAATGTCAGTTCCAATCCAAACTAACAGGAATAACTGAACCCATCTCCGAAACTCTCAATGTGACCTATGATCCACTAGACGATCATAAGGAGGAGATCCGAACTCCCGTTTTTATGCACCATAATTGTTCAAATTGTATACTGGAATGTAAAACAAGTTACATTATAATTTACATTTCATTTTTTTGTACATTTAAATTATCAAACCTTTATAATAAGGATATTCCGTTTTGTTACATTTAGTTTATTTAGTTAATCTTTAGGATAGCGTTATTGCATGTTTTTCCTTTTACGTCATCTATACGATAAAGATGTTTTGTAAATTTGTTTTTAAATTTATTTATTTATTTAAACTATAGGATAATGATAACTCATATCGTATAGCTAACTTATTTAATCTACATGACAATGATATCTATTATTTTACAATTAATATTTATTTAACCCTTATGGTAGTGATAGACGGTAGTCGTGATATTTAATTTATCTAATCTTCATGATAATGACAGTTCGTAAATTGTGGATCTAGAGTTTAAGTTTCACCTGAGACGATTTAAACTTTTGAGAGAATTTATGAACTCCATATGAACAATGGGTAGATTTTGTTCCAAATTGTTAATTTTTCGTTAACTTTACTATAAAGGACGTTGGAGAATTTATTAGAATAGTAGGATGATATGTTTCACCCTAAGTTTAGATTGAATACGCATGAATCAATATTATGATTAACATTATCTTAATTTTCGAATAACCTTATTTTATTTTTTAAAGATTGTCTTATGATCAATTAAGGTAAAGGTATGCACGTATTCCACCTAAAATAAAGATTCTACATTTCAGACTTTTACACATACTTGAACAACTGGTGGTGAGTAGGAACTGGGAGTCGCTACTAAGTCGCGTAACTGTCATAATATATCGGCGAAGTCGAGATTAATTCATCACCACGATAATAATATAAATCTCGAAGACCGAACCCATACAAGCGTACTCACATTCGATACCCCAACAAATTGGTCATGTCTCACGCAAACCGACCACCCGATACTAAGAACATACTATATTAGCTCAGACCACTTGATACTAGAGACTAAAATAGGTTCAATGTAATAATAAATGTATTGATCAATTAGAACATTCCTGGATCGACGCGTCCCGGATCATCGCACGGTTCCCTGCTCACTCGGCTGCCAGGTGCAGGCAAGCGATGTGAGACGAGGGATTTTCGATATCCCCCGTTCGGGAAATCAGACCAGGGAATCAAGGAGATTCGGGAGAAGTCTAACTCCCATACGTAGCAATAAAACGGGAACCCGGCCGTAACCCGGCTCGAGAAATCCGAGACCAAGCCGAGTTCCTGTTGGCTCGCCTCGAAGAACACCAGCAAGAAACCGATCGCCAAGTGGAGAAAGCCAGGCGGTACCTGGCGCAGACAAACGCGGATATTGCGGAGGGCAGAATACCCAGTACGGATGGGTATGCCCCTAGCGACAACGTGTGATATGAATTACACCATGAGAAACTACGTGCACGGACCGCGGCAATGGATGTGGTATTACCACGTAAAATTCTTCCCTGAGAACTACTGGATGAAAGAAGACACTCAAATACTTATCACGATCACCCAAATGCTCGCGAACGTCCGAGCCGGGATTCAACCAAAATTACGCCAAATCGAACCATCAATAGTTGTTCTATAATAAATATTTAGAAACTAGACTTTCTGTTTTATTTTTCTTAATGTTTAGAGTAGTAGATAGGAGAACAATTTTCTACCCGCCAGATGATAAACTTAGCATAAATCGATAAATAACGTATCGAAGAGTATAATGAAGAAATATAAATTTAACGAATATTTATTATTATAGAGATGAATCCTTACCAAATCTTACAACAAGAATTAATGCGGACGCAGAAAACAAACGCAGGGCTTCACCAACAGGTCCTACAGTTTGTCAAGGAAATCCAGCAAATCAAAGCCACCTGGGTGGAGCCGGACCGGGTAAAGTGCCTCTTACCAAAAGATGACAGCTGCACAGAAGGGCTGTGCTGAAGCGAAGTAGCTCAACCAGAATCTGAAGACGCAAATCCGAGGCCTGGAAGTGGCGCTATCGGCGTGCCAAGAGGGCGCGGCGGTGACTTACCCGTTGGTATTCGCCCTAGCGCAACTGGCCTACAGAGACACAACAAAGTCCGCAAGTAAGCCAACCAAACACCGGCCGGGAAAGTCTGAGCGCGCTAAGCGTCATGCCACTCAAACGAAAGGCGCATGAGCACATTAATATCATCTCACTTTGTTGTTTAATAAATATTTACGAATGATATCTGAAATTTATATGACTTGTGTTAATAAAAATCACAAATTTGAACCAGAAGCAACTTTGGATAATGAGTGAAAAGACACTAGACACACCAGTGAGGGACCAGGGAAAGAAAATCGCACACAAAGCTTCTAACGGTAGTGCGTTGAACCATGTTGAGATCAGGCCAGAGTAGTTCCTGTGTGGCACTCACCTTTGACGATCTCAAAACCCATGGTTACATCACCAACGTTGCCTAGCGACGGGTAACCATTGGGCCAAAGTGAAATTAATATCTGGGGTCAAGGTCACTCCAACCTTAAACCCCACAATCTATATGCGTGAATAGTTTTCTTTGAGTAGTAAAAATCAAAAATACTGAAGCTATCAACCAACATATTTAAAAATAACTTTTGTAAGCCGATCAAGTGAGTAGTGCTCTGATCGCGATCTACACATTTATAACATTACATAAAATAGGTTAAGAAAATTTAATTTATTGTAATTTTAATTTAATTTTAATTTAAGTTAATGAGATTAAAAATTAATGAATTAACTAAATACTGAACACAATATTTTCAAATGAAAATTTGATAATAAATTCCTAAGTTCATTTTTTCGCATAATTAATAAAAATTAATTAGAAATTTTGAATTAAAGAAATCTTCATAAAATTTGTTTTTTGGGATACCCATTACCTACAAGATAACCACGTTCCGTTTGTTTTTCTTTTGTGTCCTATTACCATCTCCAAGTCGGATCACTTTCTAAATCATAGATATTCGTTCTGTTATAATGTTCTGTCATTTCATTAAATTTTCTTCCTACAAAAAGTCAATTAATCAATTGCGATGAACCTTCCAAGAATACCGAAAATTTCCCCAGCTCCTTCTACTATTGCCTCGGCCCAATATCTAAAAAAACTGGAAAGAGAAAATCTAGCTCTAAGAGAGAAAAACGCTAAGCTAAAAAGTACATGGTACTCCCCCGAAGCTACGAGGGATCTGTACAAGAAGATAACGCAGCTTTCTCGAGCCCGCAATGATCTTCTAATAGAAAATCGGAGCCAACGAATTACAATTTCCGACCAGAACGCCGCATTGAGGCAGATTTTTACGGAGAAAGAATTACAGGCGCGACTGCAGAGTCGGAATTTGGCTCAACGCCTTGACATTATCCCGGCACATCATCTGCTGACAAACTCTGAAGATTAAATGAACAATAGAAATCTAAATGTGCCCACCAAACTGTCAAAACCTTTGACCGTAAATCGTCGCCACAAGCCCAACAGGAACCGACTAAGGCGACTGAAGCGGAGAGCAGAAAATGCACTCCTGTAAGCGAATCTGAGCGTTAGCAAAAACGCAAATCCAGGGAGAATCGCGGAAATATTTAAGCCAAAGCGATAGCCTTGAATGATGACGAAGATCTGAATGTCATCTATGTTCCTCGACCACCGGATGTTTTGCAACCAGCTCCAATACTAGCCCAAATAAACATTACAATGACAGCCACTCTACGGAGATGCCGACATATGTGCAGATCTCCATCTCTTCTCGGACGACTCCCGACAGAGACGCGATTTCCAATGGGCGATCTTCGTCACAAATTATCACCGTAATTTAAACCAGAGGGCTAATAATATTCCTCAAGTACCTTCGAGCTCCAGGACAAGGCCACCCAAGAGAAAATTTCTACCCGTGGACATTGACGAAGAAGATAGGTAGACACGATCTGATTACTTTATGGAACAGCGTTTTTCGATGACAAAATTTCTGGTACTCATTTTAATGTTATTGTATTAGAATATAACCTTTAGTCTTAAATTTTCTTTTATTTCTATTTTTATTATTTTCTGTTTAATTTTGATTGAGTAGTAAAAATATAAAAGTTCTTTTAATTAAGTAACCAACCATTGTAAGATATTTTTCGATAATAAAGATATAAATTAAAGTAATAAATTTGTAAAATAAATCAAGGAGTTTGATTAAATTATCTCTTGAAATTTACTTAAGTCTAAACAGAGAATTTGATATACACTAGGGATTTAGATGTATTCATAAATATTCTTCTACTTACGGTCTGGGGAAATTGAATTGCCTAATAATATTATTAACTGAGTAAAGCGTAAGACCTTCTAACGGCCGCTTCGAATCCGAAATCGAAGGTTGTTCAAAGAGTAGTGTCGGTAACGATGCTCACCTGTTTGAGTAACATTCGGCTGTCATACACGGTACCAACATGGTTCACCATGGATGTATGATAGTAATTCTTAAATTATGTAGTGTGCGGGGGAATGGAGATCCTAGAAATGGAGATGTGTATGGTTTTAAAAAGCGTTGCTGACTAGTTGTTTAAAATGTTCCCCGTACACCAGCACTTTAATATTTGTTCAGGGTTTAATGCAATAGAAAATAATACAGGAACACTTAAAAAAATTTCAAAGTTTTTACAAAGGCTTTTACAAAATAATTTCAAAATTTCAATAAATCAAAAATAAAACTGTAAGCAAAGCAATAAATTTTTATTCAGAGAAAAATAACTATCGATTGAACTTCATTGATTATGATTAATAATCGCTTGCTAGCTACCAAGAAACTAAATGATTTATCGATTTGGTGACAGTAACGTTGTACTAGAGAGAGTGAGGAAAATTTATATTAATAACATTTGTATTTGAACTTGTATTTCATTTGTTTTTCCAAATTTTTATGTTTTTATTTAAATATTTGTTGGTCACTAAACAAGTATTGATATTTTTTGTTAAGTACTTTGTTATTGATTTCCATGTGTTGATATCTAGTTGTTAAGTACACTGTGAATGATGTATAGTACCTAGTCAGTGGGTTGTACAGTATGTGGTTAATGTTATACATTAGTTAGTGATTGATGAAGAGTACCTGGTGTTTGTTGTTCAGTATTTCGTGATTGGTAGTGTGTGTATAGTGCATGATTTTAAAGTACTTTAAAATTTTTAACTTATGCAATCTAACTTCTGACACCTTACTTTTTAAAAATATTGCCTTATGTAATTTTTCAACTATATCTTACTTAAATTTTAACTCATGCAACCGAACTGCATACTAGTTATTTAATTTTTAAAATTATTGCCTAACTTTACAAAACTTTACTCAAGTCAATTAAAGCACTTTAATTAAATTTAATTTACTTTAGCTAAGTTAAATTTATTTCAATTGATTTTAGTTTAATTTACTCTAGGAACAATAATTCATTTTAATTTACTTTAGACATTTTGATTCATATTAATTTACTCTAATGTACTCTAGATACTTTGATTGATTTCGTCTAAATTGACTTTAATTTACTTGAGAGCCAATTATATCTCTTTCTAAATTCAAGTCAATTTTTACTTTATACAATTTGTCGACTCTAACTTTAATTAATCTTAATTAATTTTAATTTATTCTAATGTACTTTAATTTTATTTACTTTAAATTACTCTAGACACTTCAATTCATTTTAATTTACTTTAATTTTAGGCATTTTGATTCATTTTTAACTAGAGCCTATATTTGCCTATAGAAAATATTTCATGGCTTTTTTATCGAGAGCTAAAAATAGTCCTTGACAATTCTTTTTAATCAATAGGCAATTTAAGCCTATTTTTATCGAGAGTTCAAAATAGCCATTTTAACCGTAAGTGATTGAAGCCATTTTTATTTTAGACTTTTTTTATCAAGAGCATATTTTACATATGAAAAAAGTCTTTGAATAAATTACATTGAAAATTATATTAAAAGTTATTTAAAAAACTATAATATAATTTATATTAAAATATTTTTTTGAAAAAAATTTTTTGAAAAATTAAATTCAAAAAAAATGCGTGAAAAATTTAAATTCAAAAAAATTATATAATTAAAGACTAATTATCTTCATTACATCATTATGTAATCAGCATTAATTACATCATTGTGTAATTAATCCTACCCTCCTAGGGGGATGGTTTGCTTTAAAAAGTCACTAAATTCTTACTGATTTTAAATTGACACAAACTTAATTATAAAATAATTGCAATGTTATTGTAAATTTTATTATCAAGAAATGCATATAAAAGTTTTGGTGGGTTGCTACTCTTTAACCTTGGCTACCCATACATACAACTCTAAAGTAACCTGTTGCTAAGCAACGTTGGTAGTGCAACAAGGGGTTGCGAGTCCGCCAGAGGTGAGCTTCCAGTGCGCTTGGATATTCTTAAATTTTCTTGATTTTTTCGTTGTTCATTAATTCCAGGATTATAGAATCAGTGTCTCCGAAATTTATCTTGAAGATACCCACCGTAAGCTTTCCCTAGGACATTGTATATAAATTTATACATAACCAACTTTGAGAATTCAAGAATTACAAATCCTATGTAATTGAATTTATCGAATATGATGTTTGATCTTTTAAAGTGCACAGCGCACAATCCTCGGATAAGATCTTAAACCTCTGAAAACCTATTTTTGAAGAAAGAGCCTTGAATCTATTTCTATCACATACAATTTCGATTTACTGACGATTCCTTACATTCTCAAGAGTTTTCCATAGAATGAGTTATTCATTAATTTATATAAGAAATCCCCAAACTTATTTCCCGCAGCTTTTGATTTGAATCTATTCTTAATATTGAATTCAATATAGGGTTTAAGCCATTTTGTTTTCTTATAAATTAATTTTTTATGGACCATTTCAAAGACCATTCCCAATGTTAAATACCAATCCATCATTATTAGTTCAACAATATACTTTTTCTCATAACCCATAGTCTGAATTAATTTCTCTACCGTCTTATATCCTCCAGGATTATTTTCCGGTTGCCATTCAGATTTACATTCTTCATGCACCGCGATTTTTTTAGAACAACATGTGAAAAACCTGGTCTTATCATGCAATGATTGAAGATACTTTAAATCAACTTCGTATACAAATTCTCAGGAGAATTTTCTTTGGTTTTTCATATTTTTTTCTTTTAATCCCATTTCATTTTTCCTGTTGACAAATCCTCAATCATTGCGGTCGGATACAGAGAATTACAGTAGTAGTAATATAAGATATTTCCCAGTTCAGAACAAACCTCAACAGGTCTATTCCTAAAAACTCCAAAGACTCCACCTTGAACACCCTGCTCGAAAAATAAAAGCATATCATACGTGTTTTTTTTGAAATATTTTAAGTTAACCTTTGTAAACTTTAAACCAGCCACGAAAGTTAATTCTGAGACTGAATAATGGTAACAGGGAGAAAAACCGTAATCTTTCAAGAAATTATCACTAAAATTCTCGACAGCATTTGCTAATAAACAAATATCCATCTTCAAATAATTCAAGGTATAATCCTTGATGGTTTTACACCCTAAAAAATCCCAGGATTCTTTCGCGTATTCATAATCTTTTAAAGGAAGATCCGACTGCTTCAGATGATTATAAAAATTCCCAATCTCCGGTAATTTCTTCTCGTTCATTTTATCCATCACTTCCGAGAAAGTCCGTCCTGCAATATACTCATATGGATAAATCCCTTTCCTTACCGGGATATTAAAATATTTATTGTAAACCTCACACTCTTCCGGTTTTAAAAGAGATACGAGGTAATCTAAAGACAATGGCATCAGTCGATACGAGTCTAAGAACCTCATTGTTCCAACACTGAAGGCAATATATTTTTCATCTGTGCTAGGAATTATTTTACTTACATTAGGATCTAAAGCCAAGAAGATAAGATGATTATCATACCCACTCCCATTATGAAAATATATTGGGACGAAATTTATTTTCTTTGCCTTTAAATTACATGAGTTATGTGCCGCCTCTCAATAATTATTCTCGAATAGGTAATAATCATGTTCCATCACCTTATAATCTTCTTCTGTGAATTTCTTTTTGTAATATTAACAACAAGTAGATTTATTATATTCCTCCGCTGTTCTTTTGAAACATCTATAGAATATTCGGTCTTTAAAAGATTTTTAAACTTCTCTGATAAATTATTGATAGTTTCCGCCAAATTTAAAGCCTCATGTTCCCCAAAGTACTAAAGATAACAGGATTTTATTAAATGAGGAAAATTACTATTTATGTATATTCCATAACAAAATCCTTTTTGCTCGATTTCCTTCCTCATGTTTTCTTTCCCCTCACGATTTTTTCCAAGATTCAACGTATGCACCACATGCGAACGGAATCTCGTTCTTATCATAAAAATTCGTGAATTCCTTGTATTCATCACGGTGAAATGTTGCATCCGCTTCGTTATGTTAAATACATAATTCATGGTGAGTCTTCAACACATTCTCAACTCTGAACAACGCAAAACAGTTAAGACGCGGATAAAATCGTGGGATATAATGTTCCCTAGAAATGCAGCCACATTCTTACACAGTACGTAATGTTTTTTATACAATAATAAATTACATCCCTTCCAATCTAAATGAGATTGATGTATAATACTTAATCTCTTATTCCAATTAATCCCGAATACATTTGTTTTCAATTCCCTCCAAATTCAATTCATGCTCATATATCTTGTATGGTCTAGGTGTGTACGGATGTTGAGTCGTTGGTTGTGGATGTAAATACTCCAGAATAGAATATACGAAACACATATTGTCTTTATTCTGGATATTAAAAATTACGTTTGATTTAAAAGGGAGTTTATATATGTCCCACCAAATACTGATTTATACTGGCCTATAATCAAACACCCGTCCATTTAAATATGATACTTGATTTAATATTTCTTTCTTGATCCACTCTTTGTTGAAAACACAAGAAACCGGAGCAGTATAACACCTTGGAATAGTATTGAAATCATCGTCATTATCATGTTCTTGGTTTCTCATCATATCCGCTCTTCTCTGATAATATGCAGGCAATTGTATTTTAATTAAAACACCTTGTTGATTCTGTAAAAATTGTTGGTTCTTCATTATTTGCTGGAGTCTCTGTTTCTTCCTCATTACTTGTTCGATTTTACGCTCTAATCTCTGATGGATTTGTTTCTTCACCTTTTTCTTCTTTTTTTATTATCTTTTTCAATCTCTTCTTCAATCCCTTTTTCAAGATAGTCTCTAGGTAATCCATAATCATATTTTTATTTCTCTCTCGTTTGTTATATTTCTCTGATTCCTTTCTAAGTTCTTCCTCTCGTCTCTTCTCTACCTCCTCCTCTCGATCTCCTTCAGGAATATTCAAAAGATTAAAATCAGAAGGTATTGGCTTTGGCTTAAAGGAGCTTTTTGGAAATGTTTGAAGTAATTGTAAAGAATGCTGTTGAATCCATTAACATTCAAATCCCTCATTTTCTTCAATCTTTTCTTATTCCTAACAAATTTCACAGCAGTCGAGTTTTTTAAAGTGGCTTCTTGAGAGATTCCTGGATAAGTGTACGTGAATTCCCATAGACTATTGACTTCTTGTGGTTATGGGGGGTACTTTATTTCTTAAATCACATTTTGTTTGTAAATTTTAGTTATTAAATGACTCGCATAGTACGTGTTTTTATAATAATTGTGACAATACTCAAAGAACGTTTTAAATGGCTTTGGCTTGACATTTTCAGAGCTTATTCGCTTTAATGTTTAAGTAAGTAAATTAGGCAATGCTATTTCAGCCAACCTCTTTTCTTTCTTTCTTATTTCTATTTTTTCTTTATTCATCATATGCCAATCCCAACAACTCTCACCTAACCCTATAATTCCGCGAATCTCAGTCATATAATATTATTCAATTTTATCTTGTATTCCTCTTTCAATTGTTTTATTAATTCTTTCTTTGCTTGCTTGCTTCTCAATATGCTTCTCCACCTGCTTCTCTTTTTTAGAAGTATTCTCGTGGGAGGTTTTGTTATTATTCTTTGCTTTATCGATAATATTATTTATTTCCTCAATAATTTTAATTGATTTATTTATTTTATTCCCGTCAATATTCCATCCTCAAGGCTTTTTGTTGGTATATATATAATTTATTTATTTCTAAAGCAAGTTTCTGACATACTTCCATATAGATTTTCTTCTTTCGGAACGTTAGTCTGATAGAAAGGCTTTGCGATAAAATAAGATAAAGAGCATTAGATCCTCCAAATACTAATGCTATAATGATCAAAACCGTAGGTGCAATTCTTAATGCTCCAACACCAGAAAATACAGCCATTGAAACCGCTAAAAGACCTGTTATTGTAATACACGTGATTTTATGCCTGAGTCCGCTCTTTTCCATCAATGTTTTACTTTCTGATAGTGTAAAGTCTTTCTTCTAATTTCTTTTTCTTGAGAAGAATTCATTTTTCCTGTTAGTCACGTTTATTTTGTTAATTCCCAATGTGTTTTTAGAGGTATTAAGTAAAATAGGTGCAGTAAGTTCAGATCGTGTTAGCTGGAGTGATGGGTAAGAAATCTTGTGTCTTATTTTCGATATGAATGTTTCTTCAAAAAATTCTTCGCCACTCATTTTAACTCTGTGAAATTTGTGAATTCTCAAGACATATGTCCTGGGGAAAATATCACAACACCAGGGATTTGGATGTTGTGTATATTTTTCATTTTTTTCAAGTAAAATTTTAAATTATTATATTTTTTTAGTGTTTAAATAACAATCATTTATCAATATAATATTATTTTAGATTCCTCATTTAATACTTGCCACATAATCGCTTTATGTTTTGCTATTGCTTCTATTCCTGAAAAAGTAAATATCCCTTCGAAAACAACAATAATAAAAAGTTGTTTTGTTAAATCTATCTCAAACACTCCATATTCTTTATTGAATATTAAATAACCATCTTTTATTATAAAATAACATTTTGAATCTAGAATAATTTCTATTTCATGATACTTGAAAAAATTAATAATTCTACCAAGCTTCTTCTTCCTAATTTTCTCAAATTCTCGATTCGATTTTGCTATTTCGAAAATTTTTAATTCAAATGCCGCTAATTTATCTCCACACTTGGACGAGTTATTGTTTACTTCTATTTTTTGCTTATTTAAATCATCGGTGTATTTCTTCGAAGCTGATTCCCTTTCAGTAGTGAATCGTATGTTACCTGACCCACTTTTTGGTACCCCCCCCTAAACTACTTATTAGATTATAAAGATAAATATTATGTATTTAATTTCTTGACTTAATTAAGTTTTTATTATTATTTTATTTATTAATTTATTTTTAAATTTATTTTTATTTTAATTTAATTACCTTAAATAAACCTGATTCATAGTCAAATATTGTAGAAAATTTTAATTTTTATTATTATTAATAATTTTATTCATTTATTTATTTATTTAATTAATTGTTATAATTATTTTTTATTTATTTTATTATTATTATTATTATTATTATTATTATTATTATTATTATTATTATTATTATTATCATGATAATTCTTATTATTTTTATTTATTTTACACATATGTTATATACAAAATTTTTATTACGAATATAACAATAATCAGCATCAGAAACAAATATACATTTATTAAATAGATACAACAATGCTAATTACAAATATGTCAATGAAAAGTTTGATAAGTATGAAAAATTTGAAGAATAGTTTGATGATTCGTTCGATTGCTAGTTTGATGATCGATTTGAAGAACAGAACACGAACAGTTTAAATATTATTCTGTAAACTGATTGATATTCTCTATCCTATCATGACCATATGCCAGAATTTCATTCTTTCCAACCCAAACCCTTTTATCGTCATTATTTGTAAGTGCGACATTAGTTTTGAAACTATACAATTGATGGTTGCTGGTACATATTCGAAATTGAGACATCCTAGGTATTTATATTCCATTGTAACAATCGAGATAAGACTGGTGTTTTATGTTGGTATCTTTCAATTTTACCCATTTTGCTTTTGTTTTACAAGTATTACGTAATAAGCTGTAACATTTTGATCTGAGAAATATCCACTCTTTATATCCTATACTCTTACTCTCATCTTTAATTTTCCAATAACAGAGTCTAACTTTTTACTATACAATGGGTGATTTATATCATAATTAGATGTATCTAGTAGATTATCTGAAATCTTTGCAATTAAAAGCTTATCTAATTTGCAATTTTTAATTTCTAAGAAGAAGGAATCTGTATCGCCAGCAACAATGTTGATACTGCATTTGAACTGATTTCGATATTTTGCCTATTCTTCATATTGAAGCTCATACATTCGAAGTTTTGATAAGTCTAAAACTGTTTGACCAATGTAATTTGGTCTATCTAAACATTCTGAATCTTTATCTAGTATGGCTGTAATTAGATCATCCGAAATCTAGATGCTTTTTTGGAAAGTTGGCTTCGATGTAATAATTTTTGTAATAATTTTGTAATGATTTTATGTAATAATATTATATAATATTATGTAATAATATCATGTAATAATCTTATTACACAATCTTAAATTCATTCTTTTCTTTAAGTTTTCTTCAGTCTTAACATATATAGCAACTTATAATAATTTTTATCAAGTATGTTTGTTAATTTAGCTATGAGTTTGGTGTTAGTATCGATATAACTTTTAAAAATTTTTTTCTTGTTTAAATCTGATAGCCGAATGAATATTGACAACTTGCACGCCTAATAATAAAAACATTTTGAGCAATCGCCAATGCACTACATAATTTTGCTTTGGATTATGCGTTAAGAATAATTTCTCTACTTTTGAAACACATTTCTTTTTTGGACCAATAAGGAAATCATCCAACAAATCATGAATTTCATTCGGAATTTCCAAATCAACCTCTATAGTATATCCATATGACAACTTTTCTAAATCCAAGTTCTTGCAATCTTCTAAAATATTATCAAGGTTATCATGAATCCAACTAAATTTTCCACAGGGTAAACTTTGACTTAAAGTCCATCCATATAGGTTATTGATGTCGATATATAATAACACTGTATCTTCAGTAGTTTTCACACATGATGCTTATTAACAAATGTCAAACCACCGCGAATTTTCCCCTTCATGAAATTATACATTTCGATGTCTTGTATTAATTCAATTGGTTTATCCTATGTCATTAACACCGAATTCCATGACATACCGGGAATACCAAAGAAATTCAAAGGTTTCAACCCTCGTAAATTATGGAAAACTACAGGTAATAATTCTATAATTTTTTGGATAAATTACATTTACTACATGCAGGACCAATATATTTTCCTGTAAAATGATCATGATCTTTAACCTTAACTACTATCTTTTTCTCACACAAATAACAATATTCACTGATATTAAAAGAATTTTCTTCATCCAAAGTAAATGGTGAAATCAGTTTGTGCCCTTCTTCTTTAAAATATGGAAGTACAATATTTGTTCATATATCTGAAACCTTCTTCAAAAAATTATAAACACAGTTGATAGTGATACGATATTCCAGTAAAAGTATTAATTAATAAAATTCCAGCAGAAATGGGTAAATGCTTTTGAAAATAAATGTCATCTTTTGGTAATATAGATTCAAAATCTGCATAGATAACTAACGGAGGTGTTATCGTTTTTGACCAATTTTTAAATTCCAAATTTTTATCGTCAGGTAATGTATGTAATGTTGTATCCAAATGATTTTTCTTACGTAGTTCTTGATGTTTTTAAAATGCCTTTGGCTTTCGAAATTTATTTAGACAAAATTCACACCATTTGCAACAAATTTGAACATTACAATCATTTTTTTTATTAAAATTCATTAACGTTTGTAAATTAGTTACTGCAGCATAATGGTACTTTCACCTTCTTTTATCAATAATAACTATTTGGATCCACTCCAGTTACTTTAGTCCGATGATTTATATCCAAATATGAGTGTTTCATAACAATATTTTCTTTATCCACATGATTTTTGTTATTATAAATCATTACATTAATTGCTAAACCAGGATTTTTCTTTTCAAAGGCTGGAATATCACACAGTTTCATTGGCATATCATTAGGATCGTATACTAATTCCTTCTTTATTCTACTTGAATTCCAAATTGAACTTTCGATCTTTTCATTTCGGCTAGTGCTATTTTTAATTTTTCAACTAAAGAAGATGGAAACACTATTCAATATCAGTAGTAGAGTTCCTGAATAACCCTCAAATGATTTTTACTTAGATGCCGATGAATATAGCATTTTCAATAAAGCAACAAAATCAATAAAAAAAAACTATCATAGAGCTGGCGGAACGTGTGTTTTCTCAAAAAGATACAGCCAACAACAATGAAGTTGACTCTGATATTGAAATTGTTGACGATGTTCAAGAAATGTCTCATATTGAACCTGGTAACGTTTCCATAAAAGAAAAACTGCATTTATTGATTCAAGAAAAACTAACTTTGCAGTTAATCATAAACAAGGTGCAGATACAACAAAAGACAGCAAAGGCATAATTAAGACAGAGCTGGAACTATTACGGAAACAAAATCATAGCGGAAAATATTTAGAATCTATTTATCAGGCGTTATTGACAATCCAATCAACTAGTGTAGAATCCGAAACTCCAACTGGATTAATCTGTACCCAAATAAGATCGAGGCTTAATGACTCCACTTTGGACAAGTTATCCTTTTTAATGACATATTTTTTTAAATCTAAAGAACTAATTGTTAAGTATGGTTAATGGTAGAATTATAGTTATTATAAAAATCTAAGACAGTGGTTTTCAACCTTTTTCAGATAGCGGTACCCTAACGGAAAAATTGAAATATTGATGGCACCCTACTCTTTTTATATTAATATTTTAGGTATAAAAATAACAACAAGTTTTGTAAGTTCTATATTTAATAAACAAAATCTTTTATAACATATATTAATTTGAAATTTGAACTTGATGATTTTTGCATATCGTCTTATTATTAATTCATGTATTTGACAAACATACTCTTAACTCATTCTCAATTGAGTTCAGTTTTTAACTTTTCTTGTTCTTAATATTTACCAAAGTTTAATATTTAACAAAAATAATTGATTTATGTACCGCTATTTTAAGTAATTCAAAATCTAAGATAGCAGCCTTTTTTAAAATCAACCCTTATATAAATTAACACATTTTCAATAATTAAATTAGCAGAGCTCGCAGCACACTTTTCATATCCCTACAGCACTCTATTGTGCCGCGGCACCCCGCCCAATAACTGTAACTCGCTTTATGAAAAATTTATATCTAACGATATATCAATCAAGCTGTTTCGAATTCAGTCATGAAGCTCAAAAATTCGTTCTAGCATATCAAACAAGCTGTTTCATTTTGGTTTGGCGTCTAGAACCAACGAGTTTTCTCGTTTAAACTGCATTACCACATGCTTCTGCAGAACAATATCATTTTTAGTAGGCGACTTTCGGAAGATCTTCACCACTATTCTTATTTTTTCAATTAACGGATGAATGTCAGGGGACAACGGCAATTTATCGGTTTTTAAAGGAACATCAAGTGTTACCATTAAATTTTCATCCTATTCGTCCTCGTCGTCTTCGACTAAATCGACGTCATCGTCGTTTTCCTTAATACTGGGTAAGAATTCTTCAGCGTTCACATTTAAAATATCTTTCCTGTTGAGAACAGCAACCACAGCCGGTTGTATCCCGTGTCCTAAGCATGTTTAATGGCCGATGTTTGATATGCGTCCAAATTTCTTCTTGAAGGATGCTCCATCAGTGGTGCTGGAAACAAAATCATATAAAGTTAAATTAAACGTATTCAGTTTTTCTTTTTAAATTTCTAAGTATCTAGGAGCTGACATAGAACCATGAACTCTGGCCAATCCAAGATTCCAGAACTTAGTCGTACTATGTGCAATAATGTTCATGTATCTGCGGTTTCTGGTTGAAGACCATTCGTCTAACGTCCAACTGAATCTTTTTCCATTTAGCTTACAAGCCGAAAATTATTCACTTGTTTCTTTGCGTATTTTCATGGTATACTCTATTACCATTTTTAATTGAATGTGGAGAAAACGGCAGCGCCCTTTTGACTAAATTAGTTTCCTCAGATCTTCCAACGTTCGGAAAATTTTGAATGGCAGAGCATCTTTAGCTACTAGACGAGAAACAATAGCAGGTAATGAATTGTCCACAAGCTTTTTACAATATTATTAGAATTGGATGGACATGCAGTTCACAGATTTCTCGAACGGATTATCATTAGGATTTTCCTTTTTAAGAAATTAATAGTCTTTAAATGTGTATGTAAGACAGATGTTGAGCCCCCAGCTACTTTGATTTTCTTGCCACAATTATTTATATGACATTTGCCAGTGTCTTTAACGAGTTCAAAATATTGCCAATACTAAGGTCAGTTTTAATTAGCGTTCTAAAAATTTCAATTATTATTTCATTAATAATATAATAAAATATATTTAATAATAAATATGTTTATACATCCAACTTGAAACTAAATCGAACAATTGATAATATCAATTTGATATGTAATGGCTTTCATTCAATTGCACAATGCACAGATAATATTCAGTATTCGCTTTATTTTACATGCGTTATTTATGACTCATACACATGCTCATGGTCTGTCATTTGTGTTATACAGGTTTCTGTAATTGTTTCTGTATTATTTTACCATGAAAAACCGCGTTTGTAACATAATTTTGTCTTTTGAAATACCGGTAATACTGTGTATTTTGTTTTTGTACATTTTTTCAGCCCAAATTAAAAATTATTTCAAGTTGATTATCTATGTTAAATCAAAAGAAATTATTATGGATGTTTAAATTTGATGTTTTAATTTATTTATAAGTGTCCAATGACTTTTTATATAATTAAATACCAATATTAATTAAAATAATCCTATGATCTTAATTCCTATGCCCGAGTTGATTGATCAATTTAATTTAGTTTAGTCAAGGTCAAAGAATCTCAACTTGATGTGAAATATAAATAATAACACTAAGAAGACTTTTATTTAAATATAACACTTATACAACTAAAATAATGTTTACCTTCAACAACTTTTAATAATAATACAGTATACATTTTGACTGTGTTTTCTATGCTAACTTTATTTGTAGTTGCCTAGTTTTTGTATGCTCGAAATTATGTTGCAATATCAACTACTGAATTTGCAACTCTTCTGAGTTTATAATTTTTGGGTGATTTGACTACAAAAAACTAGGGTTTTTTTAGTTAATTTTTGTGGTTCTTCATATAGTTGATTCCTCTATATTATAAGTTGATGTCTTATATCATTTAAACTATCATTTGTTTTGTAAATTGCAATAATTACAATTTTTGATTTTTTTGTTTAAATTGATTTATTTTATAATATTTCTATTATTATTCCTACGGTAGGAATCCTACCAATATTAATCATTATTATCTCTTTTTCTATTGTATATTATTATTATTATTACTATTATTATTATTATTATTATTATTATTACTACCATTATCGTTGTTATTATTATTAAATTTTTAGTAGAGATCCGGCCTTATTTCTCAGTTTTATCCGATTATTAAAATTCTAAAAACAATTGATCCGAACTCCATTTTTACTTTACAATTTTCGATAAAATATTTTAATTATTTCAGCAAATTTAAGCAGCGTTCCGCCCTTATTTTCAATCTCAATAGAATTTATTTACTTCTTAAATATTATTTAAATTACTCATTTTTTATGATTTTGGTCGTTCGGATTAATTTTTTTCCAACGGCTTTTCAATTTAACTGTTGCGACGATTTCGCGATTTCCCCGCTACTATTCCCTTTTCCTTGACCTTAAGATCTATTTGTTTTCACATTGAATTTAATGAGTGCCCACTGGACTACTCGATGTTTAGTATTTTAGACGCACATGTAATTCATTTTAGTTCGATTTTTCTGGCTTTTGGAGTAAAGAAAAACGAGCTTAAAGACCCGTTATTCGATCTCCCTTCACCACTACAGGCTATCATTTTACGTTTTACGGTCACAGCTCTGTTACAGATGAACTGCGCTTACACGGACCCGATAATTATATCTATTTACTCTTTTGTACGATGTATTGGCTGTGGGCCGAAAAAGAAAATAAATAAATAAATTATACCATTTTAAGTGAATCCAAGTAAAAGCCTCGACGCATAAACATATATTCTTCATTAAAGTTCTTCATTTCATATTTTAATCACAAAGTTTCATAAATAAAGCAATTTTAATTGAAAACATTACTGAAAAGCAAGACTAAAAATTTACATCTGCATACTAACACTGAAAAAATCAGTTTGCTATCTGCACACTAACCCTAAAATTCAGCCTGTCTGTCTACCTGTCTTTCTGCACACAGTCTGTCTATCTGCACACAATCTGTCTATCTATCTAAAATTTTGTGAAAACACATTATTATATATATCTATAATTTGACCTCAACCTTGCATGTTATTTTATTGCGATAAAACAAAATTTGACCTTGAAATTATTTGTGCTATCTAAATCTAATTGTTATTATTTTCTTAAATTAACAATTTATTTCTTAAATTTTTAACTGAATTTTTCCAACCAAAAATATTTTATTTTAATTCAGTTTTATTCATTAAATTTCTACTTTTATATAAATGGTCGTTTTTCGGTCAAATTTTCTTGTTATTATGTGATTTTTTATGTTTATTTCGTGCGGTTCTTGATGTATTTTGTATTTATTTTATTTTACTTTTATTTTTTTGATTTTATATTTATTTACATTCTCTCAAATTTTAGAATGTTTAGTTGATGTTGTATGTTGTATTTTAAGTTATCTTGGTGCTGGGTTTTCGGCTATATAACTGATAAATTTAAACAACTTTTCAAGGCCGTTGTGTTCTGAGCACACATTATTATTATTCCAGTTACTACTCTCATATCGGTAAAACTCCAATAACTGCCATTTTTATACATTTTTTTATAAATATTTTAATGGATTTTTTAATAAATTTTGTTAATTTTTACTCTAAAAGCCACTATTTTTTATTTTTGAATCGTTCTGTTGTTTGTTTTTGTGCTATGTTCATCTGTTTAAACAAACTCGAAGTAAAGAATAATGCAAAATGAGTTCATAGCTAATAACTTGTCGTAAATTAGAACTTTACAGGTTATAGGAAAATTACTTCCTTGTCATTCCCTGGGAATTTAGATTATACTTCAGTTACGTAATACAAAAAATATCTGCAAATGGAAACTTTTAATTAAAACGTTTTTTAAACTCTATCATAGTGAATAGCCTAGCATCAGGGAATCATGGAACTTGACTGTGGAGAAAAGTGTTGGGGTATTGCGAAAAAGTACAGTAAAATCGATAAAACACCAAAATGATAAAAGTGCAACATTAATTAAAAAATTTATAAAAATTCGAAAGTAATATTGATCGGAGGAAATTGGTATGGTTGAACGCCAAATTGAGAGACGAGTCCAGAAATAATAATAAAAATTTAGTGAGGGGTCCCTAGAAAATAATATAAGATAAAAAAAGAAATTAATTAAGAAAAATTAATTACTAATGGGAAGCTCGAGTCAATGGGAAGTCCGAGGCAATGGGAAACCTGAGAGATGAGGATAACCCAGCGTATAGACGGAATAATATAGCAGGATAAATTGGCCTAAACAACATTAAATGGGCGCCACTGAGTTACGGAGAGGTAGTTATTTCGTAATTGGTAATTTAGAAATGGACTAAACGTTGTTGACAAATGTCGGTGTGTGGAAAGTAATTATTGTTAATAATTTAATAATGTAGAAAATGTTGTTGACAATCGTCGGAAAACAGTCTGAGCAGGAGTATAAAAGAAAAAGGGAAAAACACGAAAGGACAGTCATTATTAACGTGAACGAGTAGTAACTAGGTTAGTAGAGGAATCTAAATCCAAGTAAAGTCAAAGTTATTTATCAGAAAGGGTTGTTCTCCCTTGGACAACCTACCCTAAGATAGTCAGAGTCATACGGTGGTTAAAAGGTGCAAATAAATTAGTGAAATTGTGATTAAAAACATTGAAATAAAACGAATTGAGTTGTAACTGTGATAAAGTGCAAATAAAATTATTCTGTGTTGGGTTTGCTAATTTGATTCAAAAAGGACACGAGGAGTCAGAGGGAACCGACTTTCAATAATAATAACCCAACAAAAGCTTCAAATCAAGGATAGGTTCTATTACTCGCTACTTTTTGCCAATTTAATAGAAAGACTCGGATTTTAAATGATTGAATTACCTATCTTTTTTAAAATAAATATTAATCAGTAATACTGGTATTAAAAAGTAAACTAATTAAATTAATCTTTATTTGTTGTAAATAATATCCACTAGTTTCTGATAGAAAAAACTTATAAATTCCAAAGGAATTAATCATCCGATTGAATTGCGTAGTCACTAGAGAGATTAAACCAAATTAAATTCGCCGTGAAAATAATTCGGACTTAAATATCGACCTTAGTAATGCATAATTCGATGCTTAAGGTCATTCACGCACTTCTTCTAGGTGTAGTAATTTCAAAGTTGTGGTAGATGGAGACAGTCGAGAAACCACTTAAAGTAAACTTATGCTCTGTGTAATTTAAAGCTATATTAGTTTTTTTTAAGAAAAATCCATTAACTGGCAACTAGTTGACTTGCAAAATAGAACTTAAATGGTTCTAAATGCTTTTTGAATTTGGATAAAATTAACACAAATTATGCATTGTTATGAAATCTTACACTAATCTAGAATAAATATACAGAACTGGATTTCAAATTTCTTGAACTTTAAATGGTATACTTAAAAGTACTATATGATAATATTTTTACAAAAAATATATTTAATAATCATCAGATATCATATAGGTTTTACCATTATCATGTTATTGTTGGGCTCAGAGCCAAAATTAAAACAAACTATAAAACAAATTAAAACAAAAAAAAATAAAAATGAGGAAAATGGTCACTGTACATACCCACGCACCGCAAGCAGAGATCAAAAATAAAATAAAAACATTAAATAAAACAAATATTAATTAAAATCCTTGAAAAGCCTACAGATGCAGAAAGAAACACACATGAACTAAAATAAATTGCCAAAACCTTGCAAAATAAGGTTTAGAAAAAACATAGGCAGAAGCGGCGACCAAGAAATAAAATATCAAAGGTAAAAAGAGTATTATAGAAAAATAATTATAAAAATAAAATCCAACAGCATAACATTAATATATCAAAAAAATAAAGAAAAATATATGAAAAATTATAAAAATAAGTTGAAGTTAATAAAAATAATTAAAAATCCTTAAAATCGCGAAAAATCGCCTATTGGTCGCACACAGGCACAAAACTACTATATAAACAGTGACCAAATTCATTACAAAAACCACTTTTACAACTCTAACTTTGTAAACGTTAATTCTTTCGAGCAAATTTCAGAATTCTTAGCAAAGTAAGGAAGTTTTGGTTTTCATGTTTATTATGATGTTGTCGTGAATTTACTTGCTATTTAATTAAAAATGGAATAAAATTTTAGATGTTCATAACGTTTCAATTTTCGTAATTCTTATGTTTTCATATAAATTATCTATATCGAGGTCCAGATAAAATTATATATTATACGTATTGAAACAGTGATCGGGAAGGCAGGTCGGTGATCCGGCTGGCGGATTAAGTTCCGCTAGTTGAGATCGCGTGCCGAGATTTCGTGAAATCTCGGTCTGTCCGCGACGAGGTCTGGTCGAAAGACACAGGAATCTACCCACAGGGCATCGTTAAACAACTCGCAACGGCTGATGGAAACGTCGGTCGAGGCGAGCAGGAAATTCTAAATTATGGAAAGAACGTTGTCGATTAGGGGTATTAGGGACGATCGCTGGACGATCATTAGGAAATTTGTTTTTATGTATAAACCTCGAAATCGAGTTACGACCGGGTAGCAGGGGTAGATTAGCTACGAAAAATTTGAGTAGACGTTATTGGAAAGGAATTCAAATTTTTGAGAAGGTGTCAGACACTCTGTATGACCATACTAAACGAACAAACGTACCCTTAGAGACAATTAAATCAAAATTAAGGAATATCACAATAAGTTACCATTCTATCTTACACCTCGAAACTAGCAATATATCAGATCAACACTAATTCAACACTTTTCTAGACCCGCAAATCGTCACGGTTTATTTACTATAAAAATAAAAAATCATATAGTCCTACACATCATTACTACGGTGAAGTCCACAAAAATCGATAAGAAAACGCCACCACAGATGTTACCATAATGATATGCATATCGACTATAGCACGTTATTAATTGGATGTCAGTAAATCAATATTGAGTAGTCAACAACTAGGAGTTAAAATCAGAAACATATCTACGACACGTTGGAATTTTTCTTTTCATTGCAAGACCCATAGGAAATCCGTAAGTTGATTATTTATTGACATTATATACCCTAGGGATTATAAATTTTTCTTGGATTCATCATCCAAAGTGACGCGAATCACATTTAACGTACAGAACGAGCCACCAGCCCAACTTCATCTTCTACCTAAACTAAACTAGTCCGGAATTTTCTGTGAGACCTTGGCGATAAATAAAATCACAAAATAAAAGTTAGAACGAAGAATATGATGTGACCGGAGAACCCGATGTAGATTAAAGCCGTCTATTATTATTCCCTATAGCGACCCTACGATGATCCCATCACACGAACCATATTGATTAATCTATTTTCAATTCTAACTTCTAGAACATCATTATGAATATTAAGTAAATTTTTATCCTTAAGTAATAATAACGTCATTAATAGTATTATTACTAGTTCTGTAACCATCTGTAGTTACATTATTAACCCTACTATTAATCGTCATAATCACTATCAATATTAATTATATAGAGAAATCTCTTTGTAAATTATCGACATTGCAAATTATTAATCACCATGACCCTTATTAGTACTATTATTATTATTATTAGTAATATGTTTTATTTTCATTTTTAATTTTATTTTCTTATTATTGTTGGGCCAGTACAAGATTTTGTTTAAATGGATTGGAAACAGCACGCAAACATAACATGCAAAATTTAAAATCGGACCCATAAACATCAAGTAACCACAAAAAAATGCGAGAAAACATATAATTAAAATTAGAAAATAGAAAACATAAAAGTAAATTAAAATATTAACAAATGCACCAAGATATGCACGAATTGACATAGAAATAACATAATAACAAAAGATTTGACCGAAAATTAACAATTTACGGAAAAAGAAAAGAGTTAATGAATAAATTGAACAAAATAAAATAATTTTAGTCAGAAATGATTAAAATTAAAAGTTAATGATTAAATTGTCAAATAAATCGAGAAAATAATAAAAATTAGAAATAAATTAGACACATAATATCAAGGTCAAATTTTGTTTTAACGCATAAAAATTAACACGCAAGGTTAGGGTCACAGAACAGGTATAAATACCAATCCATTTTCACAAAGTTTTAATGCTTTTCACTCAGTGAATAACTACTGTTCAAGAGAACTCTTTACCAGTGATAGAATCAACTCTCGGCAACTATTTCCACATCACGAACACAAGTATCTTCAGGTAAGCTCTACTGGCTCGTGCATGTGGGAATTCTTTGTCGCCTGATATTTTTTAAATGAATGAAATGAATCAATGACCAAACTATGATTTTGATTGTAATGCCTCAATATATGTATTTCGGAAGATGAATTTATTTAATGAGTCGAAATTTTTCTGGCCCACAGCCACACAACATGCAAGACATTAAAATCAAAACACAACTAGTCACACTGTGTAAGTGCAGGTTTCTCCGCCTATAGTGTGTGCCCGTGAGAGCTCTGTCGTGCGTAACGACGGATCTCGAACGTAAATATTCTATCCATTATAGGGGCGGTGGGAAGATTGAGAACTAGTCTTTTGGCTGGCTCTCTTTCACCCATCTCCTGAAAAATCGACCTAAAATTTCAAATAACAAATCGGCTAAAATGATAACACCCAGTAGTCCAGTGGGCACTCATAAAATCTAACATGAACACAAGAACCTTAGGACTAAATTGAAGCTCGGGAAGTTGGGACTTGAATTCGAGGCGACGTTAATAAATTAATTTAAATAAAATGATAAAATGGTAACTAAATTCATGACTAAAATATTAATGCAACGAAAAGAAATGATTTTTCGTAAAGTGATTAAAATGCAGTTAATTGATCTAATAAGAGAAATCCATGATTAAACTACTTGTGTAATGTAAAGAAAGTAAATTTTAAAAGTGTTCAATGATTGAATTATCCTCTGATTAATCCGAGCTAATAAAATTCACGAGCAAGAAACCGGAAAATAGTATAAAGAAATTGAACCTTACTAAAATTATGGATAACTAAATGGTAGATGATAGAGCAGAAATAATTAATTTCAAGAGAAGAATAGCGATGTGAGATAGACCAACTAACGTTTCGTAAAATAATTAGTAATTAAATTGGTAAATGATAAACCAAATTAATGACTGAATCTAATTTCTTTAACCAATTGAAGGATAAAGATATGATTAATTGATCAAAAGATAATTCAATGATTGAATGAGTTAAATGATACAAGTAGACTGTCGAAAATGAATAAAAGGCAACAAAAAATAATAATAATAGACCAAACCTGACGTAAATACACTAAATAACGCGGTAAGATTAATTCATGAGAAATGAATTAAAGTAAGAATGACAAACATCGAAATCCGATCCATGACTAAGCAATAAAAGAGATCAGTTTGTATAGAGTAGTTAATAATAATTTGACCACCTCGAATCAATGTATAAAATCGAACGTTTGAATCTGAATAGCAACTAATGAGACCCTGAAAATTGATAAAAGTAATAAATAAAAACTTCCGACTAAATTGGCAAGGAATATAATTTAATAGCATATCACAACGAAAGATCAAATTGTATAAAAATCAAAGAGGTAGACACCATCATAACCCCAGTAAACTCTTCGCTAAATTGCAGCCGACGAGTATTCCACCTAGTGATCTTCTTCATGACGAACATGTATAGTGAATATTTCCGTCAGATAAACCATTCGAAACCAGCGGAATCCAAAATAGAGCTTATCTCTAATTATCCGGTGTGGAATAAGAGTAATGATTCGGAGAGAGAACAGGCTAGAAATCCATTTTCGGATTGACGATAAGTCTAGCCATATAGTCACCCTTTGAACCCAACGGAGAATAAATTCGATCTCAATGACAACATAAGTAGATAATCTACAGACAGGTCATAGTCTGAGTTCTTAACAAAACAAGCCGAATGAATTTTAGACGCGAATGATGAATCAATGACACTGACCAAACAATAATTGTGACGCTAAATAAATAACTGCCACAAAACCGTATTAGTCCAAAGTCACAATTCGATCAGCGACATGAGTAACAACTCCAACAGAATCAATTGAATTATTTAAAACCCTCCGACTAATTCCAATTAAAGATAAATAGCATTGACATTGACAACGACTTCAATGTATAAAATGGAATCATTGAAAAAATCATTGACTAATAGTAAATAAAGAAAAAATGATTTTCTATTTTAACAATCAACCACGTCACCACACACATAGTCCCACGGCTATAAATGAAACCACAAGGGTCTTAAAATTTATCATAAACATTTTTGATGGACCCTCAATTAACAAGTGCCGATCATGGACGCAAGCGAACAAGGGATTCTCTGCAGGGACGAATCCCGAATAATGATGCTCTTATGCCAAGCGAGGAAAGACAACGAGGTATTTTCGTATTTTTATTTTCTTTACGTTTTGCCGTTATCTTAAAGATTTAACTCATCTAAGGACGTGTAGTAAAAATAAAATATTTTACCAACATTCACACCTCTTCCACGAATAGACATTTGCAGTTACAAATTATAATTAAATCTATTATGTATTCAGATCGCAGAGACCCGTATGGAGGATGGAGTGATGACTCCCGGGTAGCTCTTCAAATTTCGAGCGCTTCTGCCGCTCGGTATCACCAAGTATTGTGGGATAATGGATACTTCCTATCCACTTATGAAGATTCAAGCTGGCCTCGACGACCCGAATACCGAGCCGAGGAAGTGGAATTACCAAGAACCGCTATCAAGTGCGAGCCCAGCAGAAATCCAGCGCGAGAAGCCCGCCATCGAGCCGAATTCACGGCAATGAAGATGGAGGAAATGGAACGCAAATATCATCGAAAGGCAGTCCTAGCCAGACAGCGGTTAGCCCAGGTAAACCGGGATATAGCAAGTGGAGCTATCCCGAGTACAGATGGCTTTCCTCCAGAGTATGGGGTCTCGTTCGAGTTGGATGACCCAAGGTTATTGCAAATGTCAGCCCCAACCAAATTGGTTCTACCAGAAAAGTTAATTCAGCCAACCCTCAGAAATCGACTTGGATCCCGCCAAACCGGCGACCACACATATGCTAGCCGACATCCCCGATGAAACTTTACTGCTAAAAGTCAAAGAAACACTCATTTTTACGAACCCAAATGAACTGGAAATTAATTTAATTAGTTTATGGCTTATAATAAATGTTAATGTCTTATTAGTTATTCAATTCTAGCTTTAATAATACAATCATTACACTAATATAACCGAATAATAGGGGTTTCTAACTATTTCAGTAAATAACAAAGCTATAAACAGTAAATGATGTGAAAAGCGAGTCGCATTTTCGACAAAACCTTAATAAATCAGATTACGCACATAGACTACCCGAGATTCATGGAAAAACTTGTTAGCATACTATGTGATCATGAGGATAATTAAGAGAAAGAGCCGATAGAATTTAATTAACGTTGATGATGACAAATCGTTAAATATTTTAATTTTAGAAATGGAAACAACAAGAATACTTAACCGGGAATTAAAGGAGCTCAGACGAAAGAACCAGCATATACACCGACAACTCCTACAACAAAGTCCAGAAATACAACAATTAAAAGCCACTTGGGCAGAGCCGGCGAAAATGAAGGAGATATACCAGCGCCTCACTGCAGCACAACAGTGCTGGAAAGATGAAAGAGTATTAAATCAAGCGCAACGGACGCAGATCAAAGGATTGGAGGTCGCCCTGTCGGCGTGCCAGGAGGGTAGTGCAGTAACTTACCCTCTAGTATTCGCACCGTCACAATTGACCTATCGCGACCAAGAAAAACCACAATCAACCAACAAGAAAACTCGTTCACATGCCAGATACTATTATACTTTCTGACTCTGATGAATCAAAAATGTAATACCTAGATGTAATAATCATTTCTGATTCAGATGATGTTTTTCCTGTTGATATTCCTTCTGTTATTGTTAATCAATATGGTGGCTCGATAGCACCTATTGTTAATTTTGATTTAAATCAATCACATGCCATTGTTAGAATGGATGTTTCGAATTTAAATTTAAATTTAATTACAGTACCCACACAGTTAATTAATAAATTAAATAATGTTATCAATCAAATGGGATCTGTTAAGATTCAATTTTGTATTGATGTAGAGTTTGAAAAAGATGGAGAATTTCAATCTTTCATCATTTCAAACTCTGCCAGAATAATGAATGATTCATTTTTAGATGAATGTGCTACTCTTCTTGACGAAAAAATAACATTAATTAATGATAAAGGTAGTAACTGGGTTATAAATAAAATAAAAGAAATTCATTTTGTTCTTACCAAGTTTTCACAAATAAATCGGTTGAGTGGTCATGGATTTATTCCAACACCATTATCATTATTAAATAAACATTGTACTGTAAATGTTGCTAATTCCGATAATTTATGCTTCATTTACAGTATTTTAGCTATTTTAAATCATGAAAATATAGGTAACCATCATAGAAATGAAACCTTTAGCTACAACACATCTGAGCTTGACTTTTCACCTTCGGATTTACCTATGAAATTTTGTGACATTAAAAAATTTGAAGCTAAAAATCCAAATCTTTCAATTAATATTCTTACGTATGATGAAAATAATTTAATTAATGATTTTTCTAACCCTGAAGTTTTCAAACACCTTTTTGTCGAAATAATTCATCATTCTAAAGTTGTTGGGGGACAACCCATTAATTTAATTTTATTAGAAAGCCTTGATTCCTATCATTATATCGCTGTTACTAAATTAGATAGACTTTTAAATTATAGGAATCATTCTTTTACTGATACTAGAGTTCAAAGCATATCGTGAGATCGATGTCTAAATGGTTTTCGCAATTTAATTTCATTAAATAAACATAAAGGGTTGTGTGATAAAAATAAATTAGGCACAACTCTTTATACTTTACCTTTAAATAAAAACTTGGAATTTAAGAATTGGGCTAAAACTGTTACTCCTCCTTTCGTCCTTTACGCTGATTTTGAAGCTATCTTACCTTCAGATGACATACATTTTCAAATACATATGCCGATTTCAGCAGGTTTACTTTTAATTAACAATTTTACAGGTGAAAAATCATATAAGAGTTTCCTGGGTGATGATTGTGTAGTTAATTTTCTACAAGAAATAAATAATATTTCAATCAATACTGTTTTACCCTTTTATCAAAATAATTACAAAAAGAAAATAATATTAACAGACTCAGACATTCTGTCGTTTTCTTCAGCAACTTATTGTTATTTATGTGATAAGATTTTATCAGTACCGGTTAAGGACCATGATCACTTTACTGGAAAATATTTGGGAGCAGCTTGTTCCAAATGCAATATTTCTCGACAAATAAGGTTTGAATTTCCAGTGGTTTTTCATAATTTGAGAGGTTATGATCTTCACCATATCCTCAAGTATGGTATGAGTGATTTTAACACGTGGATAATAAGTTGTATTCCTGTAACAAGTGAAAAGTTTCTTTCTTTTTCGGCAAGAATCAGTGGATTAACTGTAAAATTCATTGATTCTTGTCAATTTATTAATAGTTCATTAAGTAACACAGTTAAAACATTGACCATTCTTCCTTTAACTCTTTCGGAATTTGAAGGTAGTATTATCGATACTAAAGGCATTTTTTCTTATTACTTTGCAACTTCTCAAGAAGTTTTAGAAACTACATATGAACTTCCACCGATTTGGGAAGATGTAACTGAAGCCGAATATAGTAAGGCTCAATCTATTTGGGAAGAAACCAATTGTAACTCTTTACTAGATTATATGATGGTTTACCTCAAACTAGATGTTTTTCTTTTGGCTGACTTTTTCCAACAATTTCGTTCAAAATCATTAGCTCATAACCGATTGGAACCACTTAACTTTTATGGAATTCCCGGTATGTCTTGGGCATCGGCTCTTATGACTCTTGACGAACCAATTGAACTTCTAACTGATATGGAGATGTATAATTTTTTCGAAGGGGAATCCGTGATGGATTAACATTTCTTAATAAACATCACGTAGTATCTGATGACAACACCAAACTGCTTTACATTGACATCAATAATCTCTACGGTTGGGCTTTAAGTCAACCATTACCATATGGAAATTTTGAATGGGTTACTGATACTAATCAATTAAATAATTTAATTAGTTTTTTGAATAAGGATCTTGAATTACTGTCATTTGCTGTCACATTTGAAGTAGATTTAGAAATCCCAACATTTCTTCATGATAAACTTAATGATTTTCCAGTAGCTGCTGAAAAGATGTGCGCTCTGGGTTCTAAGGTTGAGAAGTAAATGCTAACGCATTATCCAAAGAAGAATTATGTTCTTCATTGGAGACTTTTGAGCTTTTTGTTTCTTTACAAATTAAAATTACACATGTACATAGAGACATTAAATATAATCAAAATTCAATATTTAAAAAGTATATAGACATTAACACACAACTTAGAGCGCAATCAACCAATGACTTAGATAAAAACTATTATAAACTTTTAAATAATAGTCTCTACGGAAAAACCGTTGAAAATCTTAAAAAACGAATTAATTTAAGATTATGTAATTCTGCAAACAAATTAATTAATTATTGCTCAAAACCAACTTTTTGGAAATCATTTAAAATCGACAATGATTTAGTCTCTGTGTTATTAAATAAGGAATCAGTGTGTTTAGATCGACCGAGTTACATTGGACAAACTGTACTCGATTTATCTAAACTTAGGATGTATCAATTACAATATATAGAGTTAGAAAAATATCGAAACGAATTCACTTGTGAAATTAATATAGTTGCTGGGGACACCGATTCCTTTTTTCTGGAAATTAAGAATTGTAAGTTAGACATTCTTTTATCTGCTATGGTTCATGATAATCTCCTCGATACTTCTAATTATGACCCAAAACATCCCTTGTATAGTAGAAACCTTGATTTTGTCATTGGAAAGTTCAAAGACGAGAATAAAGGACTTAACAACAAGGAGTGGGGGTTTCTTCGTCCAAAATGTTATAGCCTCTTGTATGAAGTTGAAAGTATCAAAGCTAAGGGTATAACATTGAAGGGTACTGACTTAAAACGTAAGTCATACCTAGATTGTTATAACAAAAACTTAATTTTTTCGGTACCACAAACTCGTATTACTAGTAAAAAACATTTATTATTTACAATTAAAAACAGTAAAAGTGCATTAACAAATAAGGATGATAAAAGGGTTTCGGTGGGGAAAAATATAAGTGTAGCATATGGTCATTATAGAGGAGGTGATGTGATTTTAGGTAACAGTTCAGAAGAATTTTCCGAGTTTAGTGAAGAATATGACGATTATGAAGAATTTTGAATGAATAAATTATTGGAAAATATTCTTTGTTTTTGTATATTTTTGTTGATGTTTATAATTTTTTATGTTTTTAAGTTAGTATAATTTTTTATTAAGTATTAAAAAATGTCAAAAGGTAAATCATGTATATTTAAATATGTATTTTATTTTATTATTTATTTTATCTCTTTGAAGTAATTTTAAAGAAAATCCAGGAACATTATCCAAGAATTAAAAATACGTTGGATTATTGCGCACCAGAGTTTCTCGCAACAAAAATTTACCAGTTCACAGGGATTAACATTGAAGAACTTCTCGAGATTCACTATGACAACGTTCAGGGATCTGGTGACCGATGTGTTGCAAATTGCATTGTTTGTAAAGATAGTATGAGAGCAACATGTTCAAATGGATGTCCATGTTGCAATGATTTCAAACGTGACCAAACAATCCATATATTGTTGGCCGAAATGCGTAAAACATATTACTCTGATATTTTTGATTTGAAATAAAAATTAATCTTTTTTAATCTTTATTATCTATAAAAATATTTGTAGGGATTGAAAGTTATTTTTTACAATGAAAAATTATTATTAGACTAACAATTAAATTTTAAAAAAAATGTTAATCATAAAAAAAAATAAAATAATAATAATATAAAATAAATAATTAATTAAATAAAAATAATAATATTAAATAAATAATTAAATGAAAATAAAAAATAAATATTTAATTCACTTCATTAAAACAATCAATATAATTTAATAATAATTAAAATATAAATAAATAATATTATTGACTTAAACAAATAATTAAATTTAATAATAATATAATTAAAATATAAATAAATAATATTATTTACTTAAACAAACAATAAAAGTAAATTAAAATATAATTAAAATATAAATAAATATTATTTACTTAAACAAATAATTAAAGTAAATAAAAAATAAAACATTCATGATTTGTAGTCAACAGGCGATTTGAGCCAATTTTATTTTTATGGGATTTTAAGTATGAAAAAATACTACTCAACACGACCAATCATAGGCGATTTAAGCCAATTTTTATTTTTAGGCTTTTAAATCGATAAAAAATACTTAATCTTTTTTATCATGAATTAAAAATTTTTTTAAAAATTTTAAATTTAAACATTTAAACAAAAAATTATTTAAAAAAAAAATTCATTCATTAAAACAAATAATTTTAAAAAAATTAACCCCCCCACTCCCCCCATAAAAAAAATTTTAGGGGGTTCTCGGGATTTTTTCAAGCCAAATATCCAAGGGGATTTTTTAAAGCCAAATATCCACGGAGCATAGTCCTCATATCCCTCTACTAGAGAAAGTAATAAAGGGACCTGAAAGATAAGACTGCGATAACCTCGTAAACACCTCTTAATTAAGTTTTGATATACAAGAACGTGTAGCGAGCAATCGACATTCTCACAATACGTACCTAATTCCGGAATTCCGGACGAATAGCGTAAGACCTTCTAACGGCCGCAGTGAACTGAGAAACGAAGGTTGTTCGAGGATTAGTATTGGAAACAATGCTCGCCTACTGGAATGGCATTAGGCTGTTACGTATAGTACCAACATGGTTTCGATCATAAGTGCGTGGTAGTAAGCGATAATCGTGGGGTGTGCGCGGATAATTAGCCCTAGAGCAGCAAAAGGAAAGTTATTGACGAGGGATACCAATTTTCACTGATAAAGTTTTTTCCGTACACCAACATCATTTACCATTATATAATGATGAACAATACCAAAATTTAGACACTATGTTTTACAAAATATATTGCTCAAATTTCTTGTAATCTCAGTGTTTATATATATTATTTTTATTGTATTACATTTTATCATTAAAAGATGACTCATGGATTTGATGTTTTATAGATTTTGAAAAAAAGCGTTGTCTAACAGGTAAAAAATTATATTTTTATTAAAAAGCAATATAATTAGAATTGACACAAGGATAGTTAGTTTAAAGCTAAATTTATGTATCTTGAAGTGAAAACTCAAAACTCCAAATAAAAATCTTGAATTTGTCACTCAAAAATCAACAGAAAACATTTTAAATTATGACAGACAAAATTTCGTGCTTGCTACAAAGTACAACATAAAATACCAAACCCACATTATCAACAGTGAACGTTTAAAAGAGAGTCTAAACGATTTCAGAGGAAGTATGTCAGGAATAGAAAACTTTTAGAAATTGTTTAGACATATTTTTCAATCCTTGATGTGTGTTTAATAATAATAACAGTATAATAATAAAAATCAAGTCTTTTAACTATAATTATAAAATATTTGTAAACAAATTTATTTAGCTAATCATTTAAAGGTATATTCATTTTTGTGTTGGAATTAATGCCAATACTTTATCATAATAAAATTATTAGTTAATGTCTTTTAACTAGCTGAAATTTTAAGGATTTATTATTTTACATATAATATTACATAAGACATTAAATTAAAACCAATTAAAATCTTATTATAATGACTTGTAATTAAAAATAAAATTGAATAAAAATAAAAATAATTATTTGTTTATTTTAATATAGTTTGTTTATTGAAATGTATCGATAGAGATAATTTTTAAGTTACATTCAAATGATCGAGGATGCATTATAAGAAATCTAATGACACTTTTCCATTTTCAAGCAGCAGATTTGAAACAACCTACAGCAGTAGTTATAATAAATCTTTTAATTATCTCTCTAAACCAAATGTAACTAAAATTCAAGAAACTAGCAGTACAAACGATCTGAAAGTGAAAACAGATACTAATAGTTATTCTTCAATTTCTAAACCGGCTATTAAATCGACTGGAGATAATAATGTAAAATCTTCAACATCTTTCATATCAAGTACACCCATTTCCATTTCAAAGGATTCTATTTGCAATTTACAACAACCAAAGTTTGATGCATTCAAGCAATATGATTACAATCATATGGTTTCACAAATAGCTAGAATAACTGACAATTTATACTTATCAGGTTTACATGCTATCACGAGTGAACGATTAAAATCTCTCGGAATTAGTTTGGTCGTATCATTGATCGCTGAGAACTCGTCGATGCGATTGCCGCCGTCAATTGAACGTATTCAAGTTAACATAGAAGACACTGAAAATGTCAACATTCGACGTCATTTTGACAAAGTTCTTGAAAGAATGAACACTGAAGAACGTCGTCAAGGTCGCATTCTAGTCCATTGCGTCGCTGGAATTTCTCGATCATCGACTATCATTCTAGCTTATTTGATGCGCTATCACAACATGAGATTGCGAGAAGCTTACAATTTAGTTCATTCTCAACGGCCGTACATTCAACCGAATTTGGGATTTTGGCGGCAGTTGATTGATTATGAAAAATCGATATTTGGTGGATCTTCGGTCAATATGGTCCCAATGGAAGGCACTAGAATTCTGGTGCCTGATGTCACTCCATCAATTTTGTCTGAAATTCTATCATCTACTCCAATGATGAGAGTTCAACAGAGATCCCCGATATCGATATTCCCAGTTCGTCCAACTTATTTTTAATGTGCCTTGAAACAAAAAGAAAACAAAGAAGAATATTTTTGTATATCTTTTACAAATAGAAGTTATTGACGATAATAAATATTTCCATATTCAGCAGAGTGCCCAAGTATAGAGTAGTGGCATTGTACGATGGTGCCAGGAAAACCATATTTGTAATCCTCATAATAATAAATGATATTGACACCTTTTCCTTTCACATAATTTTCAATGAACTGTCGCAGGTTTGACATTATTTAGCGATTACAGTCGCTCAATATCACGTTTCCTCAATATAGGTAACTATCATGGGCAAATAACACGGACAGTGCAATCAGTTGCTTATCCACTCAAATAACACACATTTTTAAAATGCTTTTCCAATTACCTAGAAAAATAAATATTTAGGATTAATCTATTTGAAATTCATATTTTTTTCATAAAATTAAGTAATTTAATTTTCAAACCACTGTAAAAAGCAGTGCTAAAACTTTGTGTTAAAATTGAAGAGGATTATTTGATAATCGAATTTTTTCATCAACATATAATATTTACTTAGCGGCAAGGTATTATTTATTTTTATGATATTTTAATTTATGCTGCTAATAAGGAATCACTGTTTTATAATAATGTTGGGTCAGCACACAAATAGCCTTGAGAATTGTTTAAATGCATCAGTAATACAGCACGAAAACCCAGCACCAAGATAACTTAAAATACAATAGACAACACCAACTAAACACTTTAAAATCTGAGAGAATATAAATAAATATAAAATCAAAAACATAAAAGTAAAATAAAATAAATACAAAATGCATCAAGAACCGCACGAAATTTACATAAAAAATAACATAATAACAAGAAAATTCGACCGTAAAATGACCATTTATATAAAAGTAAAAATTAATGAATAAAAATAAAATATTTTTTGGTTGAATAAATTTATTTAAAAAATGTTAAAAATAAATTACTAATTTAAATTAAAAAATAAATAAAAATTTAATTTAGATAACACAAATAATTTCAAAGTCGAATTTTGTTTAATCGCAATAAAACTAACACGCAAGGTTAAGGCCAAATTATAGGTATAAATACTGATGTGTTTTCCCGAATTTAAAAACTACTACTTTGTAGTATTAATTTCAACCAAATTTAAGATGCACATTTTTTAAAAGTCTTACTTTGTTGTGTGATTTTTTTCAGATATTTTCAGATCATTAATCTACAGTTATCGATATTTTCAGTTATGTTTTGTAGCAATATTTTTCAGATTGTTAATCTACAGTTATGTTATTTTGTTTATGTACATCGATGCCCGATTTAAAATTTGTTTATATGAATGCCAAATATACAGTTTATGCATCGAGACTTTTGCCTAATTCATGTGGTAATTTATTTTTTCTATTATTTTATTTTTGGTGGCCCAAAGCCAAAACATAACGCAAGATAGAAAAATAAAACACACTATCGAACTGTGTAAGTGCGTGTAAACTCGCCAATAGTTCGTGCCCGTGAAGGCTCCGGCGTGCGGAACGCTGGAGCTGGAACGTCATTATTATCCGTACATAGAGGAAATTGGAGGGTAAATGAGTAGTTTATTGGCTGCTCCTTCATCATCCGTTTCCTGTAAAATTGACATAAATTTTTTACAACAATCGGCTCAAAATATCTAACACCGAGTAGTCCAGTGGGCACTCATTAAATATAATATGAACATACATAGATCTTAAGGACAAAAAGAGGGAATGGGTAGCTGGGAAAATTGCGAAATCGTTGCAACAGTTAAAATGAATAGCCATCGGAAAAAGATTAATCCGAACGACCAAAATCATGAAAAATAATGTTTTTAAATAAGAATTAAATTAATTTGAGTTGAGGCGGAAAATATGGGCGGGACGCTGCTCAAATTTTCCGAATTAATTCAAATACTTAACAAAAATAGTAACGTAAAAATGGAACGTGTAAAATAAGGGTGGAACGCTGCTCAAATTTTCCGAGTCAATGAAAATACTTTGTCGAAAACTGTAGAATAGGGATGAACCGTAAAATAAGGGCGGAACGCTGCTAAAATTTTCGAATTTACAAAAATACTTTATCGAAAACCGAAAAATATAGATGGACTACGGCTAATGTTGTATATCAATAAAAAAATTTTAACGCTGAGGAATAAGGACGGATCCCTACAAAATCTTAATAATAATAACGATAACGATAAGGGTAATGGTGATTATAATAATAATAATAATAATAATAATAATAATAATGATAATAATAATAATAATAATTATTATAATAATAATAATAATATTAATATTAATAATAATCATGGTATTTGTAGTAATGATGATAATAATTATGATAATAATAATAGTAGTAATAATCATAGTAGTAATAACAATAAATATAATGGTAGTTATAGTAATAAAAATAATAATAAAGGTAATAGTAGTAACAATTAATAAAGGTAATACATATAATAGCAACAATGATAATGCTAGTAATAATAATAGGGAACATTGTAGTTATAATAGGGATAAGGGTAAGAGATGTACTGTGTTTACTTAACATAACCAAGGGTTTACAGACCATAAAAAATCATCAACATGGACAATAATAAGAAGGACCAAGCGAATGGACATAAAGATAGATGATATGAGAGTATAGGTTAACATTTGAAAGAGATAGGAGAATAATGTGACCTAAGAATCAAAAAGCGAGCACAGGTCTTTTATCGACAGCTCGTTGGACCCAGAGATCGTTCGGTCAATTATAGCATTAGCAATAACGCTCACTTTTTGCGGACGATCTACCCACTCGAACACAGTTCCAACGTTGCTTAGCAACGGGTGCCGAGTGGTAAGCGAAGAATATTTGTATGGAGTTGTCTGGGTAACAACCATATAGTTTCAAAATATCAACACCCAGAAACCCACCAATAATTATGTTGGGGTTATACAAAATATAAATTTCGAAATTATAAAAGTCAATTAAAAATTTGAAAAAAATAAAAATTGATATTTTTATGGACTTACCCAATTGAATGTCAGCATAATAGGCTGGTAGAGATAAAGTTGCCACACGTTCAAAAATGTCTGATGCCTTCCTTAGGTGGAATTATTGGGCGAGGAATTAATATAACAAACGCCAGTTGGTCAATGTAAATTATATTTGGTAAAGTGAAAATTGCCGAGAGAAACATCAGGAGATAATTAAACAAAAAGTACATTGCATTTTGATCTTACGATTGAGGGTGATACCCTTTGGGCGTTTACCCCGTTTGATTTTGTCTTATTTGTAAATAGCTGATTAATAAAGATTTTGTTGGTATTGAATACTTTGATTATATTGATTGTGAACACGAGGATTTAAATTGAGTTTCTATTCCATCGACAAATTTTGTATAATCTAAACAATTATAATTGTAATATATTGAAAAGAATTATTTTATAATCAAAGGTTTTTTGTCACATAATACAAATTTTACAGTATTTTATTTTATACTGCTGTCAATTAACCATAACTTTATATTGATAATAATGGCACCCCGTCTAAGCCGTATCCAACAAACAAGCGGATTATTAGACAATAATCACATTTAAATTTCTGAATTATGTCATGAATTAATCAGTTCTATATTTCAAATAATGAAATTAAATGATAATTCTAATATATAAAATGGATATTATTTCTGACATTGCGTGCTCTAAAATTATCGGTGGATATGCTACTTTACTTTTGAGAATTCCATTGATTTTATATGGCCAAGATCTCATCGTAGAATTGCTGGGCACCTGATGGGTAAAAGATTTTCACGGCCACTTTCAAGGGATTCCCACCAGATGCGCGCAGCAAGAATACCCGTCAAAATGACGTTGGAAATGTATTCCAATATGTAGCTTCTAGTAAAAGGTGAGCCATATTGCCATGACTGCTAATACTCTAGAAAACCTTTGGGTTCATGAGCTACCATAGAAGGAATTCATGCTCACTTTAATTATGGGTCCCCCTATCGCCAATTTAATTGAAATAATATCGATCCTTCGATCACTTCATTTTATTTTAAAGGTGCTATTTATCGAGTACTTTAAGTTATTGCAAAACGAACATCGATTCAAATCCCAGAACATTTTATTAATCATTATTACAAAATTATTGGTGATTATCGGAGGGTGAGGGTCCAAATTTCTTTATCTGATCCAGTAAACAAGTGGTCTTCAATCTGCGTCTTCTTTCGCTTTCCGCTTTGCTGGGGTGACATTGTTAGTGATTTGGTTTCGATTGTGAAGAAGGATTCCTTGGGTATTAGTTGGAGTGAAACTTGCGATGGGTCAGGTGATGTTCGGATCAATGTTCGAAACTGTGCTGGGGTGATGCCCGATCCCTACTCTGATCGTTTCCTTTAACTTTAGTTGATAGTTTTCCTTTATTAACTTGTCGAGTTCGGTCATCATCTACGTGTGTTGGTTTTTCAGTAATTAATTTTGTTGTTTTAATTTTGTCGCCTTCTCCGGTCGAGTCCAGGTCTCCTCCAACCGACGATATCTTCGGATTATCAATTCAGATCTCTGGCTCTGTTTTAGGGCCTCGCTGTGATAATGGGCTACGTCTCTTCTGAATCCTTCCACGTCCAGGTTTTTATTAATGTTTGGTTGCACTAAAATAATTTTGAAGCGATCTTAATTCAAATTGATGATCATATTTGAAACGTTATGTGAAATGATAAGAAAACGAATTATTTATTTCAATTAGGAATTCTCATTAAAATTTTATCAGATTAAAATAATATTCTTGGACAATATAAATGTAGGTCCCCTTTATTTTATTAAATCGAACACCCGTTTAAAATTTTTGGGAATTTACGACCACCCTATTAAAATAAAACTCGTGATGGAAAATATACACAAATAAAATTATTAAAAGATAACGCCAATAAATAACTCCTCGTACGATATAATAGCATAACTGTCATCTTCAGGTACACAAAACCAAATAAAAATATTATGAATTAACATTTAATTTAAACAAATTATTTTTTATTAATTTAATTTTGTAATAAATGTACTCGAGTTCTAGAGCATTGTCGATTGAAGGGTTTGACCGATATTAGTGAGCACAATAGAGGCTGTAAAAGTGAAATAGGAATGTCTGATTTTAGAATTTTGTTAAAATTTTTTAATAATTATTGGGAACGCGTGATATGTGAAGCATTGCTGATAAGGTCATTGGATCCAAAGATTAATATGCAAAGTGCTGTGACAAGGAATGTTTTGAATGTTTTTAAATAGTTAAAGTATGTTAAATCATGTTTATGTATTGTTTTTTAAAAAAACTTTTTTTTATAATATTAAAATAGTAGTAGGATGTGAGCCCGTCAGATACAATCCCCCTTGGCTTACGTAATTATTACATAACATTTGACCTCTGCACACACTGTTGCTACCTGGAGATTGACCTCTGCCCACTAGTTGCTACCTAGTAATTGACCTTTGGTCAGTGACCTCATGATTACTTCACTTGACCACTGGTCACTACACACTTATTATGTCACTGGTCACTACTCGGAGACTGATTACCTAACCGTTATTATGTTACGTAGTTGTGGACCAACACACCAACCAACTTCCACACACCTACCTTATTATAACACGTAGTTGTGGCCCAACACACCTACCTTCTAGAACCTTCCACACACCTACCTTCTAGAACCTTCCACACACCTACCTTCTAGAACCTTCGACACACCTACCTTCTAGATATTTCCACACACCTACCTTCTAGAACCTTCGACACACCTACCTTTTAGATACTTCCACACACCTACCTTCTAGAACCTTCTACACACCTACCTTCTTAAACATTTCACACACACACACCAACCAACGATGAACGATCCATACCCATCCATACCCATCCATACCCATCCATACCCATCCATCGTAGACTTACCAAAATCACTCACTAGTACTATTTAAAATTTTATTAATACAACAAGTTCTTGATTTATTTGAATTGAAGTGATTCTGCTTGGAATCAGCCAATCGAGGAGGTTGAACGATCGAGATAAAATTTTCGGTTTATTATCATTTAATTTTGAGAAAAGTTTTGTCTCAATAGAGTTCCACTCCTCAAAATTTCTCTGGCTTTACTGATTTTCATCGGTTATCTGATCCGGCTTTGCGCTATAAGTCATATTCGAGGGTTTGACATAAAGAGCAGATTTGCAGATATTTGAAATAAAATCCATAATTGCTTCAGATGAGACAATTTGGGATTTGAGAAGATCCATCAATCTTTTACAACTCGATTGCTGAAAATTGAAATGTTTCTCCAGCGGTTGGCTCGAAAGAGCATCATTTGAAATTGTTTGGTTTTTCATTTTATTTTAAATATAATATTTTTAAAACAAAATAAAACTATTCTATTGCTTTATTTTGAATTTGAAATTATTTATAATAAAACTTTAATTGAGAATATTATAAAAATAATTTTTAATCAAATTAAAAATCAATTTATTGGCTTTTTAGAACGCCAGTGACATGATAATGCCATTTTCTTGAAGAATTTGCGATGTTACTCATTGCGCATACTTTTACCAGACCAGCAACTTTTTCAAAAGGAACTCCCATCTTACCAATTAGATCATAAGATACTGGGGGAACAGATCCCATAGAACCGATTTTACAAGTAAAGATTTCAACAGTAAAGCTAGGTTTGGCAGCCTGTATTTGTTTTTTTAAAGAATCATATTTTGCCAAATTTTCTTTATTCACAGTTTCAAATGTGACCAAAGAATCAAAAGGACATTTAATATCAACCATAAGAATTGTCGTTTTCTCATTATTAGTTATAATCAAATCGACTCGTTCTTTAGAGTTTGATACCAAGGAGCAAGTGTGGTCCACAACAACAATCAGTGAAGGACTTTTCAAATGATGTACTATTTGTTGAAGGCAATCGTTGTGACGATTAAGTGCAAGAGTAAGATGAACCTTGCAATTTTGCAAAACATGTGGCAACGTTTCAACTTGGTTATGGCAACGCCTACACAATCTATTCTCATCTTTTATATAAGGTTTTGCAAAATTAGCCAATGTGTTTGTTCGGGCGCGATAAATAAATTTCCAATGATCCTCTCGTAATTCTCCTTTAAATATTGCTCTATTAATATTAGGGGACAGATAAAAGGTTGATGAATTACTAATGTTACTGTTTTTCCATTTAGTAAAATATGAATCATAAAGAGCAAGATGAAGAACTTTCGAAACCAAACGACGATCAAACTCAGTCAATATTATTGTTCCTTTCAAAGCTGTTGTCAGGCGAAGAATTGGCTTATCATCCAAAACTTCAAAGGATATTGTAATATTATGGGTTTTTTCAAAAAACCGAATCGCTGTTCTAGGTCGAAAGAAACGAGTTTTTTTCCCAGAGTGCTTTTGAATAATATCAGCTTTATTAATCCAATTGAAACTGTCTTGGAGTGATGGGTTATTATTCCCAAGCCTAGGTCCAGTGACAAATTTTAAAGAATCTATATTAATACGTTTTGTAAATTCACAATTAGCAGTAAAAAGTCTAAAAAGGTGGCTTATAGTTTTTGTGTGATATTCATCCAAAAGATCAGTGCAAGATGCGCCTCCATTTTCAATCGAGTTATAAAAGTAACTGATTTCAGAATTGTTAGGTAAACTCATCATTTTTCTCAAATAACTACGACGTTTTGTAGTATTGTTACAAACATTTGCAGAAAGAGCACTAATTTTAATTTCTCTCGTTCTAAATGGGAAGGTTAGGCGAGAGTGAAGGAAGGTCTTATAAGCTTTCAACTTTTGCCAACCGCACAAATCGGAATCCGCTAGCTTTTTCTCATCACAGACAACCTTGTTCAAGATTTCATAAGGACTTTGGTTAGCATGCTCACCTATTGGAACTCCAAGATATTGATATAATTCTTTACTCAATAATTTCTTTATTTTTATATTATTAATTGAAATTTCACTAATCGTGTCGACATGTGGCAGTTGAATATATGCACACTTTTCAGGTCTATATTCAAATCCAATTTCACGAGCTACATCAAAAGCAATGTTTAAGATATTTTGCAAATCATGAGTATTATTAGCAATAAGAGCGATATCATCAGCATAAGCAAGAACTTGGATTGAAGATTCACCAATTTTGAAAGGTTTTACTTTAGAAAGAGTAACAGCTTGAAGGACAGGATTTATTGCAATGGCAAACAAAATCATTGAAAGAGGGCATCCTTGTTTGACGCCCTGCTTTATAGGAATATTCGGAGTAACAATTGGACCACATGTATAGTATGAGCTAGTTTCAGTGTATAGAAGTTTTAAAGTGTTTGTGAATTTTTCAGCAACTCCAATGTGTCGTAAAATCTTCCACATGTAATCATGGGGTACACTGCCAAAAGCGTCTTTTATGTCAAGAAATGCAATTATGATAGGTGTATTCTTACTATATTTCGAGTGCTCAAGACAAGATAAAAGTATAGAATTGTGTTCTTCACAACCATCATGCACAGAAACCCCTTTTTGTCCGATATGAAGTAGATTGTTTCGATTTACCCACGATGTTAAGCGTCTAGCTAATATTGACGCAAATATTTTTTAAACAACGGATAACAAAGCAATTGGTCGCCAAGAAGAGATCAGATTATATTTATCACCTTTATCAGGTTTAGGAATCATTAGAGTTTTAAAAGATTTCCAAACGTCAGGCATAGTATTTTCCTTGATGATTTTGTTGTAAAGAAGAGTCAACAATTTACCTTCTGGGTCAAGAATAGCAATATCGTTATATTTAATTCCATCAATTCCAGGAGATGTATTATCAGCTCTTTTCAGTTCAAAAATAACCTCTTTATCTATAATTGGTAAAGAGTATTTTAAGATTTTAGACCAAAGTTTAAAACATTATCATAACTTTTAATTAGCGGATCTTGATGGCTAAAATTACCAATGTGGTCTTTAATTGTTGGCCTCTCGTTTATTTCATCGTTACATAAAATGTTGTATACCGTCGTTTTCATATTTTGATTAAATGATGATTTGAAGTTAGTTTTTGGTGGTGGAACTTTACTGATTTTATTTCCTAAATATGGTCTACTGATTTTAGTTACACTTGTTTCTTTACGAATACGTATTTCATTAATAATAAAGTTACTGATTTCGTTTACACTTGCGTTTTGTAGGGTCAACAGATTCTCATTTATCAAAAGTATGCGTTGATCTAATTTTAGCTTTACATTTGTTTTATTATCAGATAAATTCTTTATCGAATCCTTTATAATGTCTTGTACAGTCGGTAATAAAGACTTTATGACATTTCCAATATCACGTAGATTAATATTTTCCAAAGACCAGTTTAAAATTTTTGAGAATTTACGACCAACCAATTAAGATAAAACTCGTGATGGAAAATATACACAAATAAAATTATTAAAAGATAACGCCAATAAATAACTCCTCGTACGATATAATAGCATAACTGTCATCTTCAGGTACACAAAACCAAATAAAAATATTATGAATTAACATTTAATTTAAACAAATTATTTTTTATTAATTTAATTTTGTAATAAATGTACTCGAGTTCTAGAGCATTGTCGATTGAAGGGTTTGACCGATATTAGTGAGCACAATAGAGGCTGTAAAAGTGAAATAGGAATGTCTGATTTTAGAAATTGACGTTATGAAAATCGAAATCGGAGAATTTGCTGCTCTTTTTCAGCGTTTTTTCGAACAACTTAATGCAAAATCGAAGCAGGAAGAGAAATTTCGCAATGAATCAGTGCCTGGCTCTCGTTTGCCTTCTGAAGATATGCCTGTTTTCCAGATTAATGAAAGATTTCATGCATTGGAAAGAAGTAATGAGCTTCTGAACGGTAAGATGGATTCTATTGTTAATACTTTAAATTATCTTATATCTGGTTTGAATGGTGGTTTTGACAATAATAATAAATTAAATTGTATTTTTAAAACTAGTCATGTTAAGGAACCTCTTTTAATTGTTAAGACTAATCTTGTTAGTGAACTTCCTTCAGCTCTTTTAGTCCAAGATAAGGTTCCTTGTCTTAAGTTATCAGAAGAAGATTTGATTAGGAAAATACCAACTAAAATTGTTCCTTCTAAGAAAGTTTCTAAAAAGACAATAGAGCATACTTCTAGAGTAAAATTTTCGCTATTTGTTAGAGTTTTAGATTTCAAAGAGAGGCAACAGTTTTTTAAGCTATTTCCAATTTATTTGCTTTATTGAAAAGTAAAAAATCAGAAAAGAAATCTGAGGTATTAAATATCGAGTTGACCAAAATTTCTAAAATAGATAATCCCCTAAATATAGCTGGATTTAAAAATTTCTTTTTTAGAAATAATAATATATGTGTTACAATTGATTTTTATAATAGTAGTAAAGTAAAATCTAAAATTACTAAAAACTTAAAAATCAAAACATCTTTAATAAACTCAAAGATTGTTAAAAATTACAATACGAATAAATTTATCCCTGCTTCTTTATCGATAAAGAAGTTTTTATTTGTTCTTTCAGATAAACTGGCTGAGACAACTAATATTAGTAATGTCACAGTCCGAGAGGAACAAATAAATAAAATAATTACTTTATTAAAAATTAAAAATAGCCTACCTGACTATTTTGTTAAATCTCAAATTAAATATAAGGATGGTGATTTTTTAATGTTGGATTTGTTAAATAGTTGTGAGATCGAGGGTGAGTTGGGCCAAAAAATCACTGAACTGTCTCGTTCACAAATTAAAGAACTATTTAACTCATTCCCTGAAATTCAGGAACTTTTTTTCATCGAAAAAAAAGCATAGATGAAAACCCTGAAAAATTAATTAATTTAATTAATAAATTTAAAATTGAAGAAACATTTCCTCAACAGATCTCATTTGTGGGGGGTAAATTTGTTAAGATTGATAAATTAAATGATTCTCAGTTTCCACAAATGGAATCTGAATCCGATATCATGTTTAACCTTGGTTTGTTTAGTCTCTTTGGTTTATCTGAATATGATAATATTTTAAATTCTCTTTTATGTCAACCAAAGTCTCCAGAGAAACTGGTTGATATAATTTTTCATTTAAATTACCTAAATTTAAAAGGCAATTTTGATACTTCAACAAACGGAACTTATGAAAATTATGTTCAAAACTATATTGTAAATTGTTTGTTAATGCACTCAATTCTAGATCTTGAGACTTGTGCTTTCTTAAATCTTGATAATATTGAATTGTGGGCTCCAAAATTGATTGAATTGATTCCTTCTTCTTCCCATTATAGTTCAAGTTGTAAAGAAAAACTTTTGAAGCTCAAACAATGGAAATTGTCTGGTGAAATTGACAGAATCCACAATATCATTTGTCCTGAAACTATAATTGAAATCAATAACTTTCTTGGGGTGATTGACCAATCTTATACTACCAAATCCGACCAACTGAAATTTCTAACTAGTTTAGGTGAAAAAATTAATAAAATAGAAATCCACAATGATGTAGATGATTTGGTTAAAGCAAAGAGAATGCTTTATTTTATTATTAGGGACAAAAAACGGTTTCTAAATAAAGATAATTTTAACTATCGCATACCCTTCAATTGTAGAAAAATTTGTACACTAAAAATGAGTGATTTCATAACTAAGCTCATTCAGTCAAATGAACTTTTTGAAGAGCGAGAAGCAGTTGTAGACAATAATATAGACGTATCTCCTAATGAAAACTTAAATATCTTAATAGTGGAACCGGTCAATCCCACTCCTGACACAGTTATAGTTGGTCAGTTGGATACTTTCCCAACAGATATTGATGAAACTGAGCCAGTTACTATAGATTAACCTCTGAAAAAAATAACATCAAAACAAGCTGTAAAACCCAAGGCACAAAAATCTAAATGAAGGGAAGTGCTTGCATCAGTTTCAATATGTGTTCCAATCTCTGAAGAGACTGATGCAGATAGCACTATAATTAATTACTTTTTTCCTGAACGCGACCCCAAAATCTGGTTTACCGATGATGATATTGACTATTATCTTGAGAGTCACATCGGTAATCCAAACTTTGCACCGGTCAAATGTTTTATCGTCGGAATTTTAAGTTCGAATTGCAAAGACGAAATATTTCCAATGCTAGATAATCTTTTTTAAAGCGCAAATAATATTATGCCCTCTTAACATCAATGGATCTCATTGGATCCTTTTTGTTTACTGTAAATTGACTAAAATTTCCTATTTTGTTGACCCAATTCTCCGTAAACGGCATAACCTTATTAATAAGTCAAGTGCACTTAAACTCACAATGGCTTTAAATAATCTTTTTGATCTCAAAGCTGCTGTAACCTTTCACCCTTATGATAACCTTGTTTACCAGGATAATAATTACGATTGTGGACCTTACATCTGCGCGTATGCTATGCTGATAAGCCAAGAATGGCAAACATTTCCCAACAACTTTATTGAAACAATACGTAAAAATGTCCATCGATTCCAAACTAGTAAATTTCAGAATCCACCAAAAGTCTCTGGGGGTGGTATAACGACATTGCCTATTTTTAAACGCTTCCAAAATGTAACAAGACCACCAAAAGTAGCACGTCCTTATAAAGCTTCTCTCCAAAATGAGAATTCCTGTGTACCTTCTTTAATAAAAGAATGGTTTATTAATAAAAATTATATAACCGTATTGTCTCCTGAATTGACGTTGAATCTTATTGCACATAATAATCAATTTATAAGAGAAAACGTCACATTTAGGCAATTTACGAGAGTAAAGTATGTAATTGCTGTCATTCCAAACAACCCACACTGGTGTCTGTATATATTTCCCCCTGTATTCGAGCGCAGCTACATCTTAAACTTTCAAGGCAGAGTCTTAAATGAGAGACTTGTCAGTATTGGTGAAAGCATGACTGATTATCTGAATAAATTCTTCATTTCTACTGCGAAAGTCAATTTTATTGGTAATCATCACCAGACTCACTTCTCGTTTAGATCGGAAGATCCACATTTTTTTGCTTCTGCGTTTATTGAATTTCTCGAGAGATTCTTCTTTGGTAATATGCTTTTATTTACTAAAATCAATGAAACTTTAAAATCATTTAAACTAGAAATAACAAATGAGATCTGTAAAATTTAAATTTAATTAATTTTTCAATTAATGATGAAATTATCACAAAATATTTAAAAAATTTAAATTTACCCAGCAATTTTATATTCCTAAATTCATCAATGTGCACTGCTATTACGAATGATTGCACTCGCTATTTAAATGATTTTTTAAACTATGATAATATTATCAAAGCACAAGTTATATTCGCCATTGTAGCACCTCCAAAATTTCGTGAAATTCTTTTTATCATAGACTACAACACTGATGAATATTACCTTTTAAACCCAACAACTCTTTTAGGAAATGATAATTATTTGTCTACTTGTAAGATTCTAAGAAATAAAATTAATGAAATTAGAGAATCACCTAATCGTGTATTAAATCTTGGTGAATGCCCACATGATATTCGTGGTTCAGGTTTAGTAAGCAAAATTCTGTTTTGTTCTTACATGTCAAATTATGCCAATGATTTGCCTTTATTTGGTTTGAATTTAAGACAAATTGGTAATGTGGTAAGCTCCTTCCTTCCAATAGTTAGTGAAATAAAAAAAGTTAAATCCTTAGAAAATAATATAATTAATGAAAATCATAAAGAAAGTGAAAATTTAAAAGAACGTAAAAATAAAATTGATCAAATTTTAATAAAAGTATTTAAAATGAATGTTGATGAAATCGTCGATGTAATTTTGGATCAAATTTCTATTAAAACTGTGCCAACACACAAACCTTACTTGGGCAAAAAAGAAAGAGTAGAATCTCAAATTACTAAAAGTAATTTAATTAAAAATTTCAACAGTGACATGAAAACCACTGTAAACACGATCATTAATGATGTAGATGTGGATGTTAGACCTAAATATGAAAACATTATAACGAATGTTGAGCACAAAATTCCTTTAGACCGAATTTGGGATAAGGTGTTTAAATTTTGTAATCGTTCTGATAAAAAGCTTAAACTTAAATATTTATCGAATTCTGAGGTATTATTTGAGCTCAAGAAAGCTGACAACACAAGTCCTGGTGTTGATGGTATAAAATATCGAGACCTAGTGATGCTGGATCCCGAGGGTAAACTACTAACTTTTTTATTTAATAAAATTATTTCTAAAAAGGTTATACCAGATAGCTGGAAATCCTTTAAAACGTTGCTAATTCCAAAACCCGGTAAAGGTGATAAATATGATAGTGTGTCGTCTTGTCGTTCAATTGCACTACTTTCAGCTATCTACAAACTGTTTGCCTCTTGTTTAGCTAATCGTTTAACATTTTGGATAAATAAGAACAATCTGTTGCATATCGGTCACGATGGATGTGTAGAACACAATTCAATTCTTTCGTCAGCTTTAGAGCACTCTAAATATAGCAAGAACTCTCAACTTGCTATTGCTTGGCTTGACATTAAGGATGCTTTTGAGAGTGTTCCTCATGCCTACATGTGGTCTTTACTTCGATTTGTTGGAGTTGATGAGGAATTTGTGACCATTCTTGAGAGGATGTATTCCGATACAAGTACTTTCTATAGTTGTGGTCCTATCTTGACTCCAAATATTGCAATCAGACAAGGTGTTAAGCAAGGATGTCCTATCTCTATGATATTGTTTGCTTTAGCAATTAATATAGTTCTTGAAGCGGAATCCCGATCTAAATGTGAACCATTTATGATTGGTGAATCTGCAGTTAAAATCCTTGCGTACGCTGATGACATTGCTCTTGTATCAAAGTCTGCTTACGACTTACAGAGGGTAACAAACATTGCTGTTGCAATTGCATCTGAAATTGGCTTTGAATACCGTCCTGAAAAATGCGGTTATATCGAACTTCCTCTTATCGAAACAGAAAGTCAAATTCTTATAAATTACATTAAAATTAAAAGATTAGCTTCAAGTGAATTCTACCAATATCTTGGAGTGCCTGCGGGTGAAGAAACCGATCAGAGTCCATATGACATTCTTAAGAAAGTTGTTTCTGATACTACGAAAATTGTTGACTCTGACTTACTTAATGGCGAAAACTGAAAGCGTACAAAATCTTTTTACATTCTCGTCTAGTATTTCCTTTTAGAACACGAGAGATTAAAACAAGTGCACTAGCAAAATCCAATGCCAACAATAATCTAACTGTAAACATCCCTAGCCAATTAAGAAATTGTTTTAGGAAAATGATGTCTTTGCCTGACCACTCTGAAGTATGTTATTTTTATAATTCAACTGAAAACGGAAGGGCAAACTGTGTTGACCTACTTGACGAATACCACACACAGACAATAACACACTTTTTCCGACTTTTTACTTCTAATTGTGAATTTGCGAAAAAAGTTAACCTTGATTCTTTGAACTTTGTAGCTCGTCCGCGACTTAATATTATCAATCCGACTTTGCAAGAAACATTTGATTGGATCAATGGGAAAGAGCCAAAACCTCGGCATTCTGGTTAGAAAACTCGTTTTCAGCGAGCTAGAATTGCGATTGCTTTTTTTAAGAAAGAACATGATATTAATATTATGTTTATTGTCACCAAAGATCAATCTTCACTCTTCATTACATCAGAAAAAAGTGGGACATTTATTCTTACTCCTGATTTGCGTAAAACTACTTCAAAAGTCTTGCACATGGCTCTCTGTGACTCGTATCTTTCGAAATGGGAAAAAGGCTGCACTTCAAATTTTATTTTTTCAGCCATTAAACTTTCACCAAAAATTAATAAAGCTATTTATCGAGGTGACATTTCTGAGTTTGCTTGGCACTTTATCCATCGTGCTCGTACAAATACTTTGTCCATCAATGCAAAACCACATAATTAAGGTAATAAAAGACTGTGTCGATTATGTCACACTGAAGACGAAACAATGTCGCATATTATTCAATCTTGTAAAATCCATTTGACTCTTGGTTCTGAGAGGCACAATGATTGTCTTGATCTGATTTCGTCTCACTTGTCGAAAAATTCAAATTTGATTGTTGTTGTTGACCATGTATGTTCGCTTGTTCCGGAATCGAAAGAGCGAGTAGATTTAATGATCACTGACATGGTGCGGAAAAAAATATTTTTAGTTGACATGAAATGTCCATGTGATACAATTAATAATTTTGCACTAGTAGATCTTCTTAATTTACAAAAATACGATTCGTTGAAAATGCAAATACAAGATGCCAAACCTGACTTCAAAGTGGAGCTTGATACTTGTATCATCGGCTCTTTAGGTTCCTTTCCTCCAAAGACTCCTGAATTACTTTTAAAGATTGGAGTTGATCTAACTCACCTGAAAGGTTTATTAAAAGATTGTGCGCTAAGCAATATTTCCAATTCTGCTAGACGGTGGCACTACCACAAGACGGGTATTTTGGTAAATCTTGAAAAATTTCGATTTAATTAATGTTTGAGTTAAAATTGCCATTTGACTTGTGTATGTGATTTATTGTGTTAATTAATGAATTCCACCCTCTTCCAGGGAAAGGTTTAACTTTGCATAAAATTAAACTCTCTGTCTACACTTGGTAGCAAATTAATCTAGAATGAAGAAGCCTGATAGTATTTTTCCCAAATCTGCTGAAAACTTAATTCTGAAGGATGGAAATAAAAGCAGATAAAGATTCAATATTCGATAAAGAAATGGACCTCAACATTCAATGTCAATTATCAATAATGAATCTGGGCAGATGTCAGAAGGCGATAATCAAATGCTGAATTCCAATGACCGAATCTACTTTGATGTCTTAGATTTGTGATCAGATTCCACTACAAAGGTGCTGCATCAAAAGCCAATGGAGATTCAATGCCGGATGAAAATGCCGATGAAAGAGAATCAGAGCCGAGGCCAATTTAGAGAAAATTCAATTGCAACTGCGTCAAGAGTTCCTCAACAATAAGATGAAATATCGAAACTCAATTGGATCTTTTGCTTTTGGAGTGTCGCAGAACGGAAGCTCCATGTAGAGCTGTGTCCGATATGAAAAATTCAAAATTGTTATATTAATAAATTTTTATATGACTGATTTTGGTAAGTCTTAGAATTAGTCGTAGACGTAGTTGTAGGCGTGTTGGGCGATGATGGGTACTGATGGGCGATGATGGGTACTGATGGGAGCTGATCGGTATGGAGGAATGTGGATCGGCGCGGATCGGCGCTGATGGGTGTGGATGGGGATGGATGGGGATGGATAGGTGTGGATGGGTATGGATGGGTATAGATGGGTATGGATGGGTATGGATGGGTATGGATGGGTATGGATGGGTATGGATGGGTAAGGATGGGTATGGATCCGTGCGGATCGTTGATCGTTGGTTGGTGTGTGTGTGTGAAAGGTTTAAGAAATTAGGTGTGTGGAAGTATCTAGAAGGTAGGTGTGTGGAAGTATCTAGAAGGTAGGAGTGTGGAAGGTTCTAGAAGGTAGGTGTGTTGGGCCACAACTACGTGACATAATAAGGTAGGTGTGTGGAAGTTGGTTGGTGTGTTGGTCCACAACTACGTAACATAATAACGGTTAGGTAATCAGTCTCCGAGTAGTGACCAGTGACATAATAAGTGTGACCAGTGACATAATAAGTGTGTAGTGACCAGTGGGCAAGTGACGTAATCATGAGGTCACTGACCAAAGGTCAATTACTAGGTAGCAACTAGTGGGCAGAGGTAAATCTCCAGGTAGCAACAGTGTGTGCAGAGGTCAAATATTATGTAATATTTACGTAAGCTAAGGGGGAGTTGTATCTGACGGGCTCACATCCTACTACTTAAAATAAATGAATTTTTAAATTACATTATTTATTAAAAAAATTATAATATAAATAAAAATTATAATATTTATATAAATAAAATTTATAAATTAGTTAAAAGTTATTTGAATATATTTTTTAAACATTTATTTATTGCAAAATTAAATTAATAAAAAAATAATTTGTTTAAACTAAATGTTAATTCATAATATTTTTAGTTGGTTTGATGTACCTGGAAATTACAGTTATGCTGTCGAAATAGATCGTACGAAAAGTATTTTATTGGCATTATCTTTTAATTAAATCGTTGCCAAATTTATTTAATTATTTATTTATAAATTAAAATTATATTATTCTTCTTTCTTTTCATGTTTCTTTTCATGTATAATATTTACTCCTTCCTCATGCTCATTCTCTCTCCACTGAGGGCTTGATGTTGAGGTTCTTGGAGATGAGATCTGACCCGGCCAACTACCATTCACTAAGAATACCTCCTACACCGAAGAACTAGCTTTAAACTAGTTGGTGAAAATTTAATTTTGATAACTTGCATGCATGTGATCATATAATTAGCATTTAAATAAAAATGATCCATAAAATAATAATAATAGTGTGGGGTTAATGGTTTAAATAATGGAATAAAATAATGTAAAATGATTGGGGGAAACAATGATAAGTGAGTAAGATGTGGTTCTGGACCTTAATAAAAAGAGAATGAAAAAGAAATGTTGAACAACGAGAAAGAAATAAGAGAAAATTAATAAAAACAGACAATTAAATCAAAAAAGGTCATTTATAATTAAGAAGTGCAAATTTTAGAAAACAAAAGCAAAATTCGCACATTATCTCAAAAGCCCTTTCAAGATAAGGGAAGAAATATTGTTTGAAAATTCGGAAAAGGGCATCTCCAAAAAATTAGTTATCTGGACAGATGTCAGTGATAATGGAGGTCCAAAAGAAATTAGCGTTAAAATATATCAGAAATTCAATTCGACATCAGTAAGTGTTATTGAGTGATGGAGTATAAAAAGGAAGCGCAATTAAAATCGTGACAGAAAAGAAAATAAGAAAAAAACTTGCGAAAGACAAAAATTGCGAGAGACAAGAAATTTGCAGGAGACAAAGAATTGCAGAAGACAAAGAAAGACAAAAACGAAATTAAACAGAAATTTGAAACAGAAATTAAGCAAGGTCAAAGCAAAGCAACTAAATCAGAGTTAAAAATCTCAGAAACCCACCACAGTAGTCAAGTGATTGTAAAGCCAATTGATCCGAAAAGTGCAATTCTTCCCGTAGGGTCGCAATAAGCACTGATTGTGATTGATTGATAATTCGTTGTGTCATTTTAAAGTGGAGATAAAGTGTATTAATCAATAAAGTTTATATCGTTTGGAGTTCGTTACTGTTGTTTAAAAGCACGCTTGGAGTCAGATCGACAATAATTTCTATTCTAATTCACCGACAACCCCAACACAAGCTTTCTTGCCCGCCAATGGTTACCCGTTGCTAGGCAACGTTGGAACTGCAACCATTGGTTATGAGACCGCCAAAGATGAGCTATAACTACAGAACTACTAAGGCCCAGCCCCATATCGGGTTCAGCGAGCTGCTGTTAGAAGGCATTTGCTCGTTTTATCGTTTTGGTCCATTAATTACCTTCTCGTCGAGATAGTTATCTAACCAATTCCATACATTATAGTTAACTACTTCAAGAAAAAGTCAAATCAAACATTTATTATGATAATATTACACATTTTGAATTTTCAACATAATATGTCATTTTGAATTATCTGCGTGCTGGATCCGCAGTCGTTTTCTTTCAGCTCTACCTGGCCTTGAATGAGGCTGTGATCTCTTATTTGAGTTGATCGACCGGTTCTGATCTCTATATGCTAGTTGTGTCGGAGCGAACACTAAGAGGTACATCACCGAGCTCCCTTCCTGACATGCTGATAACGCGACCTCTAACCCTTGAATCTGGGTTTGTTGAGGCTGGTTTAGCATTTTCTCATCTTTCCACCCCTATTGGGTCATAGTGAGACGTTGGTAGAGTTTTTTCATTCACAAAGGCTCGACCCAAGTGGCCTTGATTTGTTGAACTTCCAGGCATAATTGTAGTAGTTGCCGATGTAAATCGGTGTTTTCCCGTCGCATACTTTTTAGTTCCTGAACGAGAGTCCGCGATGGTTTCATATCTAAAACTGAAGGAAATTAATAGTGACTTCGATGAGATGGTATCATTTTCTCTTATATTCATAACGATCATTAACTATTCTATAATAATTTACGTAATTTACTATTAAAATCTTCATTTCTACTAATTTCCTTATCGTTTTGTAGTTCTATTTAACTACTAATTGCCTTTGTCAAAAACATGGAGTCATTTTCTCAGCCTCTCCGAGCTATAACAATTCAATCACTCTTCGTTAATTAGGAAAATATTATGGCTGCATATTTTTATTTTATAAAAAATTTTGAATATAGTTAAACTTAATAGAACAAACAAAAACAAAATCGATGTACTAAAACATTTATTCTAAATTCAGTTTTCAAAATTCACAGTTTTGATTCCGAACTCATCGTCGGCTGTCAGATTGATTATTCCTGCGCGTATGATCAAAGTGCCTTCATTGGGGATATCAGCGAGCATATGTGTGATCTCCTGGTTGCAGCTGTCCTAATCGATCAAATAGAGCTTGTTGTATGAATCGGATTTAGAAACCCTTATTTTAGAAATTAAAAAACATTTTAAAAATAGAAATGATATTGAACACTTTTTTAATGCCCTCCTTTTTTTATTATATTAAAAAAAACTAATAAAAAAACTTATATAAATATTTATAAAAAAGACATATTTTTATCTATAACTAATTTAACCGACAACTTTTATTTTAATGTTGACCAAAACTTTTGTTTAATTAAAAACAATTTTAATATTATAAAGATTTTTAACGATTTTGTTTTCATTTTTAAAATTAAAATAAATAGAATATTTTTTCAATATTCCAAATTAAGTAATTTTAATTTTAAACATGATGGAAATATTTTTCGACCACCTGTTACGTGAGAACCCCCTAATCCTCGCAGTTCATTGGCCTTCGGCCGAATCGCCTCCTCTGAAAGTCATAGGGGATCACCAATATACTACGCCAATGTATACGAAATCCCATAGCTCATCGGCCTCCGGCCGACTCGCGTAAAAAACCCCCAATAACGAGAGAAAAGTACTTGAAGCCCTTTTTCGCGAAAACAATAGTAATATCACAAAAACTTATAATAACATATTTGGCACAAAACTGAATCCTAGAGTTATATACACCGACCATCAGAACCCTGTAATTAACAATTCGTTGGCCCAAATTTTCAGAGAAAATCGACAGAATGTTGCCAACACGCCTAACGCCATATTTTATAAAAAATATACCTATACTGATTACAATGACCTCTTGATCCTAAGCAACCCAGTCAAACCTCTAACTCAAAAAAAACGTAACGCCTACCAGCAATTCAATATCGTAATCTTCCATCAATAACAATAAAACGCTATTTACAAAACCAAAACATGTAACTTTCACCAGTAACAACAATTCCCAATCGTCCAATAACACCACATCAACTAAGACCAAATCAGACTATATACGTTCAATTAAACGACATCCTTCTCCATCTAACAAACATTTTGACCCTCCTAAACACTTGAAATTCGCCTTTAACTTAGACACTGACAACCTTAAAAACAAAGACTACCCAATACACTTTCTTTAATAAAAGAAAAACACCTTTCATTAAAACCTAACAAAACACCCAAAAATAATACCGTTACATTTGAGAAACGACTTAATGAATTAATAAACACCACCACAATAACATCATTTGACAATTACCTAAACCTCCCAGAAATTAAGGAGTATGTGTTAATATTAAGATTTTAATAGTGCCCACTGGACTACTCGGTGTAAGAAATTTAGTGATAAGTGGTGTAGAATTTAGGTCGAATTTTCGGGATATGGGCGAAGGGGAGCCAGCCAAAAGACTAGTTCCCGATTTTCCTACTGCCACTATAGATTCAAATGATTTGACGTTCGAGTCCGTCGTTACGTACGACTGGACCCTCACGGCACAAGCTATAGGCGTAGGAACTGCACTTACACAGCTTGATCGTTATATCATAATTTACTAATTTGCATATTGTGTGGCTGTGGGCCGGAAGATTTACGACAAATATAACACCTTCATTGAATCATGTATTTTTAGAGTAAATTACATAATCAGTACATTTGTCTCATAACATTTCTCTCACGGCATTTTATTAAAACACGCAACAATGATTTCCCACATATACGCTCAAGTAGTGCTTACTTAGAAAAAGGCTTGAGTTCATATTCTGAAGAAATTATCAACGCTTGTTGCTCAACTTGTAACCTCAAAGTGTTACAAAATCGTTGGTCTCGACTAAATAGCGTTCTCAGATTTTTCTGACAAATAACAATTTAGTTTTTTGCGAGAAAAGGTGATTTGCTCAATAAGTGCATTAAATTCTGCGAAAATGAATTGGTATATATACCTGTTTTGTGACCCTAACCTTGTGTGTTCTTTTTGATGCATTTAAACAAAATTGGACCTTGATTTTAATTTTAATATCTAATTTTTATTTTGTCAATTTTCTATATTAAATGAACAAATTATTTTATTTTATATTTTAATAGGATATTTTTTTATTGAAAATATTCCATTTTATTCGTTATTTTTTAACTTTTATGAATTGTTCATTTTTCGGTCAAATCTTTATGTAATCTTGTTATTTTTATGTTAATTTCGTGCTGGTCTTGGTGCATATCTGTTATTATTTTGATTTATTTTTATGTTTTTTGATTTTATATTTAACTACATTTTCCTCATATTTTAAAGTTGTTTATTTGATGTTTATGGGTCTGATTTTAAATCTGCAATTTTTTTTGCGTGCTATTTCAATTCATTTAAACAAAATCCAGTCTTAGCCAAACAAAATCATTAATTTTCATTGTTTTGTATTGTCTATTTGGGAATCTTTTCAACATAGATTTATTTAAATTGTAAGCTAATTGATCAGATACCCATTTGAGTCTATTTTTAGAATATTTGACTTGATTTGCTAACTTTTCTATGCTACCAAAATCTTCTGGGTTTGCCCATATTGTTTTGAACATTTTCTCCGTTATTTTAGTTAATATTTCCTTCATTATTACAACAAGATGTTGAACTACTTAAATTGAATTTATGTGAATGTGATAAAGAATATTTATAGTTCATTAAGAAATTAATCTAGAAATTGCCCTAATTGCAGATAATGCTAATAGAATTATTGCAGCAATAAACCCACTTTTTTGTTTATACATTATTATTTTCATTAAAAGTCTATTTATTTTTATATTTAATTACATTTTCCTCATATTTTTATGGTAGTTTATTTGATGTTTATGGGTCTGATTTTAAATCTGCATTGTTATATTTGCGTGCTATTTCCAATCCATTTAAACAAAATCCAGTCCTGGCCCAACCATAGTAAATAAAATAGACTTTCTAATTTACCATCGTTTGGCTTTCAACTTTTTGAGATAATAGAGAATTGGCAATTTATGAAATTAACAATAACATTTAATCATAACAATAATAATAATAGTAAATGTAGGTAATGATTATTATCAATACTCCAATATTAACTTTGCTCAAATAATGGAAAATTGGTCATGGAGCGTCTCATATAGGCCAAGTACTATGGAGACGAAGTTTTCATGGGACTTGTTCGATAAGAGGAAATATTTTTGAATTGAGATTTATTAAAATTTGACTAATATAATTCAACGAAAATATGTTATTTGAACATTTGACCCTCAAAGGTTCTACATAGGTACGGCATAAAAATTTCATGAATTCCTTTCCTAAATACCCTACAAAATTTCATTTTTTAATCTTTTACATGTAAAAAAAATAAAATATGACAAAAATAATTATGTAACAAAAGCCTCCTTTCTTTTCTGGTTCTCCAGAAATTAGTAAAGATTTTTGAAAATTTTTTTAAAATTCTTTTCAGAAATAGCATTAAATTGTGTCGATCTGGTATCGACTTATATAGGGGTTTTACGCGAATGTTTTTTGATGCGGTGAAACAAAATGCCTACAAGTTTCTACCATATTTCATAACCTTTCCTCTAGTTTTCAGATTTTCATGATTATTTTTTATTAAAGTTTCTAATTACATTTTAATTCTCATAGTTATTTTCTAGAATATAAGCGCTTTCGATGAATTTGAAGTCAATTTGATGAAATAGGTTAATGTTGCTAAACTTTAGTGTTTTTCTATTCATTTTAAATATTTTTATTTATTTTTTACATATTTTCTGTATTTTTCTACACTTTTTTCTACTTTTTGTATTATTTAATGATAAGTAGGCTATTTTTGATGATTTTTCGTCCATTTGCTTTTTGCGAGCCTTGATTTTATCGGATGTCGTGCCAGATAAACAATCATTACAAATTTTAGTTTTTGCCCAACAGAATAATAATTAATTATCATACCGTACGTCTTCTTTATTATAATCTTTTTATACTTATTCTTAATCATATGTCGCAATAATGGGTTTCGGAAACCAACTTTGTTTACTTTTCTCATTGTTTATCTTAAATATTTTTAAAATTAATTATCGATTTTCAATTTTTACATACTCGTTTGGTTTTAGAACCTTTCTAAAGGTATACATAATTTTCATTATTATGTTGGGCTATAAGCCATAATTTAAACAAAAATAATGACTATTTAAAATTACGCGCACCCCTGCACAGAATGCCAAGTTGGAATTTGACTAATTCCATGACAATCGTGCATTTTCTTTTGTTTATCAAGTTAGTGTGCCAAGCATTTGCAGACTCGACAAACTCTAAATTTTAAATTTTTACCCGAGTCACCGGTAAGATGCCCCACAGGCACGGCATCCAACTCGGGTCAGAAAGACTAAAATTTTACAAAAGTATGTGTGTATGTGTGTGCATGCGTGTCTGTATGTAACACACGGACAATAAATTAGACCCCCTTAAAAATATTAATTAATTTAAAAATTATTATCTTTATTATAATTATTAATATAATAAAAAAAATTCATGCTGAGAAATTCTCCCTCTTTTAACCTCTTCTCTCTTCAGGCAAATGTTGTAAAATACTTTTTACCAAAAAATTCGAAATAGTTCTCATAGTTTTTCAAAATTATCGAAATGCAATTCGGTTATAAAATTTCAAAAATATCACTGCACAAATCAGCCCACTCTGTCAAATCCAATACCCAGAATGACAGGATTTCCCATATAACCTGCCAACAGAAATATGACAAATTATTCGTGGAGCATGAACGTACGTTGTGTTCATGGTTCGCTCCAAAAGTCGTGAAGGCCCTACATCAACAGATCCATTGCTTAACAAGATGTCGCGATGATCTGATTTCTGAGAACCGGGCTCAGAGGATCATCATCAACGATCAGAGCGCCGTGTTAATCGCCTCATTCACGGAGGCCGAATTAACTAAGCGTATAGCCGGCCGCGATCTGCCCGTGCAATTAAATTCAATCCCACCAACACACATCCCAGAAAAGAGCGAAGTTTGTCTGGCGAAAACCCCCAAAACAAGTTAAAAGCACAAACCCCAGCAAAAACCGGCGACGCCGTGAACGCTGTCTAGCTGAGAGAGCCGTAATATTGGCAAATGCGGCCAAAGTGCTCGAAGAAGCCACCATTGGGGTCTCCGAGCATTTCCCGGAATTCGTGAAGCAGGATAAACAATTGCCCGAATCGGCGAAACCAGAGGAATCAGTGCCTCGAATTTGTGCCGGCAAGGAGGACTGCAGTAACAACCCCACTAGTAGTCGAAGAAGATAAAAATTCGTCGACTTCAGTTGGATATTGAACCAACGACTTCGGCGACGAACTGCCTCAATTAATTCTTCCCGTAGGGGATACCAAAACAAACTTTCATCGGAAGAGGAAATTCCCCATCGATATCGATGGAGAAAATTGGGATTTCGTCGTCGATCTATGTACCTTGCTTGACTAATAATAGATTTATGTGTTATTTATATTTTGTTTTCTTAATGTTGTAAATTTTGTCAAAAATTAAATTTTTGTAGTTATTCTTATTTTTCTTGGAATTTTGGTTTTTCTTTATAAATAAATACTTAATTAACGTTAATAATCATTTTCGAGTATGATATGAGGATAGCGGGAGTTTAATTCCTACTAATAGTACTGTTAAAAATGTTTATTCAACTAAAGGAGTTAAATTAGGAAGAATTACAGCTCTCGTTAAATTAATTTAAAGCACTCATATAAGGTTTTTGAAAGTGAAAGGGTAATTTTCAGTGAAGAACAAGATATAAACCTTAAGTCAACCTTATTTTCTCTTAAATTAAAAAGAAAAATTTTATAAATTTGAAAACAGCTGATCTAACAGTGAAATACAAATTTTCGACAAATTTTCAAATTATCGCGTGTTAGCTAAGATACAAAATTTACAAATTTAAACAAAGTTCTAGGTTGATAATATTATACCTTTTCGTAGTAATTCAGGGGATTTAACCCTTAAATTTTGATAATTGAAGAAAGTAGAATCGAAAAACATTATTAAATAAGATTTTCGTTTCAGGAAATTTCTAAATTATAGTATTAAAAATTATTAGTTAGGTATTTAAATTAATACTGTATTGAATGAATTTTATTGAATGAAATTATTAATGATAAATGGGTAATCAAGTTTTAATTACTATGCCTCGAACTATAATTTTGGCTAGTAATCAACGGTCAACTTGAAAGTCGATGGGAAAATGATGTCACGGACGCATACATAAGATCGATAATAAGAATGGGAAATGCGAGTATTAATGTCGAGGGAGTCAGAAGAGCTAAGTAGACGTAAGTCCTTCTAACGGCAGTCAGGAACCCGAAAGCGAGATTATCACGAGGAGTAGTCTTAGAAATGGAGCTCACCTGCTCGTGGACTCTCAGCTGCTACATACAGTGTTGGGCCAGAACACAAATAGCCTTGAGAATTGTTTAAATGCATCAGTAATACAGCACGAAAACCCAGCATTTAGATAACTTAAAATACAATATACAACACCAACTAAACATTTTAAAATCTGAGAGAATATAAATAAATATAAAATTAAAAACATAAAAGTAAAATAAAATAAATACAAAATGCATCAAGAACCGCACGAAATATCCATAAAAATAACATAATAACAAGAAAATTTGACCGAAAAATGACAAGTTATAAAAAAGTAAAAATTAATGAATTAAATGAATAAAAATAAAATATTTTTGGATGAATAAATATAATTAAAAATGTTAAAAATAAAATACCAATTTAAATTAAGAAAATAATAAAAATTTAATTTAGATAACAAAAATAATATCTAGGTCAAATTTGTTTTATCGCAATAAAAATAACAAGCAAGGTTAAGGTCAAATTATAGGTATATATACTGAAGTGTTTTGACAGATTTAAAGCTTATTTTTCAGTCTTAATTCTCAGTCTTATTTTTTTGTTGTATATTGCCGTATGAAGCTATATGGATGAATGCTTATGAATTTTTGACCAACTATGAAACTATATGCATGAATGTTTATGAATCTATTGACCAATTATGAAGATATATGAGTGAATGTTTCATAAATTTATTGACAAATTTGATTAAATGTATTGAGATGAAACGATAAACAATGATTATGCCAACAAACTTCCGATTACCATGTGAAATATGTCATGTCGAATAAATAGTCCCATGCATCGAAGCTTTTACTCAACATCTATGGTAAACTTATTTATTTATTTTTTCGGCCCACAGCCAAAACAAACTACAAGTAATTAAAATTACACATACCAATCGACTGTGTAAGTGCAGTTCATCCGCCAATAGTCGTGCCTGTGAAGGTCCTGGTGTGGTTAACGCAGGAACCCGAACGTGAAATCATTGAACTAAATATTGAAAGGGGGTAGCTCGAGGGTGGGTATTTTGGCTCAACTTTCTTGCACTCAATTTCGATAAAATCGACATAAACTTTTTAACCACAATCGGCTAAAAATCATTAATACCGAATAGTACAGTGGGCACTCATTAAGCATAATATGAACATAAATAGATCATAAGGCCAAAGAGAGGGAAAGGGTAGCGATTGAAAATAACGAAATCGTTGCAACAGTTAACATAAATAGCCATGAGAAAAAGATTAATCCGAACGACCAAAATTATGAAAAGAAAATTTTAAATAATATATAAAAATTAAGTAAATTATCTGAGTTGAGGCGGAAAATATGGGAGGAACGCTGCGAAAAGTTTTGGAAACAAGCAAACAGTTTTTACAAAACCGTAAAATAAGGGCGGAACGCTGCTAAAATTTTCCGAAATAATAAAAATACTTTGTGAAAACTGTAAAATTAGGATGGATTACGGCTAAATTTTGATATAAGTAAAATACTTTGGTAAAGCTGAGGAATAAGGACGGATCCCTACAAAAAACTTAATAATAATAATTCTAAAACTACTCCTCATGATATTTTCACTTTCGAGTTCTTGACTGCCGATGGAAGGTCTTACGTCTTTCTCTTTCTATATCCTTGTTCTTACTAGTCTATTCTTACAATTTCCATACTTATTTGTCATCTTTACCCGTTGTTTATAAAGGTATCCTTCAAAAATTTGGGCAGCGTTCCTCCCTTATTTTTTGGTAAATTTCCTATTTCATTTGTTTAATCACTGTATCGACTACATTTGTCCTAGTTTACCTTTATCTTTCCCTATATTAAAAATTTGATTAGCAGTTTTTTAACTCACGGTACATTTCCCATGATTTTAAGTAGTTACAACCCACTGCGGTCAATTCATTAAACATTTCTCTCTTCTATCAGATTATATCATTCAACTTTTGGAAAAAGTACTTTCAACTTTACATTCCTACACTATCTTATCCTTTCCTACTTGATTTTCCAATTAAATTTTCCGACAATATTTTAAACTTTCAATACAAAACTTTATTCCCCCTTAACTAAAGTTGCAATTCCCGTGATTTTAAGTTTTCTGCTCACCACGACCGACGTTTCCATCAGCCGTTGCGAGTCGTTCAACGATGCCCTGCGGGGAGGGTCCTGTGACATTTTGCCAGGCCCCGTCGCGGACAGACCAAGGTTTCGAAAAGGCGCGACCCACAATCACAACTAGGGAACTTAATCCGCCAGCCGGACCGGGATCTGCCTAATCGATAGCTATTTCAATACATATATATAAATAAGATTTTAGGAGGTTTGTCAGTGGCACCAAAAGATTCCACGACCATCCAGAATAAAATAACAAGACTTTAACTTCAAAATATATATTTATACAAGAAAACAATACTTACAATCCACAGTCATGCAACCAAATTGGAAAAATTGACATAAATTGGCATAAAAATTTTCTACACAATCGTCACTAAGAATTTTGTCTAAAAAATTTTGTCTGACTGTCTGACTGTCTAAAAGTCTGTGTTTGTAAGTCTGTAGGTCTGTTAGAAATTATGAAAATGACTGCAGTATATAGTGTTTTTGTGCCTGTGTGCGACCAATCACAGAATTTTGAGTCTTTTTTCCATTTTTTAGGGGGTTTTATTGGTTTTATTTTATTTTAAATATTTTATTTTTCTCCATATTTTTCTCTATTTTTTGATATTATTTTCTCAATATGTCGTAAATTTTCATTTATTATTATTTTTTTTATTTAACCATTCTCTTTGATTGTTTCTCATTTTTCCCTTTGATATTTCAAATTTTGGTCGCCGCTTCCGCCTAAGTATTTTCTAAACCTTCTTTTGCAAGGTTTTGGCTGTTTTATGTTTTGGTTTTATGTTTCTTTTTGCATCTGTAGGCTTTTTTTCCGGATTTTAATTAATAATTTGTTTTATTTAATTTTTGTTATATTTTTAATTTGTTTTAATTAATATGTTTTATTTTATTTTTGGTCTCTTCTTGTGGTGCGTGCTTATGTTACAGCAGCCATATTGACAATTTCCAAACGACATTAATTATTTTGGTTTAACTTATACAATTTTCACCTTTTTGTTTAAATTGGTTTTGTAAATTTGTTTTAATTTTGGCTCTGAGCCCAATAATAATAATAATAATAATAATAATAATAATAATAATAATAATAATAATAATAATAATAATAATAATAATAATAATAATAATAATAATAATAATAATAATAATAATAATAATAATAATAATATAATGGTAATGGTAAAAATAAGAATAATAATAGCAATATCAGTGATAATGGATTAGAATAATATATATAATAGTAACGATGATAATGCTAGTATCAATAATAAGGAACATGTTAGTTATAATAGGATAAGGGTAAGAGAGATAAGTAATGATAAATGAGACGACAGTATGGTATAATATTTGAAGGAGATAGGAGAATAATGGGACGAAAAAATCGAAATCGAGCACAGGCCTTCTATCGGCAGCTCACTTTTTGCGGACGATCCACCCACTCGAACACAGTTCCAACGTTGCTTAGCAACGGGTGCCGAGTGGTAAGCGAAAGATATTTGTATGGGGTTTTCTGAGTAACAACCATATAGTTTCAAAAAGTCAACACTCAGAAACCCACCAACAGTACTAACATGAGCTTACTTATGGGTATATAGTGGTAAGATCAAAATTGTGGGGCGTCTGGGTGAGATAGCATCAACCCTAGGAAAGTAAGGATTTAGTGAATCAAGATATATTTAAACAAAATTAATAACACCCAGTACACCAAGAATTACTTGATCTATACCTGTATCAAATGTCAATTTAATAGTCTATGGATTTTTAAAATTTCGAATTCTTCACCGTTCAATTCGAATTATAACATTTTTGATGACTGTTTCCAAGACATTTCCTTTCAATAGAAATAAAAACATTTAAAAATAAATTTTTTTACAACCCCAGTAATAATAATAATAAATAAAAATAATTACAGTAATAATAATATTAAATATAACAATAATTATTATTATTATTACTTTTCACTTTATACTAGTACATTTGTAGCTAAAGTATCTATAATGATATAATTAAATAATATCAAAAAATGTGTAATTTGTTTAAATACCATGATTACATGATTTTGTTCCAAATATTATTCAAATCATACCTCTAGGTACAATTACGAAATCTATCATCGTGACGGAATGGAAAAATGGACGAATTCATCTATTTAATATGGAGATAGTAAAAACTTTTTATCTCAGTGCATTGCAAGGAAATATTGTGCTATTGCGGGAGATTCATAAATGTCATTCGATTGATTTAAACATATCAGATAAAGTTAAGAAATTAATTTAATTGTTTAAAAATTAAATTTTTTGTTTTCCTTTAGGATAACACAACAGCATTAATTCTGGCAAGCGCCAACAACCAATATGAAATGGTTCGAGTGCTGCTAGAAATGGGCGCAGATCCCAATTTGGTCAGGATAGTTAGTTCCTTCGATTGTAACATTTCTCATTAAAAATTTCTATTCAAGTCGGGAACAGGGCCTTTATTTTTCGCATGTCAATCTGGATACACGAAAATTGCCGAACTTCTCATTCAATATAACGCGCGAATCAATCAACAGAATCGCCGAGATTACGGCACTCCATTGCTGGTTGCGTCACAGAACGGACATACTGCGTGTGTGAACCTGTTACTAAATCATGGCGCAAACGTTAACCATCAACTGAAAGATGGGGCGACCGCGCTGTTTCTCGCCGCCCAAGGCGGTCACATGTACACCGTGGACACCCTAATCCGGGCACATGCCGATGTCAATTTATTCAAAAATGTAATTAAAAATTTATTTCAATAAATTAATTGAATCGAGCTAACTAATTACAATGAAAAAATTGAATAAGATTTTGAGTTTCATTTGCCAGTTGAATTGGGAAGCATTTCATTGCTTGATAGGAAATTGATCGGCTCAAGCTGGCTGTGCTAGTAAAATTCCACACACAGATGTAACCGATTTAATGTTTACTTTATCTGCATTCCATCTTGTAAACCTTCCTACAGATTAGCACTGTGCTGCCTTGCCAGTGTGTTGTGTGCAGGTGTGCGTGTATGTATGTGTTCATAGGCACATGCATATTCGCTATTTGGCTTTGGTTAACTTTCCTATCTGATATATCTTTCTCCTATGAGTTTATCCCATCAACAATCAACATAATAATACCGATCTAGTGATGCACATTTTTTCTTTTAATCAACTTCCAATGACGTTTTTAATCAATCACTCTTATAGACTAATTTAATTTCTTTTCCCATTGCGCTTATTATTATTATTATTTATTGATATTGTAAGTACTATTTTTGAACAAAATTACAATTAATTGTCAGTAATGAAATAATTTATAAAAATAAAATTCTAATTATGTTTTATATTATTATTATTATTATTATTATTATTATTATTATTATTATTATTATTATTATTATTATTATTATTATTATTATTAAATAAAATTTAAATAAATAACAAGGTTAGCTAATTTCCAAAATTTTCAAATTCGATTTATCAATATTATAAATTTAATAGATTCCAATAAAATATTTAAATTTTTTATAATCAAAAATTATTTATTCAGATATAAAACTTTTTTTTAGTATTTTAAAATCAAATTTGCATTTTATTGGTATAACATTATGATTATTATTATTATTATTATTATTATTATTATTATTATTATTATTATTATTATTATTATTATTATTATTATTAATATTATTATTATTATTATTATTATTTATTGTTATTGTAAATACTATTTTTGAAAAAAATTACAATTAATTGTCAGTAATGAGATAATTTATAAAAATAATATTCTAATAAACAGGAAATCCCTTTCCGCAGTGTTTATTCATTAAAATCTATTTTGTGAATTGATTTGTTAAAAGTTTAATTTGTGTAAATAATTATATTTCTTGAAAAAATCAACAATAAGAAAATTATATTGGAAAAAAATGTAAAATAGTTTAGATCAAAAATTCTCAACTAATAAACTTCCCAGAATTATGTTTTATATTATTATTATTATTATTATTATTATTATTATTATTATTATTATTATTAAATAAAATTTAAATAAATAACAAGGTTAGCTTATTTCCAAAATTCCAAAATTTTCAAATTCGATTTATCAATATTATAAATTTAATAGATTCCAATAAAATATTTAAATTTTTTAAAATCAAAAATTATTTATTCAGATATAAATTTTTTTTTAATATTTTAAAATCAAAATTAGCATTTTATTGGTATAACATTATTATTATTATTATTATTATTATTATTATTATTATTATTATTATTATTATTATTATTATTATTATTATTATTATTATTATTATTATTATTATTATTATTTATTGTTATTGTAAATACTATTTTTGAAAAAAATTACAATTAATTGTCAGTTATGAGATAATTTATAAAAATAATATTCTAATAAACAGGAAATCCCTTTCCGCAGTGTTTATTCATTAAAATCTATTTTTGGAATTGATTTTTTAAAAGTTTAATTATTATTATTATTATTGTTATTATTATTATTATTATTATTATTATTATTATTATTATTATTATTATTATTATTATTATTATTATTATTATTATTATTATTATTATTATTACATAGGATTTAGCAACGCCCATTTATATTGCATCTCAAATGGGTCATCATAAAATAGTAAAGATGTTAATAAATTCTGGAGCTGAAGTTGATGCAGCTAGAGAGGTAATAACAGGTAAAATTTAAAATTTTAATCATACATCAAGGACGGATCGACAAGTTTGTTTAAAGCAGCACAAAAGGGCCATAGATTAGTTATTGAAGCTCTGTTGAGTGGAGGAGCTTCCACTGGGCTTTTAGGAAATGGTGAGACGGCATTGCACATGGCAGCATTATTTGGCAGAACGAGAATAACACATCTTTTGCTTGTAAATGGTGCCAACCCGATGATGAAAAATAAAGTAAAATATTTGCAGTTCATATTATTTCATTAAGTGTCTCCTCTCTAAAGGATGGATTAACTTCATGTGATTTGGCAAAAGAAGCCCAATTTTCCGATCTTTTATCAGTTTTAGAAAGCTTTGAAGAAAAAGTTTATTTAAAAAGTGGAAGAAAACCGTTTACAGCGCCATCTTCTATTTCACTTGAATTATTCAACGACGACTCTTCTCAGTATTCGGATTCCACATCAACCACTGATCAGACCTCAGGAACGACATCTGTTGTTCCACATTTATCCGCACCCACCCCTTTATTTTATAAATGGCCTCATAATAAATTGTATTCTGGTTTTATGCCCCCGTCTACCGAGGAGGAGTTGATTGCCGCGATAAATTCAATGGTAAGCAGTTTTAATTACTCTTCAAGTGCAATGCACAGTAACACTAGATATAGTCAACCTTTATATATTCTTGCTCTTTAACCTTTTCGCCCCGACTTTCGGCAGATGACACTAAGCTAAATTTATATTTTGGAACTTGTTAATTTGACCTAAATATGAAATGAAACACAAATACTATCGGTAAATATTTTAAATTTAAATAGATAAATGAAACACTGAAACTAAACTTTATAAATGAAAATTGCTTTGAAAATATCCCAGTAGTATTGTGATTAAGTTTCTGTGATGTTTGGTCCCAATAGGGTCGAAATGGTTATGAAACTGAAACTACCTAATTATACAGAAGTAAATTAACATTTAAAGTCTTGTGCTACTTCAAATAAATTTTTGCAAAAGTTAATCTCAAAATTAATGAGGCCTTTAATTTGAAGATTTTCTACAAATCCTATTCATATTTTGGGGATATCAATGTTTGAGGAAGTATTATTTATTTTTAAAATAAGATACATACTTGTTTCTTGGTGAGATCTATAAAAATTCCATAGATAAGTATATCGAACATTGAAGCAGGTTTTTATTTTAAAATAATTTATTTCATTAAAATTTAAATAAATTTTGATTAATAATTAAAAATAAAAACAGCCACATTCGCTCAATCCCGCATTATTTTCATTCATGCTGAATAAAGGTTTACGCAAAAGCAAAGTCTTTTTTTATCTAACCATCCTCACCGACAAACAAAAATGAATTAAAATCTATCCTAGCAAACTTTCAGTGTGATCTCTAATCGAATTTCAGAAGAAAACCACAATAAATAATAGAACTGAGTGTAGTACAATAAGTTCTCAATAAGTGTCACAAAGAGTGAATCAATTTTTTTAAACCCATAAAAAATTACAATTATCGAATTTTAATGAATCAATTATGATAGATTTATTTATTCAGATTTATTTATTTACTTACCAAATGTGGCATTTATCTAGAATTTACTGTATTAACCGATATCTTTAGAAAGCGGTCCGTCGGGGTAAATACTTCTATATAGAATTCAATAACACGCCAGGTGCCAACCGGTTTTTTCTTAATTTGTTATTATTATTTTATTATTTAAAAATTAATAATTAAATAATAATAATAAAAATTATATATTTATTTAAAAATAATTTCATGAATTAGAGTTCACAATATATTGGAAAAGTTCGAATTAAAATGATTGAGAAAAATTATATATGTGAAATACATAAAATAAATGTGTAGATAAATTCAAATGTAAGTAGCACGGTTATAAATAAAATATTTAATAATCTGTGGAACTGACACACAAACGGACATTAACATTTTATATCTATATACTCTTAATATGATTCCTTATTATGTTTTGAAAGTACTTCACTCTTTAATGAGATCCGCGGAATTTAACTATAAAAACGAATTTGAAATGTCTTGAAATACTTGTAATGCATTAAAATCTACGGACTCTGGTAAAACCATTTAAAGTTCTACAAAATCCTTTACCAACACAAAAATAAACATTAAAATGAATCAAATGCTATGTACATATTTTTCTTTCAGTCTATAGCTAGTACTGTTTTGCGAGATGACATTGAAACTGAGAAGGAAATTGAAAAATTTACTCCGAAAAAAGAAACTGATTTATCAGAAGATCCATTAATCAATTTAGAAAAGATTTTGGTTGCAAGACATTCGAATCCTGAGATTCGTGAACTTGAAGAATTTCGTAAAGCCTTCAGAATTTCTCAAGGAATCGACGACAAAGAGGAGTCTGCAATCAAAAATGGGTTCTTAAATTGTGATTCCATGAAGCCTTCTAGAAAACCAATTTATTTAAAATCTCCCACTTCATATCGAAAAATCAATTCAACTCAATCAAGAATCTCATATTATATTCCTCCAAATCAGCCACCACCTCCACTACCTATTCCGCCACAGATATTTGCATCCAACTATTCAGATAAACTACCAATTCTCGATCAGTCAACAGTTCTCGTTGGTAAACGGAAAATGTCCCAGCCGAATTTGAGAAATTATCAGTATGAGAAGTAATTCGACGACCTCTAATTCCTACTTCAATTCAAGGCCTTTCACAATCTCTTAATTTGCATAATTATTATATAAATTATTATTATATTTTTGTTCAATTTCAAATATGCTTTCGTTTTATCAGGTACTGCTTTGCTTTATTCATTGAGTATAATATCTCGACGACTTTATATTTATATCAGTCTCCATCCATTTGTGGCTATCTTTCACCTGCTCCATACGAGGCACGACTAGAATGTGTAACATGTCTTTAATAAATTTTCAATCAAATTATAATTTTGTTTTAATTTTCTGTGGCCTAGCCCATTAACTCGAAGGTTCGGAAACATACTAATGAATTACTAATTATTTTGCATTTCAGCGTGTACTATGTATCATTTTATGTCTAAGCTAGTGCTGGGCACCTGATGGGTAAAAGATATAAGATTTTTGCGGTCACTTGCAAGGGATTCCCACTAGATGCGCGCACAAGAGATATAACCATTGGATACCCGTCAAAATGACGTTTGAAATGTATCCCAATGGGCGGTTTCTAATAAAAGGTGAGCCATATTGCATTGACTGCTAATAACCTAGAAAACCTTTGGGTTCAAGAGCTACCATAGAAGGTATTCATGCTCATTTTAATTATAGGTCCCTCTGTTATTAATTTAATTGAAATAATATAGATCCTTTGATCACTTTATTTTGTTTTAAAGATGCTATTTAGTTATTTCACGAGTAGATCGGTCGAGTAACATATGTATGAGATCCTGATAGTAAGTTTTTAATCGATTAAAATTTTGAGATTCGGGTCCCTTCTCCTGAAAATTCCAGATCTCAAACTTTTAAAAACTGTCAATTTAAACAAGAAATTCTGTTCTATTTTTAGAACGAGATTTCTTGTTCAACACCCTGACTCTGGGAGAACAAAAATTTATCGGTTATTTTATCGATCGATCTAGATTTCTTTAGATTTCCAATTTACTAATTATTTTCCATTTTTGTGGAATTTTTATCTAAATTTCAGTTGGATTTTACCCAAATTCGATGGAATTTAGTGTAATCAAAAAGAAGAATGTCTTTCCAGCATGCTGATATCATTCGCTAGGGTAAGTCGTAAGTAGTGGGATGTGTCACATCCAGCACAGTACCCCCTCCCCTCCCCCCAGACTGAGAGAAAATTTTTCTAAGTCCAAAAGTCCAAAAAATTTTTAAGACAAAGACAATGACTTATTCAAGGTCATTTAAACAAAGACCATGACTCATTCAAGGTCATCGGATGAGTTACCATATTTTTTCAAGGTCATTCAAAATTTCTCAAGGTCATATTATTTTTAAACATTTTTAAATTTTAATTTACTACTTATTTTTATAAGTAGTATATATTTTATAAATATTATTATTATTTGTTTTATTCAAGTCAATAATATTTTTTATTTTTAAATTATATTATTATTAAATTAAATTGTTTGTTTTAATCAAGTCAATTATTTTATTATTATTATTACTTATTATTATTATTAATATTATTAATATTATTATTTTTATTATTATTATTATTTTTATTATTATTTTTATTATTATTTTTATTATTATTTTTATTATTATTATTTTTTATTATTATTATTATTATTAACATTATTACTATATAATGAAAACCAAGGCATATACAACAAATTTATTATAAAGAGATAATTCTACTATAGTAGTATTGTCGAAGAGCTTTATTCAAAGCCCATTCCACATACTTCCGATATTTGGCAGCGCAGTAATGACATTCATCACCACAGGGGTATTCGGGTTCCATATCTTTGGACAAATTGTTTTGTTCGATATCCCATAGGAACTCATCGATTACAGTAAATATCCATATTGATGTATGATTGAATATCAAGTCTGGAATTATTGATGCTGACTTATCCATGATTCCATGTATTTCTGGATAATAGAATTCCAGACGTTCTTTAATAACTTTAAAATAAGCATCTAAAAAACAAGTAATAATAATAATAGTAATAATAAATTACCATAATGTTTAATTTCATTCATAGCTTGAACTGCGCTCGGTACAATCATTTTAATGATAAAAATTGAAATAACAATTACTTTTATACTAATTTAGACACACACACACAAATCTTTAGCTATAAACAATAAATATTAATTTATATAGATTTGAAAATGATTAAAGAAATTTTAATAATATTATTAGTTTTTAATATGGTCAACTCAATTGTTGTAACCGTTCAAGGTAAAAATTCAACAAGATGTGTATGTCCTGATACAGCAGTATTGATGGATATTTTGTATATGATAGATAGACCTAGATATTTGAAAACTCCAGTCAAAAGATTATCTGAAAGAATGAGTAATTTAGAATTCCGGTTTGAACATACATATGAGACTTTAAAAAGAGCTTAAAACGAATTATATGATGATATTATATATCTAAATAAGACCATTGGTATTATCAAAAATGAATTAAGAAAATCAATATTAGAATTGAAAGAAAATCGTAAACTTAATGAAAAAATGATGAATCAAGTTCAATATAGTATAAAATTTTATTGTAATAAAACAACTGATCAGTTCAATCGTATAATGAAATTACAACAACCGGTTAACAGTGGCGGCAACAGCTTGAAAGAATTAAACAGTGCCAACAAATCATCATTATCATTTCCATTATATATTTTTACATATTTTCTTAGTATTACATGATTCTGATTGGTCGAATATAGTATAAATACGCTTACATTTTCAAATATTTTTATAAAATGTCAGAAACTAAATTTTTTATAACTTTATTGAATGAGCTGGTCTCTAATAATAGTGAAGAAGATGAAATCATTAAAAACATGAAATTTATGGTAAACCGTACCGAGAAAATTGTTGAAGACATACCATTTGATTATGAAAAAATTCTCAATTTGCCAACATTGGAGAGAAAAAAGGCATTCCAATCATTATTTAGTTACATGTTCGATGAAAATAATAAATGGATGCGAATAATAGTAGGATTAATGTATATGAAACACATGATATTAAAATCTGGATCCGACTATGAAAATTATTTCCAATGGTCTATAGAGGTATATTACTTTATATTGTTATTGAATTATCATTATTTAGGTAATAGAAACAAAAATTGACCCGTGGGTAGTAACAAACGGTGGATGGACAGCGATTATTCAAGTTGCAGCAGAAACCAAACGCTCTGATATTTATATCGAAAATTGCAAATTTTTATTAAAACTAACCATTGGAGCATCTGTTTTATATTTATGTAACAAAGTTTATCGTAGATTTTAATAAATATTTCTTTGTTATTATTATTAATAAAAAACTAGATTTTTAAAGATTTATTGATTATTACACGAACAGTCTTCATCACCACAATATTCTATCATAATATTTTCTATAACATGGTCAATACAATTCTTAAAGTCGGTCGGCTCATCTTTACTAATTTCGGTAGTATCTTCAGTATCATTAATATTTTCTTCAACATTACCATTATCATCAATAATTTCTTCAGAATCATTAATAATTTCAGTATTAATTTCTCCATCATTAACAGTATCATCACTCTGACATTCTGAACATGAATCTTCTTTACTCAATGCTTCAACTAGAGTCAACATATCTCTAATTTTTACACCGGTTATTTCTTCGAGTTTATCAAACAAAAAGTTTATTAAATATTCTAAACGAAATTAATTAATTATTTTATATTTTATATTTTACCTTTTTCAGACATCATTTTTAAATCTATTTTAAAACTACTTATAGTTTTGTTTATAGAATAACAAAAAAAACATAAATACATTTATTAAACACTATACATTAAAATAACTGTGAAAGTCTAGCAGTAACAATTTTCCATATTGGAGAAAGCACATCGTTTTGATCAGCTTTATATCCTTGGATTGTTATTGTTATATACCAGTTTTCCTGTTCTTTGAAACCTATTTCTGTAAATGCATCATAATATCTGGTATATTGACTCGTGAAGAAAGCATTTTCATTGCATTTTAAATTGGAATTGATCTTTTTGAATGTATTATCAATATCCTTGATATCTAACATTGAGAGAATACCAGCAAGAGATTGAAATTGCGTTTTATTGAGTTTTACTGGATTTGCAAATTGTATATTGATAGGCTCCTTTAAAAAATACAGTTTATAATTGTGGAACATCTGAACTGGTTGGACACTTATTTTCTTGGTCATGTTTGATTTATGATCTTTATAAGGTGGTGACGCACTTTTATACCCTTGACAGATAATGATTAACCAATCAGAATCATGCATGATCACAAAGACAATCCATGATAAGTGCATGACTGGAAAACTGTATGTAAATTAACCCGTTGAGTTTACATATATGATTTTACACATATCATCTATATAAAATGTATTATTAATATCACGTGTTTTATTATCATTATTATTATTATTATTATTGTTATTATTATTTTAATTATCATGATTTTTATTATTATTATTATTATTATTATTATTACTATACTAATAAAATTACTATTTTTATTATTGTTACCAATATCAAAATAAAACTATTACTATCAAAAACATTTATTATTATTATTATTACCAAAATAAAACTAACAAAGCAACAAAAATAAAATACAAAACATTTATTACCAACACTAAAACTGTCAAAACAAACAAAAATAAAATACAATTATTTTCTTAAAAGTTTCATTTTTTGAAAATTTCGTATTGAATTTGTAAGATTCCATTCCACATAGCGTTGATATCTAAAATCACAACAGCTTCACCCCAGAATGCAGGGGTATTCAGTTTCCATCTCCTTAACCATTCGGTTTATTTCATTGTCCCAAAGAGCTTGCTTAATCAGATTGGAAATATCGATTCTTGTTTCATTGTATATAATCTGTTGATGCATTGACGGTTCTTGATTCTTCAAAATCTCCTTTATTTGAGGATAGTAATAAATAATACAATCGATTATCATTGGGGCATATTTGTCTAAATAAAATATAAAAGAAATGAAATAAAAAAAGATAAATTTACTGTATTCAGCGATATTTTTCTTTGGCATAGCATACATAATGGTATAATATTTTAAAAATGAAATCAAATGAATAAGCAAGTTGTTTTAATCAATCATTAGCCAATCAGATATCGACCAATCCGGTGATTTCATTTTGTATGTCACAAACAATATTTTTGTATTCTAGATTTCGCACCCCTAATATGACTATTTTGCCACTAGCAAACACGTTAACACACATTGGGTTGTATTTTAAAAGCCTCAGTGCAGGAAATAATTCTGGTTTGAACATACAAAGACATTTTGTTGACATGTTGTATAGATTGATAGATTGTCCTATATCCATGGTAACTGTAATTGACTGTATTTTAATATCCTTTATCCTATATTGTAATTTATTGACATCTAAAGGTTTCTTACATCCCATGATTCTGCATTTGCCGGATTTGAAAAATATTATAGGATATTTTCCACTCCTATCTACAATTTGCTGTGGTTTACCATTTGGAAACGTCATTTTTGATACATCGAAAGTTCCTTTATAATTTATATTTGATAACATAAAAAACAATAAAGAAATATTAAGCTATATATATATATATATTATATATATATATATATAATTTTTAGGAAGAGTTCATTAAATCATATAATATAAACAAAAACCTATAATTATACAAATTAATAATGGACTTAAGAAATGATGCTGTATATCAAATCGTCGGCTCAAGTGGTAGTGGTAAAACTATGTTTGTGTGTAAATTACTGAATTTCAAACAAAATTCAACAAGATTTATTGGCATAAGGGTGCAGATGAAGAACATGGATTAACTCAAGATAATTTCTGTAAATTGAAAAACATGAAAATAGTAAAGGGTTTCGATAAAAACTGGTCAAGTCGATTAAGGAAAGGTGATGTCATCATTATTGATGATTTGTATCAGGAAGCTAATAAAGAAAAGAATTTTATTAATTTATTCACAAATATCAGTAGACATGTTGGTGTTACTGTGATCTTTATTACTCAAAATCTATTTCATCCGGGTGGCGCACATCGAACAAGGAATTTAAATGTTCAATATTTAGTTATTTTCAAGAATCCTAGAGATGCAACAGTTATTGATTTTCTTGCTCGACAGGCATACCCTAATAATCGTAATTTTCTCATCAGTGCATTTCAAGATGCTACAAAATCACCACATGGATATATATTTCTTGATTTCACACAACAATGCAATGATGATTTACGGGTAAAAACCGATATTTTCAATAAAGAAGGTGCCATGGTATATAAACAAAGTTGAAAACTTTAACATGTAAAAATGTTTATGAAATCCAGGCTTAAAAATATCCGAAAACTTAGACAAAGTATTAAAAAGACAATAAATAAAGTTCCACCAAAAACCAGTTATACACCATCTAAAAAGCTAATAACTGAGAATTACCCTGCAATGAATCTTATTTCGAAAAACATTATTAAAAAGAGTAAGAAAACAGATAAAATTGTAAAAAATCATCGGAGTTTCTCATATTTTAATGCATTGTTAAAGGCTTCGAGTATGAAAAGAATGTCTATTTTACAATCATTTCCAACTTTTGTTGTCGATGATTTACTCAAAATTCTATTAAAAGTAGTCAGAGGTAAAATTAAAATCAGTAATTCTAAAAAACTAGTATTGAATAAACATCGTAAGCCTTTGTTATCACTAGTAAATAATAAAAATCGTAAGCAAATGAGAAAAATCATATATAAACAACAAGGTGGTTTTATCGGAGCAATGTTACCATTAGCATTATCATTATTATCACAATAAACGATGGGGCAATCATTACCTAATGTTAAATTAAAATTTAAATCATCTTGTTGTAATGGAGAAGATTTGGACGAACCCAGAAGACGAAGCAGGTTTCGGTGGAGTGGCAAAGTTAAAGAAAAGAGTCCCAAAGTCGAAAAAGGAAACGCAAAAATGGTTGTCAGATCAGCTTGCGTACAGTTTAAACAAACCGATGCGGAAAAGATTTCCAACGAGAGCTTATAAGACATTCAGTATTAATGATTTATGGCAAATGGATTTGATGGAGATGATACCGTATTCGAAAATTAACAAGGGCTATAAATATATTTTAACATGTATTAATGTGTTCCGTCGTTTTGCCCGCTGTGTGCCAACAAAGACAAAATCTGCAGAGGAAATATCTAAAGCAATTAATATTTTATTTAAAAATGGGCATCCTGAGAATTTGCAAACCGATTTAGGTATTTTTATTATTACAAGTTAATATTATTATTATTATAGACAATGAGTTTTACAATAGTAAAGTTAAGCAAATCCTGGATCGTCTCAAAAAAAATCATTACTCTGTGCTTTCTCAATACAAAGCTGCTCATGTTGAAAGACTTAACCGGACATTGAGTGATAGATTGAAGAAATATTTTGTGCATCAAGGTAATAAAATATGGATAAATGTATTACCGAAAATACTTGTTAGTTATAATTATTCATCACATCGAGGTCATAATGGTTTGAGACCCGTAGATATCAGCTCGAATACATTACCTAAATCAGTACGATCTAAAAAAGTTGTAAAAATTACAAAATCAAAATATAAAATTAGTGATTACGTTAGAATTAGTAAAATATCTGCTTCCCCTTTCATCAAAAATATCGATAGTAACTGGATTGATGAAATATTTCAAATTACAAAATTTAATACTAAACAGAGTCCTGTAATGTATGTTATTAAAGATAGTGATAACAATGTAATACAAGGAAATTCTATGAACAGGAATTACAAGTTATTTCCAAACCTACAGTGTTCAGAATTCAGAAAATATTGAAAACTTAAAAGGTGGGTAAGGATAAACAATATTATGTCAAATGGCACGAATATAAAAAACACTCATAGATATCTTCAAAGGACTTAGTAAATTGAGTTTGTATACAATTTTACCGAGCAATAGTTGCCTACTAATCCATCCGGAAAATCAATCAAGTAAATTTATGGTTGATCTTCAAAATCCTATTTATTTACATGGAAATTGGGAAGTTGCTTTGCAAGACTTTACATTTGTGTACAATACATTCCCATTTTATAGTCATTGTAAAATCTGTTACAAGAAGCGTGTTCCAAAACATGTAGTGGTATTTTTTCAATCAATAACATTGATCGATATTGTAATATTCTGAATCAAATTTTAGATGAAAATTGTGGCATGTTTTTCAAAGATGGATTGAATGTTAGTTGTGATTTTAGGTCATTTTATAAATAAATTTGAAAGTATTGATGATGCCAAGCGAATGGGTAGTGATAAGCTTAGCATTGTTGTTCCTGATACTGAATATCTATTACGTTTCAAAAATTTTGTTGATGTCGAGCCTGTGAATAAACACATCAAAATATCTGTATCATATATTAATGAGGTTGAAGATACATTTACCTTTACTAAAGATTTATATATTGAAACACTTGAAGAGTTACATAAATATATTTCATTCAATTGTTTACATATATTTAAAACTATTGAATTTGTTAAAGATGGATTATGCAAATTCAGTCTGAATAATAACATTTGTGAAGTGACATTTGATAAAAATTTGGCTAATACATTGGGATTAGATAAGCAAACATATCGGGAAAACATATTGTGTTTATTTGATAGACCATCTCCCCAGGCGGTAATTGAAATGATGGCCTTTGAAGAAGTATTCCCGATGAATTCTATTATGGATAGTAGAACTGATATTGAATTTTATATTAATGGTTCCCAAACTGAATATCTAGAGCTGAGCGATACATTGTTAACTTTTCATATTAAAGTTGTAGATAAAGATAGAAAAAATGCCACCACAGCACCAATTCTTCAATTAGTTGATGCAAAATTATTGGTGAGAAGAGTTCGTGTTAAGCTCTCTGTATTAGCCGGTCATCAACTTGGGCTTAATTCTAAACATGCAATATATCCATTGAAAACAAAGGAAATCGTTCAATTTGTTATTGCTAAAGGTTCAGCTTCTTTCTATAAGTGACAAATATTTGGAGATAGAAGAATGCCCAACTTTATATTGGTAACATTTCAAAGTGAATCTCAATATAATGGATCATACTTAACATTGAGCTCAATTTTCAAAGATTTTGGAGTAACATCGTTAACTTTATCGAAAAATAGTGATTATAGAGAAACATATACTCAAGATTTCGATAATGATAATTATTGTGCTACATATATGTAGAGTACAGTGAGAAATATGGGTTATTTGGATAAAAACCTTAATTGTGGTATAACTCTTGATGATTTTAAAAACAAATATCCATTCTTTACATTTGTTTTGGCACCGATTTTGATTTAAATCAGAGTCAATTACCTCAAAATGGAAATTTACGATTAGATATAAAGTTTGCTAAAGCTACGATTGAACCGGTGCATGTTGTAATATATGGAGTATTTGAAAATGAGGTTCAAATAACTGCAAACAGAACCGTGTTAGTTTAAACAAACATTGTTGGTATAAATGTATAGATAATTTATGATAATTTGTCATGGAGTAAGTTTAATATTATTAATATTATTGATGTAGTTCTGTTTAGGTCTATCGAATTGGAAAACAAATACTAAGACATGGATTTTTAGGGGTTTTTCCTCTTGATAAAATTCCATATTTACGTAATAATCAAGCCATAATCGTTAATATTCAATCGTTTCATATCGGTGGAGAACATTGGTTAGCAATATATAAGAAACCTAGCAAGATATTTGTATTTGATCCTATGGGTTTCTATTATCCGGATTAAATGGTTTCGAAACTGCAAACAATGTAGCGTATTGATAAAATATTTATTTAAACTTGTGATATTTATTGAAAAGTTATTGAAAAGTTATATTTATCGATATTTAAATTTTAATAATATATATTTTATCATGCCGATTATATCCGAAATTTGTTTTATTGAAAAGTTATTGAAAAGTTATTGAAAACCTATATTTATGATAATTATTGAAAACCTAATAATTGTGATATTTTTTGAAAAAGTTATTGAAAAGTTATATTTATCGATATTTAAATTTTAATAATATATATTTTATCATGCCGATTATATCCGAAATTTGTTTTATTGAAAAGTTATTGAAAAGTTATTGAAAACCTATATTTGTGATATATTTGTTATATTTATCGATATTTAAAATATATATTTTATCAGGCCAATTATATCTGAAATATTGCATCGCTTCAACATGTCATTCGGTAAAATGTTATGGTGAAATGAAGCGATACTACGGCCATAAATTCTTTGGCATCATTTTTTCATATGCCCCAAATGCGTGACTGCCCAAGATATAAAATATTTAGAGTTTTATAAGGAGCACTCTACCTACTTAAATCAATTTACTTTAAATAAAAATCTCTTTTTCGGAAAATATATAAACGAAATAATAATAATAACAATAATAATAATAATAATAACAATAATACTAACAACAATAATAATAACAATAATAATAATAATAATAACAAACAATAATAATAACAATAATAATAATAATAATAATAATAATAATATAATAATAATAATAATAATAATAACAATAATAATAATAATAAACGACCTGCTGCAAATATTCAGTGTGTTCCCACTAAAATTAAAAGGGTTGAAATCATCATTAGCGATGATGATGAAGATCCTTATCAAATAAGGGGTTCAATTAATGTTGATAATGAACCTGAAATAAGGTTAGATTTAATGGAACCCATAAAAGTATTAGATTCGATGTTGAACACGAAAATCTAATTCAAATCTCCCTAACAAATAAAATAATTAATAAAATAAAATCTGAAATAAAAAAAATGGGTCAGTTAAAATACAATTCACCATTCTTATACAATTCGAAAAAGATGATGAAATTAAAGATAACTTTTTTAGTAATAAGGCAGAACTTTTTGCTGATAATTTTCTGATTGATGGATTACTAAATTAAATAATAAAATAGAACGTTTCACATATTTAGGGAGTGGATGGCTGGTTGTTACAATAAAGGAAATTGATTTTATATTAACTAAATATTATCTCATAAATAGACTAGCTGGTCATAGTTATATCCCCACACCAAGATCTTTATCTTTCAAAAAAGCTATAGTTAATGTCCAAAACAATGACCATCATTGTTTTATATATAGTATATTAGCCCTTTTAAAACATAGTGTAGTTCGCACACATAGAAACAGATTTACTTCTTACGAAAATTATTTGGACGAATTGAATTTTGACCCCATTGACGATTGTCCTATGAGACTCTGTAATATTCCCAAGTTCGAGAGAAAGAGCAAGGAATAAAAACTTGCTATAAAGTTTTGACGTATAAGTAAAACGGTCTAAAATTCTTCAAAATAATGATATAAATTATATCCCCCATCATCCGAATTTAGATATAATTCACCGCTCCAAGGTTACTGACGGTACACCTATTTATTTACTTCTTTTGGAGGACGACGATAATTATCACTATACGGCTGTTTTTGATTTGGATAAATTAATGAACTGCCATGCGACTACATCTTGCAATATCCAAATCTCTGTACATTGGTGTCCCCATTGTCTTAATGGCTTTAGATTAAAACCGGCATTTGACATCCATGTTTTCTTGTGCATTAAAAATCAAACACGCACTACCCTTCATACGTTGACCCTTTATACGTTGACCCTTTATAAATATTTAAAATTTTCTAATTATGCAAAAACTATTACCCCACAATTCGTAATTTATTCGGATTTTGAATCAATTTTACCACTGGATATAAGGCATCATCGAATACGCATACTGATAGCAGAAGGTCTACTATTAACTAATAACTATACTAATACAAAACAATATTATAATTTATTGGCGATGATTGCGTTTTGGCGTTTTTGAAAAAGATTGATGAAATCGCTCTTTCATTGTCAAAAAACTATATATATTTCTTATCAATGAGGAACGGGAGTTCAAGGAATGTCGCACTTGTTATTTGTGTAAAAGTTTATTATGGATAAAGTTAAGGATCATTGTCATTTCTCAAGTTATTATTTAGGGGCTGCTTGTAGGAAGTGTAATGCTTCTCGATGAATCCAGAAACAATTACCTGTGGTTTTTCACAATTTGAAGGGATATGATCTCCATCATATTTTAAAGTATGGTTTAAATAATTTTTCTTCTTGGGAATTAAATATTATTCCGACCACTTCTGAAAAATTTATCTCCCTCATCGCGTACATTAATAAATTGCCTCTTAGTTTTATAGACAGCATGCAATTTGTTAATTCAAAAGCGATTAAGACACTTACTGATTTGCCTTTAACTGATTCTGTTTTTGATGGCGCAATTGTTAGAGCCAAGACTATTTGAGGTTCTTGAATCGACGACTGAATTGCCTCCTATTTGGGGTTCAGTATCTGCTGATGAATACGCTACAGCCCAACAAATTTGGACACAGCAAAATTGCGAGACAATGTTAGATTATATGTTAACCTACTTAAAGTTAGACGTATTCCTAATTGCGGATTATTTTCAGCAATTTTGCACAAAAGCAATTGCTTATAATAGTCTAGAACCTCTTAATTTTTATGGAATTCCTGGTATGTCATGGGCTTCAGGTTCATGACATTACAGGAACCTATAGAACTTCTGCAGGACATGGAAATGTTTAATTTCTACGAGGGAGGAATACGGTGTGGGTTAACATTTGTTAACAAGCATTATGTCGCAAGTTCCGAGGATACAGAACTCTTGTATATAGATATAAATAATTTGTATTTTTGGGCTCTTAGCCAACATCTTCCGTATGCAAATTGTTTACATTTAAGAACAGTAAAATTGCGCACCAACTTTTTCTATTCAATATTGAAATAATTTTATAACTTTTATATACTTTGTTGAAAATTTATTTTATATAAAATATTAATGAAAATTATAATAATAAAAACATGTAATCATAATTTTAGTAATAATAATGATAATAGTTTTAGCAATATTAACTTGTAATAATAATAATAATAATAATAATAATAGAATAAAAAATTTTAAAAAATATTTTAAAACACTATTTATAAAAATAAGTAGTAAATTTTAATTTAAATTTTTTTAAATGACCTAGAGAAATTTGGAATGACCTTGAAAAATATTTATGAGTCATCCAATGACCTTGACCTACTTTTAAATGACCTTGAAAAATTATTATGAGTCATCCAATGACCTAGAAAAATTTTAATGACCTCAAGAAATTTTTTAATGACCCATCAAATGACCTTGAAAATTTTTAAATGTCCTTGAATGAGTCTTTGTCTTTGCTTAATGACCTTGGAAAATATGATGACTCATACAATGAACTTGAATGAGTCATGGTCTTTGTTTAAATGGCCTTGAATGAGTCATTGTCTTTGTCTCATGAAAAAATTGTATTTTAAGACTTAGGAAATTTTTTACCCCGGGAGGAGGGGGTATGTGTCCAGCGGTGACATGGTCTAACGGTGACATAACAATCTACTTGCAGCGAATATATGTTTCGACTTATTTTCGCGGAACACATTTATTTCATGAATACAAGATGTATACTTTTATATTACGAAAATCCGTCAATTTGTCGGGTAAAATTATATAAATATATAACGTCTAGTAATAATAAAAATTGGTGGGTTACTGGATACTATTGTTTGTTTTAATCTTACTATGGCGTTTGGCCCGCTCCTTGCGTCCAGGACGATAACTGTTCGTTGTTGGGGCGTTTTTGGAGTTGCTACCGTCTCTCAATAGGCTAATTGGGCAGGAGCAAAGACGAGGGAATAAGTTACAGCTGTCCACTCTTGACAGGCAGATAGTGCAACTTCCAGTCCCCTTATCTGTGTTCTGAGGCTCTGATTTAATTGCTTCTCGTCTACCCATCCCTTTTGGGCTGCTCTAAGCCTTTGATACATTGACTTGGCCTTCTTTGGGTCCGCCCATGTGGCTTTTGTCTGTTGTATCTCGAGGGACAGCTGGACAATTTGGTCGTAAAAGTTTTTATTGGTTTTTCGCGCGTGCGCTAGTTCTGTCTGTAATATCTGCAAGGGTTCCATTTCTGTAAATAACAAAATTTAATTTTTTGTTACTAATCCAGAATTATTAAACATAAATTTGATCAAACATAAATTTGTAAATGTTACACTAAGAAAAGTGATGGGTTACAGGGTTTTGCTATTTGTTTAACTTTTCTTTGGTGTCCTAGTAACGCCATACAAAATGATTTCTAGCTACCACTCGGCACCAGTTGCTAGGCAACGTTGGAAATGTGTTCGAGTGGGTGGATTGTCCGCAAAAAGTGAGCATCATTACTAATACTGTGATTGCTCGGACAACCCTCGGGTTCACGAGCTGTCGATAGAAGACCTATGCTCGCTTTGCTCTGTCCCTTGTGTAAAAAGTTCAAGATCAGATTTTTGTTGACTGTGAGAAATGGGACGAAGGTTGAAAACGTGATACGAGTATTCATGATGATGATTGGATGCACAGTGTATCTTGGAGATAAATTAACAATGAATGCGACTTATTTATTTCAAATCAACAAGGAAAACATGTGCTGTTTGTGAACTTAGTGCGATGAGCTTGGTGGTCGTGCTGCTCGACGTCGGGCACGCTCCTTGCGCCCTGGTCGACGAGTACCTGATGGAGTGGCGGGTTGGTTCGTAGGTTGAGTTATGATACTGTTGGAATCTCTACGTGGTATCTGTGACGGGGCGAAGACGAGCGGGTACGTTACCGCTTCCCCATCCCGACAGATTGCTAGGGCGACCTCCAATCCGCTGATCTGAGTGCGCAGGCTCTGATTGAGCTGTTGCTCCTCCGTCCAACCTTTTGAGCTGCTGTTAGTCTGAGATAAAGAGTTTTCATCTTCTTCGGGTCTGACCAGGTTGCCTTGATTTGTTGCACTTCTCGCGTCATCTGGATTATTTGGTTAAGGAGATTTGCATTTGCGCTCCTTGCGTGCTCCAATTCAGTTTGTAGAAATTGGGTAGTTGCCATCGCTATAATGAACAAAAATCTTTAAATTTCTCTACGGATTTACATAATTAGAAATTATGATTATTGCAAACATGGTTATCAAAATGAATCTATTCATACAAAGGATTCAAGACGAACGACAATTAGCGAAAATTTCTTTTAAAACTTAATCACATTAATACACAACTTATTGTTCATGCCCTTGAGAAATCAGGGTTCTTCGATAAATGGTCTCTTCAGGCCCTTCCTCCGAGGTGAAACTGGGAATGCCGTCGGGTATCGCGGGCCGGTCGAGGTGGATAAGCCTCGACAATACGTCCAACGCGGATGTCCTCTTCCACGTTTGCGAAGTACATCCTCGCCTTGACCACGTTCAGGTCCACTTGCTCCTGCACCCTTTCCCATTGAGTGAGGAGGTTCCGCGCGTGTTCGCGGGTTTCTTCGGCAGGGTATCGCTGTCCGTTGGGCCAACAAGGGTCCTTTTCGAGGCCCAATAACCGCCAGGTGGTGGGATATGGCCACCTTGGTTGCAGTTCCTTGATAATTTCTGTTGTTGGCTGTGCTCTCTTCTGACACTGTTCGTCGACTACCTGGGTAGAGATCCAACCGAGCGGCATTTTCTCTTCTGAAATATCATTATGGTCAGATAGTTGCGTATAAGGGAGCGAAAGTTAATTTATTTAAATCGTCCGCTTGATTTTAATAATCTATTAAATAATAATAAATGTGATGTTGCAACTTGAATTATCAAACTCTAAACCTCATCAAATTCTGTTAAAACTTTAATTAGTATTGCACTTTTCAAATGAAATAAATATGACTATTTATCTACAAATTTATGATATAATATATTTAATTAGCTATCCTAGCTCATGACTCTCCTATATCTCCTTTTTTATAATGTTTATGACAATTTTTAAATAAATCGACACTCCGTTACTACAACTAATAGGGTTAAGGACATTGAAGGTTTTAACAGAAGTTTATTCACAATCTATCGGCTCGACGTTTAGTATGGTAGGGTACAATTATTAATTAACTAATTTTGATTGGTGGATTTCTTTAAGGATGACGACTATAAGGGTCATTAATTAAAAGTTTCTAATGTTAGGAAAATTAAATTAATCAAAGGAAGTTATGAAATGTTATCTTGCGAGTTCGGATCTTTGGATAAATCCTTTATGGCCGAAAAATCCATGTTAGGAGAACAGTTTTATAATCAATAATGACTTGGTTGGGGGTTGATGCATGCATTTCCGCATGGATTTATTTATTTTAAATTAAGTCGATATGTTCGGAACGACTTTGGATTGTCGATTTTCCGGTCGAATTATTGATTTTAGTTGTTAGTTAATTTGTCGATTCGATGAGATTCTCAGTATTTAGAGCTAACGGCGATAATTAAGTTTGTTTAGGTTCATATTCTATGTTTACATTATTGGTAGTTTGTTTATAGAATTTCGCGATTTGCCGTAGTTAAATTCACCGAAATTTGGTTGCACTATTATGTCGGATTAGATTTAGTAAGTTAATATTTTAGCTACTTCGAATACCTTGATCAATGTTTCAGAAAATACTTGGAGATTTTACTGCGGATTTGGAGTGGGATCTTTCTCGGAGAATTTATGCAATCGAATGCTTTTGGAATTTTATTGCTTCTATATTATTGGATTTTTTAAGGAACATCTATGCATCGCTTTTCTCAGGGATGTTTGAACTATACTATTAGAGTTATTGAAATTCGATGTCGGAGGTAAGCCTTTCTTGTAGTTTTTCAGCTCTTTGTAACGTTAATGTAGCTTCATGATCGTTCCCTTTTATGTAATATTAATATAATTTTGTGATCGTTCCTTTCTACGTTAATTGATTTATCATCATAAGTTTTTATGGTCGTTCTTTGATTTGTTGCGTCGATTTTGTAGAGTACTAGTTGTATTAATTCTCGGTTTTTAGGGTCAATGTTTGGGTTTTTTATCCGTAATTTTAGCAATTTTTTTTAAATTAAACATTATCGTCAAGTTAGATTTATTGAGTCAGTTTTATTTTGTTTCATAACGAATTAATCTATCCACATCAACGATTTCATGTTAACATCGATTTCATTTTTTTCTTTTTAACAATGATATTAATTTTCTTTACAACAATGATTTTAATTTTTATAGCAATGATTTCGTATTGATTCATTTTAGTGAATTGTTAATTTATTTTTAAGCGACGGATTTGTACTTACTTCCATTAATTTATTTTATTCTATCTTTAATCAACCAATTAATTTAATTTTCTATCAATGAATTACTTTATTTTTAATCAATGAATTGCTTTATTTTTAATCAATGATTTACGTTATTTTTACTCAATGAATTACTTATTTTAATCAATGAATTTATATTCTCCGTACCCTTACTCTTTAATAAGCCTTAGGCGCATATTGTATTTATATTATATTTAATGAGTGCCCACTGGACTACTCGGTGTGATGAATTTGAGCCGTGTGTAATATAATTTAGGTCGATTTTACAGAAATGAGAAACGAGGAAGCAGCCAAAAAGACCTCTTCCTTATTTCTCGTCTCTTCTAAACGGATAATATTGACGTTACGACCCCTGCGTTCCGCACGCTGGGTCTTCACGGGTACATATCATTGGCGATTTTCCACGCACTTACACGAGTATGTACTGTGTATATTTTACTAACTTGCGATTTGTGTTGGCTGTGGGCCGGAAAAATTTCGACAAAATGATTTTAATAAATATATAAAACAATTTATGAATAGTATAAATATTTATTATAGTATTAAAGACAAAATACAAAATTACTTGACCAACAATAGTTTCACAAAGGCATAAAAATTGCATCTCCCCCCACGCCGACATCCAAGCAGAGCTCTACCGAGGTTGCGAGGATGTGACGTGGAGAGAGAGCTCCAAAATAAACTATTTCTCACCTAAAATTAAAGGCTTCAGTATAGATTTTCAAACAAAATTCACAAAATTTTAGTTCAAAAAATGGTGTGTCTTAATGTGAAAATGAATCGGTATTTATACCTATTTTCTGTCCCTAACCTCGCATGTTAATTTTTATGTAGTAAAACAAAATTCGACCTTGTTATTTTCTAGTGTATTCTAATCTTTAATTTTATTATTTTTTAATTTATTTTAATAACTTTTCATTTAGAATTTTTATTGAATTATTTCTAATTCAAATGTTTTGATTTAAGTTTCATTTTCATGAACTTTTATTAATTTATCAATTTTTGTCGAATTTGTTGGGTTTTCGTGTTATATTTGTGTTTGTATCGTGCGAATCTTGTTGCATTTTGTTATTATTTTAATTTATTTTTATGTTTATTATTTTATATTTAATTCTCCTTTTTTCCTCATATTTGGTAGGGTTTACTTGGTGTTTCAATAGGTTTAATTTTTGAATTTGCATGTTATGTTTGCATGTATGTTACCGATCCATTTAAACATTTTCCAAGGCCGTTTGTGTTCTGGCCCAACAAAAGAAAGAAATTGAAAATCTTAAACAACAAACTATTTATTAAAATGAATTTTAAGTTTATTAATGTGACGGGTCACATTAGAAAATCCACAGTCCACAGAGCAATGGGATCAGAGATCTTTGAAACATCTCTCCACTCCTTCGTCGGCAGAGTAGCCTGGGTACACGAAGACGGGCCGTTTCGTGTTTCGAATGCGACTGGCTCGGGGCATCGGATGATCGTGGCTGCGGTTATCCATTCTCCCGCCAGCATGACCAAGCGTGGAGCTGTGCGGTGGCGAATAACCATCGGCGTTGGCGATTCTGCCAGCCGCTATATCTTTTTCCACGTTGGCCAAGTATTGTCTGGCCCAGATCACGTGAGAGTCGACCCGGCGTTGGTGGTCTTGGAGGCGTGCCAGAAGAGATCGGGCCCGATCATGAATTTCCTGGGCCGGATTCTGATCACCTATTTGTCCGTTCTGTATAACCGGTCTCCGATTATTCTCTCCTGATGGTATGACGTTCCTTTGGGTTTTCTTGGTTGGGGCACGTCGGGGTATTTTTCCCGCCAGACGCGTCGCCATGACTGTCGCCACTGGTCGGCAACTTGCGTGGGAACGTAGACAAGGGCTCCGGATCCATCTGAACAAGATCTAATTAAATTGATCATTCCATCCTTTGGTTAACAAATATTGGGTTTTCCCGCCCGAAATCCCGTATGCCTTGTATTTTTAATCATCGGCGTTAGTTTGATGGATTTTATGTAAGAAAAAATTAATTCTATAACAAATCGTACACACTCGTTCGGGGAAGAGCTCCTATTTTCAAATTTTTAAGGTTTATTATTATAGAAATTTGAAAAAAAATATATAAATGAAGAAGCTCACAAAAAAAAGGGGGACAAGCTCGACTTGTCAAAACAAAAATCCAAATATCTAAACTGGGGGATTGCTTCAATAGCATTGACATTATCTTTAAAAGGAAAGATTAAAATTCCAAACCAGAAATTTCGTAATTTAATTATCTTATAGATGTAAAACAATGTTAAATATTTAAGATACCTAAGAATTCATTTAGATTACATTGAAAATCACAAAAGTAATAAATCAATCTGTACTAAAAGAACCTAATGTTGTTTAGACACTGCCTGACGTTCTTGGCTGGTTGATGCTTAGTTAACTAATTAGTTGAATTCGCGTACCTTATTTTCATGAGTCCAACGATTATCGAATTGCGAGTCGGGATGCTTTCTTAATTCATACGTAATCATAGTAACGTCCAACTGGTTATCTAGCTCAATAAAAAACTTTAATGATAATATACATAATTGAACAAAAAAATAACTACAAAAATTAACGTACTCGGGTAAATTCTATAAAGGTAGTTGAAATTATTCACGGTAAGGGTTAATGTGGATTATAACTATTTACTGCTAACGCATCATTATTAAATGAATACAAAATTAAAATTGAAATCAAAGGTTTATTTGCAAAAAAAATGAAAATTTACTTGACGGCCGGACTCTTGAATTTGAAATTAAGTTACCGTCCGGAATCCCGGTCGTTATACCCTCGGTTACTGGGTTCAAATCGCGATGCATTTTAATTATTTCCAAAATTTATTGATCCATCTTGGTTGATTAGTATCTATTATATAAGTCGGGCTGTCCAGAAGGGAGAATAAAAAGGCGTGTACCTATCAGCACACTATGTGGACTCCGCCTGTACGATGGGTGTACATTGATTAATGCTGCACCGAATTTTCATTCTTAGGCAATCTCTAGTATGGCAGGTGTCGCCTATACCTGGGGTGTGTTCGCAATTCCACTCGCATCACGCCATGTGTAAGGGATAGACTATATATTGATTTTTTAAATGTCATAGCTTAATGTATGGTAGGTATTCTAATTCATTTATAATATTTATTTGCAATTTCAATTTATAAATGGAGTCTAGTGTAAGTTCATCATGTCTTTGATTAATTTATATCGATCTAGTTTTTTAGGGATTTTTTTTTCGAATATCTTGCTGATTCTTTTGCGGATCAATTTTATCGGATTTTGGATTTTATCTTTTCCTTATTACTAGTCAAGATTTAAACGAGATTTTAATTATTTATTCATTGGAGTTTTGTAAGATTTCGATCAGGTTTGTTTTTGTTTTCAAATTTTAATTTGATAATATTATTAATTAAGGTTCCTTTTTTGTCTTTAAACGGATTTTTTGGTTAGTTATTTGTTAAAGAATCTTATCAGGTATTAAATTATAAATAAAATTTTATCAACTAAGTTTTTAGACGAGAATTTTGTTATTTATTAGTGGAAGAAGTTAATCGGGTGCTAAATGCCTGTGCCGTAGCTATGCCAGTTAATGTTGAGCCGATTCTGAAAGGGAACTTTGGCTATTTATGCGAATATTATTTGGAAGAGAATTTTATTTCTGATTTTATATTTTCCTTGTAACCTAATGGAAATTTGTATGGTTGTGGAAATAAAAATGGTTTAGTTGATGTTAATATGGGGCTCTCGACTACTTGTTTATTAACCTATTTTCTTATTAGATTTCCCTGATTTCGAATTTTGGGTTAGGGAGTCTTGTGCTTGATTGACTTGGCTCTAGACTCAGGATATAAGCTATGCGATGGTTATTGTATAGTATGGAAATTATTCTAACAACTAAATGGACTCAGTTAGCATTCTCAGGCAGGTTTTTGATGTCAACTCACCATTTAGACTATCTTTAGGATCTCAATTCATGGGAATTTTCCTTAGCTGGTTATTTAATCTGTCCCGTTGAATATAATAAATTTTCCTCTACCCGATCGGGTGTCTTGAATTTTTTTTTTATTTGATTACTATTTTTCAAACTCTATGGCTAGTTAAGTTTACCTATAGTTATTTCGCGTTTCGAGTGTTAATTGATTCATTATTGTTTTGGGGGGACTTAATTCTATCGGTATAAAGTTCTAGATTCTATTAGAAGGGTATTGACGGGTTCCTTACTGATTTAATATCGCCCGCTACACGTCATTCCCTTAATAATGGGTTTTCATTAAAATCCTCATATTCGGTATAGCGTTTACTTAATAAATTTACTGTTCGTATTTCGTCATATTTTGATCATAGCAACAATTTTATTTTAATTTTTCGGTCACCTTCCCCTTCATTTAGCCTTAGGCGCATTTGTGTTTATATTATATTTAATGAGTGCCCACTGGACTACTCGTGTAGTGATTTTGAGCCGTGTGTAAATATAGTTTAGGTCTAGTTTATGGGAATTGAAAGACGAAGAAATAGCCAAAAGTCCACTTTCTTACCCCTCTCTTCCCCTATACGGAATAATATTGACGTTCCGACCCCTGCGTTCCGCACGTCGGAGTCTTCACGGGCACGAATCATTGGCGATATTCCACGCACTTACACGAATTCGAATAATATGTCAGATTTTATTAACTTGTGATGTGTCTTTGGCTGTAGGCCGGAAAAATTTCGACAAATATAAAACAAAGTTTTTATGCGTTATAAATATTTTAATAAAATAACAATATAAATTACCCAATCCAAGCATAACAAATTTATCATAAAACATCACCCTCCCCACGCTGACACCCAAGTAGAGTTCAATCGAGGTTGCAAGGATGCGACGTGGAGAGAGCTTTTACATAAACAAAACTCTCACTCACTTCGTAATAAAACTATTTCGCAAGTAAGAATGATTTTCAAGTTTCAAAAACTGATTAAACGATTAAAATTGTGTAAAAATGAATCGGTATATATACCTATTGTACGACCCTAACCTTGCGTGTTCTTTTTGATTTAGTAAAACAAATTTTGACCTTGGAATTTTCTGGTATATTGTAATCTATAATTTTATTATTTTGAGATTTTATTTGACAATTTTTTCTTTAGATTTTTAATTGAATTATTTCAAATTCAAATTATTTGATTTTTATTTCATTTTCATGAAATTTTGCATTTTTTAACAAAATTGTCAAATTTCGGTCAAAATCGTTGGGTTTTCGTGTTATGTTTATTTTTATTTCGTGCGGATCTTGTTGCATTTTGTTATTATTTTAATTTATTTTTGTGTTTATGATTTTATATTTTATTGTTTTCTCTCTTATATTTTGATAGGGTTAATTGATGTTTTAATAGGTTTGAATTTAAATCTGCATATTATATTTGCATGTGTGTTACCGATTCATTAAAACATTTACAAGGGCGTTTGTGTTCTGGCCCAACAAAATGAAATAACAATGAATAAAAAACAGCAAGAAAGAAAGCGAATACCAGCTATTTTTAAGTAAATACATGCGCAAACATGTTTGAACTTAGTGTTTACAATTAGAGCAAGCCTTATTACAGTGTTTCTCAATTGGAGTGCCGTAGGGATATGAAAAGTGTTCCGCGAGCTCTGCTAATTTTATTATTGAAAATTTATTAATTTCATATAAAGGTTGATTTTAAAAAAGGCTACTATCTTAGATTTTGAATTACTTAAAATAGCGGCACTTATGTTATAAAAGATTTAGTTTATTAAATATAGAACTTACAAAACATGTTGTTATTTTTATAGCTGAAATATTATTATAAAAGGGTAGGGTGCCGTCAATATTTCAACTTTTCCGTTAAGGTGCCGCTTTCTGTAAAAGGTTGAGAACCACTGCCTTATAATATCACGAATAGTCAGCGGAGAATTTTGCATAGAAAAGAAGTAACTTCTGGAATTGAATTTGTTCTTATTATTTTATAAAATAAGTAAAGCAACGTGAGAGATTATTTCAACATTGCTTTGTGTAAAATGAAAAAACATTTTGAGAGCTTAGCAAACATTTATTTATGGTCTTTAAGTTTCTTTTCAAAAACAATTTCTAGCGACAACAAAATTGCCAGTTGGTCGAAGAGAATATTTCAGAGAGCGAAGTAAAGGAAGTAAAAAACTTAAAGATAAATCAACCAGTCAAACAAATTGCGAACCAGACAGGGACATCTCTCTTTGGAAGACGTATCCCTACGCATTGAATTTTGTGAAATCGTGCAGAGTAATTGTGTAAAGTATTGTGAATTGAATCCATTTTGTGAAAGTTGTGATATATAAATTGAAAATAAATCTTGTTGTGTTGGGTTAATTAAATCGATTAAAGAAGGACACCAAAGAGTCAGACCTAAGCACCGACTTTCTATATAAAAACCCAACAATATAATAGATCGGTGGTTCCCAACCTTTTTAAGATGTTGTACCGGTTTGTAGTAGACAATATTATGGCATATGTGTAAGTAAATATTTTTGAAAAAACGACTCCTAAAAAATGGCTGTAGTCCTAAAAGAAATGTTGCAGGGCACTTATGGTAAACAAAAAACCATTAAAGTTCAAAATCATGAAATATTTATTTGAGAGTATTTAAATATACTTACATATTTAATTTACGCTATTTTGGCTATACACTATATTTGTTGAGTACGAGTTGTATCATTACACCTTTGGTTACCATTGTAATTATAAGCAATCGTAACCTCCCCATTACTGTAATAATTAATGTGGAGGTTGCGATTGCCAAACATGTAGAACATGATTCACGTGTGTCTTTAGTCGAAAAGACACGTACTTTGTTCGGTTTTTGGTTGTTAAGAAATGACAGCTCTGCTTCTATCTTATGATTATGTGTCACATTGTTACTTACGACCGTAGGAAAAAGTAATCGCATTAAAAAAGACAGACAATACGTTTTGGTTTGTCAATTATGGTTTAAAAACACATTTTACGTAAAATATTGCTTTCCTTATTATTTATCGTGTACCCGTAGCTCAACATTCGTGTACCGGTACAGGTACGCGTACTTCAGGTTAGGAAACACTGTAATAGATGATTAGGATTCAAAAAGTTATCCTAAATCATTTTTTAGAGAATAATATTGCAGCTTCAATGTTGCATTAGTGAAAAACAAATCTATTTTTATTTCACGGTTAAATTGCATACGATATTAAACGTATTTTCAATGCTAGTACAGTTTTTAAAAATATAACTTAATCTACAAAATCTGTAATTTTTGAGTAAAAAAATATAGTTGGTTAAAATATGTCGAGTAAATACATTGGAAATGACAAACAAATGAGATCAATAATCAAGTTCCCATATTGATCAACAAAAAATTGACTTGTTTACCGCTTGTAAACATTATTTGCCATGAAACTGACAAATTCAAAGCTATTAAACAAAAAGACAATTTTTAGTGATTAAATTAGATTCGTTCAACTTGAAGCGATTTTTATTACGGGAGTTACTTGCACTTGTATCAGTGGAAAGCTCTTTTACACAATAATCTTGAAAAATAAAATTTAACATTTGTAGATTCTCAACGAAAAATTTAATTACTGAATACGATGAGCAATTTGGATATTATTCAAACAATAAATTGGTAATCACACTCTATTGGCAACTGACTTACATGAATTATCGTAGCATGAATGGGATACCCTTTTCTGGCTTTTCGCGACACGCTCCTGTATTTGAAGTACCAATACTGCTAAATATACAATTTCTACAGGCTAGTAATAATCAATTTACTTTTGAACTCTCATTTCATGTAAGAGATCACATATTATACCGTGATTCAAATAAACGAAAATTCAACGAGAAATACATACAAATTAAAATTTTAAAATTATCGAAAACAAGCGAAAAATCTAAAAAATAAATCTATACTAATTTCCCCCCCACCGAAACCGGAAACATTTTCAATCAATCCTCGAATCTTTCATATCTGATTTCTTTACATTGCTTCAACAACGCGTCCATGAAACGTTTGATTTTCCAATTCGCTACAAGAGCTCCAATCAGTTTCATATCGTTATGGAGCTCCACTCGAATCACCTCCATTTTCAAATTCGGTAAAGAAGCGCAGATGATTTTCCATGCAAAAAATACCGATCCACAAATGATATAATTGCTCTTTGTCCGCTTTCCATAGGTGCAATTTTCTGTGTCACAGCTCTCATTGCCAATCAAATGCATGCATTTCATCAGGCTTTCCGCATATATGTGTTTCCATTCTTCCATCGCACTTTCGAATTCGAGCTTAATGTACATGGATTTCAACGAGCCGACAGTGATGAATTTCGGTGGAAACTGAATCGTTATCAGTTTGTATTTGTTATTGGGTTGATATTGAGCCAATGCTAAAATCTTTACATATCCTCGCTTGGACACGCAGAACTGATTCATTGACGGGTTTTCGAGAAACATTTCCGATACTTCTTCCCATGAGATTCCAATAGTGATATGTTTAACCTTATGGATTATTATGTCGTTATCCGATGCGTTATTGTCGCCATGGCAATTCCTAATCTGCAATACCCTAGTTTCCTCTATGCTGATTATATCCTCCTTATTCTTAATGTCGCGTATTCCATGATCAAACTCGTTCCGGGTCTTGGCTTGTTGCGTTAAATGCTCTATCAAGTCCAAGAAGCATTGGAACAAGCAGTTCTGCACCTTAATTTCCAGACCGAGAATCCTGTTGAGAAATTTCGTGACCGTAATGACTTTTGCCTCGTCCATTCCGACTTTTACAATTGCATCTCGGGCTATTTTCATAAACCTTTCGGAGTTATTGTCAAACGGTTCCATGTATTTGATTGGGAGCGGCACATCTAGCTGTTTGAAACTCAACATCGATTCGATGAGTGATTTCGCGGCTTTCAATCCGAATACATTATCGAGATTAAATTGGCTGAGATCGGCCGAGTCTGCCGCTCGTCGATCGCCGTGAGTCAAAGCGCCGAGGGATTCCAGTCGTTTGGCAACCGTGGCAGCAAACCGTTTCTCACCGGGCAAATCGGAAATCACGAATATATAATGCGGTGGGATAATTTGATTGGATCGATGAGTGCGACCGAACTGCTGAATGGCTTTGTCAGCCGACCAAGGCAGTTCCAATGTTATGTGAACTCTTTGTCTTTGATTCTCGAACCTTTTGTCGGCGTGCAAAGAAATACCCGTGCTTGCTGCGTCGGAAATTATAACAATCAACTTTTCACCTGAATTGAATCGATTTTTCTCCAATATATTCATCTTTTCCAATGTGTAGCCGTCTTCTTTCCGCAATTCGTATGAGACCCTTCCTTCGGTTTTCACCATCCGTCCTTTTCTGCCTGTCATTTCCGCGACAGATTCCGGTCCTCCTAGCCCATCGATCAAGTGATCGAGAATATTGACTGGGAACATTTTCCCCATTCCCCTGATCATTTCCAAAAGACTTTTTCTAATGGCATTATCCGTTTTCAAATCGATATTAATTTCCTCAGCCTCCTCATCTGTTTCTTCGATATCCTCCAAATCAATTTCCTCACAGATTTCCTCGGATTCCTCGGATTCCGAGAAGACTTTTTTCGATTTTCTTTTCCGTCGATTTTCACTTAGAGTTTTATATTTTTGCAAAACTGATTTGGTTGGATAGAATTTCTTTATTAGACTTTTCACGATTCCTTCAGCGCTCGATACAAAATCATCCAATTCCGTTGAAGCTTTCAATGAGTCCTGGAGTGCACCAATCGTTCTTGCCTCTCCAGTCGACTGGAGCCCGATAACTACGCATTTCCCATTATCGATTTGTTCATTTATCACTCGAATGCACTCTTCAATTTTCGCCGACATGCACAAATACTTGAAATATCTCTGATGGGCGCCCCAAAACTGCCCGGAAATCATTGTCTGAATCGATTTAGGAAACTGGTTCCTCTTGAACGCCAAATTGAACTCATTGAAGAACTTCGTCCACAACCCGACAGATCGGCTGTAGACCAACTCGAAATCAAAACCGTTTATCAGAGAATTGCCTGTCGGGATTTCCCGGATGTCAAATTGCACTCCGTAAAAGCTCAGTTGCCTCGCGAGATAAACGCCTTTCATTTTCATTTCTATCGCGATCAATTCCATCGCTGCCACTCCATAGCAATTCAGTGCACCCATGAATTGGCTGAAATCTCCAAACGGTTTCCACTTGCCCCACAATCCCAATCTCACCATATATGCCATGTGTTTCGGTTCTGTTGCACCTGTTGCACTTGCATATACGATTCTCGCATTTTTCATTGTGTTTTGCAATTCTTTCACGATTTCCCCGGATTTTGTAGTTTTCTTTCCAAACAAATTCTTCGCTTTGTGACTTTCATCGAACACGATCACTCCGTCATAATCAAATCCTAACCAATCGATAATTTGATCCAATCTCCGGTGGAATAGGATTTCCTTTTTGTTCCTTTTTGTATTGGGCTTCGAGGAGTTCCGACAACTGCTGATCAATGAGGCGTAAGTCGTGAACAAAACACCCTCGGTAAACGATCCGTTTGATTTGGAATTGATTTTTTTGTAATTCAGCTTGTTCAACGATTGTAGCGGCAAGATTATATCGATTTCCCGGCCAATGTCATTCAAATCCCGGCGGGTATCCTCCAGTAAATCGTTACTAACCGACACCCAGACAGAACGCTTTCTGTTGGCTAGGTAATTCTCAAGGATAATGCCCGCAATTGTGCGGCCTTTGCCGACACCGGCTCCGTCGCCGATTAGAAATCCTGCGCGATTGCCATCTGGTAAATATTGTTCATGTTTTTGGCAACTGTAAATCATGGCTTCCAATTGGACATTCGATAGGAGGGCTTTATCAATGACAACTGCCGGAAGTTTCAGCTGGTATTCGATATCTGGACCGTCCATTGATGTCAGTGATCTCGATTCGACAACTCGGTACGGATGGTTTCGGCCGATTTTCAATTTCGATGGTTTGTATTCCGTATATGCCTCATCGTAGATCAACTCTCCAAATTCGGGATTTTCAAAGCGATATTCATTAGGAACTGTCGGATCGATATCTTTTTTCTCATTTTCCATTGAGTAAGTAATCCTGTTCATGTTGGGTTCATCTCCTTTATTGATATTGGATTGGTTATCCATTGACCGATAAGATGGCAATATACTTTCACTAGAACTACTCCGTTGTTCTAGTTCATATTCGAGTTGCATGTTTTTCGGTTTATTAGATCTGCCTGAATAGTTGAAAGTTGCTCGGAAATTGTTTGAAACATTTCCACTTACTTGAGGATTGCCAGAACAGTTTCCCATAATTTCGTGTTTATTAATATGAGCATTTCTTGTATGGATCTCATCGAAATTCTCATAATTTTCCCATTTACTTTCAGAATTACTTGAATCGATGTCAGTAGAAGAATCGACGAAAATTGGAGATTTCCATCCACTGACATATTCATTATCAATAGACGAATAAACGCGATTTTTTTCAAAATCCTCGTAATTTTTCTGCCTACTCTCAGAATTATCCGAGTCAGTTAGGAAAGCTGGCGATTCATCATCAGTGTTAATTGGAGATTCATTTATAGGTTTTAACCGTTTCAAGTTAACAAAATTCTCGGAATCATTGAGACTACGTTTTTTTTTATTTGAAACAAATTTATTTTCCTGTTCAGTAGTTTGAACTGGTACGTGATTGGCAGCCATTGCATTTTTCTCGTGTATTTCATTGAAATCCTCGTAACTTTCCCACTCATCATTTGAATTTTTAGCTAAATTGCTTTCAACAGGTTTCATCCCTTCATTATTATTTTTAGCAATTGGTACATAATTGTTAAGAATCGCATTTCTTGCATGAATTTCTTCGAAATTTTCATAATTTTCCCATTCATCTGCTGTATTTTCAGTGTCATCATCGTCTGCACTTGTTAAAGTCATCTATAGGTTCTAAATTATTTTCTATTAATTAATTTTCAATTATAATTATTACAAAATTGATAAAATGTTAAAATTATTTAATTACTTTTAATTTAATTTAAAATTTGTAACTCTACGGTTGATTCGAATATATTAAAACAATATTTAAGCATATTTTGGTAGTATTTTATCCAAAATCTAAAAAATAACAAAAACATAATAACCGGTAAAGGAATTGTAGTATGACCCTGTTACATTAAAGCAATTAAAAAATTTAAATATTAATTAAATTGTATATTAAGTTTCAAAAACTTTAAATACCTTTTTTCGTTCTTATTTATTACGTTAGGTTTGTCGAACCAATTAGTGGGCTTATTTGTTGGGGCGGTGAAAATTTTAAACTACAGTTGATACCCAGACGACCCTATACAAATATTTTTCGCTTATCACTCGGCACCCATTGCTAAGCAACTGTGAGGTTTGGGGTGAACCTTTTCTGCCCCCCAATGGCTACCCATTGCTAAACAACGTTGGTAATGTAATCATCGGCGTCGAGATCGCCAAAGGTGAGCGCCACTTTAGAACTGCTCTGGCCCGACCTCAACTGGGTTCAACGCACTGCCGTTAGAAGGCCTATGTGTGATTTTCTTCCTTTGGTCCCTTCCTAAAATATGTCTACTTTTTGTAGTTACTTCTCATTGTTACGGTGAAAAGTCTTATACACGGTTTATACATAGCAACAAAAAAAATTTACATAGCAACAAAAAATTTATTGAAAAAAAAAACATTTATTAGATATTTCCAAGAGATTGTTTACACTTGAGTTTGTCCACCTCGCACTTGAGGCGCTCGTCGGTTTGCGCGGTCAGCTCTTCCTGGCCGGTGTTTATTGGGTTTAGCTTTGAGGGTGGATGGAGATGTCGATAGAAATATCGTGTCCCAATAGGCCAGCTGTGCCGGGGTGAAAACCAATGGATAAGTTACTGAGGCCACCTCTTGACACGCCGACAATGCCGTTTCCAGGCCCTTGATTTGCGTTTTCAGATTTTGCGTTAGTCGTCGTTCACCAGCCCATCCCTTTTGGGCCACTTCCATCTTTTGATAAATCGTTTTCATGCTTTTCTGTTCGATCCAGGTCTCTTTGACCTGCTGGATCTCCCGAGAAATCTGCACAAGCTGCTCCTGTAGGCTCCGGTTGGCTGCCCGGGCCTTATCCAGTTCTTGTTGCAAGATGGGGATTTGACACCCTTCCATTTCTGTAAATAAATAAAATTTATTCATGCTGATTTCCACAGATGTAAGCATCTATTATCATATCGTTTACTATTGGGTCGTAGTAGGGAACTTAGAGTTTCACGTTTGAATTTCCATAACATAGTTAAGCGATGATTATATAATCTTACGTATTGCAAAAATATGTGGTCTATTTGCATAAATTAATCAACGGAAACCCGAAATGTAAACTAACACTATTTATTTCACAAATAAATTTTATATAAGTCATGCGTTAAATAATTGTCCTCTGAGTTCCTACTTCCTCTTCATGGTCGGTCGCTCTCTGGCTTATGGATGGTCTCGATGAATTCCGGTGAGCTCTCTTTCATCCCGCATCTCCCTCGGCAGGATGCGTCATGGAATTATCACGTTCATGTCGGTCATTTGCTCCTGGAGCTTGGGGTCATCCAGCTCATAGGACACGTTATAACGTGGGGCGTACCCGTACTGGGTATCCTGCCCGCCGTGATGTCTTCATTGATCTTCCTCAGGTACCGCTTGGCCTGCTCCACTTGCTGGTTCGTCTCGGCTTGATTTCTCTCGAGGTGCGCCAGCAAGTACTCGGCCTGTCCTCGCATTTCCCTTGCTGGGTTTCTTCCTGGCTCTCTCTTAATAGCCACATAGGGAAGGTCAAAATCATCAGTGACTCGTTGCATGCCAGCTCGGGTTTCGCGGACCGGGGAGATAGAAAATCCCGCGTCCCACATCGCCTGCCTGCATTGAGCAGCCAAGTGAGCGGGGAACCGGGCTATTACTCAGGATGCGTTGATCCACGAGTTTTCTAGAAACAATAAAATTATCATTTACAAATTGATATCTGTCGGGTTATTCATTTTGATAGACTGATTTCGGGTCTGGGTAAGTTAATGTCACTTATGCGGGACGTTCTGCGTCAGGGATCAAAACTCTTGACCATGGCCTATTCACGTAGTGGTTTCTGAATTTTTACAGTTCGTTGGTAGTGGTCCAGAGTTCGTCAATAACATTGTTTCCTGCGGGGCTCCTTGAGGTTCCCTCCTCCATCGATTTCGTTTCGAGTTTATAGTTAACTGACTGTTGATAATCTAGTTTTTCATTTTTAGACATTAGTTAAACTATATTCCGCCAAAAGTTTACTCTGGGAATGAGGTTTAGATTTCCCATTTTTATCTTTATAGACGATTATAATTATACTCCTTTAATTCAAGAGAAAATTTGTTTTTCTATTTGAGGCTTTTTCCCCATAGTTCCAAAGAGTTCATGATTACTATTTTTTCGGGGTTAGAACACCTGGCTACTTACTCCCTCGGGCTTGAGTATAATATATTCTCCCGAACACTATCAGAATAATTGTTTACGGATTGTTAGTGGTATGAAACTACTCATTAACGTGGAATTCGTTTATTATGGTGTAGTTTATATGCATTGCTTTAGTCCGCAAGATTGGAGATCTTAATGAACAATTAGTTTAATATTCCTACTTTCAATTCTAGCTGTAACTCGATTTAATAAACTGGTTCAATGGTGTAATACTTTACTTATTCTCCTCGAGTCAGCTAAATATCTACGCTATTTATGATACTGGTTGATTTTATTCTACTTTAATGAATATCTAACTTAATCTAGTTTAAAAAGAACGTCGGGTGGACAATTAATTTGACTCAACGGGTAATTTAATGATTACTGGACTCCAAATGATGCTAACACGTTTATATGGATATAATCATAATCTTCAATCTATCAAAACTCAGTTTGCTCATAAACACTAATCAGATAACAAACGTTTAGGTCCAAAATGATACTAATACTTTTATGTAGATACATTTTACTCATAATCATTTATTTATCAAGGCTCAATTTACCTATAACTACTAATAAACTAATAAACATTTAGATTAAAATGATACTCATACTGTTATATAGATATCTTTAATCAAAATCATTTATTTATCAAAGTTCAATTTACTTATAACCACCAATAAATTAATAAACATTTGTTACTCATGCTGGCGGTTCAGTAAACATACTTTAAGTATGATAGTAAGTTACTTTATTTGTCCTTTTCCATTATAGTCGGAAATTGAAGAAAACCAAATCTCAAATTCCAATGAAAATATATTCAACACCCTTGAAGATCTGTCTGAAATGACTCCTGACCTCTACCAACGACTTGCAAATATCAGTTTGAATGTTCGTATTCACGGGGCTATTTAAATCACGGTTGGTCGTTTGATAATTGATCGGGTGGTAAGTCCGCATTATGTTTTCTTTCTTATAATGGTTATTTATTTAGATGTAAGATAAGTAAGCATTTATCGAAAACAATATAGATTGACCGATTTAACCAGCGTATTTATTATGTCTAGCAATAAACTGTCATAGATCTCTGATTAGGTTCGTTAGTGGTTGTGTCTGGAATAGTTCGCTGGTTGGGTCATGTTTGCGCTAAGACTCGGATAATACATTAATATTAAAATAACGAAAACTTGGAGATTTACCTGAATGTGAAGGTCCGCTGACGCTCGCGATGTTGGGTTCCTTGTACTCATGGCGCTTTCTTGAAATTTGCTCTGGTTTTCGGGACATGTTAATAATGAATAAAATGAACGATTCTCAGTCGAGCCAATTTTTATACGGATTGTGTGTCTACTGGGTTAGGAAATTTGGCTGGTGCACACCTTCTTGATCACACGTCGGTGTGCGTATTCGAACTAAGTCAGTTAGTTTAATCACCAATTTTCCAGTGGCATGTGCGTGTGCTCTTTTACAGTAAATATAATCGTGCTAATTAGATTTTATCGATTAATATTTTAGGGATTGGTGTGCACAGTGCACATTCTTATCTAACTTCGTCTCATGACATTTTGAAGAAAGGTCGTGCTAAATTTCTCTTCTCGTGGATTTATTTATGGAATCGTATTTATTTAACTTCAACATTTGGCTCTGCGATTTTACTGTTGACATTCTTATCGATAAAAATCTTTTGGAAGGAACTATAGATGAATTGGCCTGTTTAGGGATTATCGCTGGGAATTGACGCGCAATGGTACGGTAAAATATATTCGTTATAATCTATAATTGTACAATTATTAGTCCTCAGATCTTAGATTGTCCCCCAAGATAATTCTGGACATGTCTAAGGATCAATTTTATCGGAACAATATCGGTTAGGCACGATTGAGGTTTTCCTGTCCTCGGCGCAACTCTGTTACGACACAACTTTCGGGTGGAATTATCGTTACTGACGTTTTCGATGACGAAGAACAACAATGTGATTGTTGTGTAGTCGGTATATATTTGAGTATATTTGTTTATTCTCTTTTGAATTTTTCTATTGACGGGGTTAAATTATTCTGATGTACATATGAACTTTGGCGTGTAATATATTATTTCATTAATTTTCGCTATTATTTGGCTCGTGTAACCGACAATTATTGTGATTTTTATAGATAAGCGACCTTGGTGACTTCCTGATAAATTGTTTCGTTGTATGGTGCTCGGCTCTGAGATGCTATTTACGTGTTTCTCTTGTTATTTATGGGTGGTAATTCAGGTTTTGTCTCAGGATTTATTACATTAGTTAACGCGTTCTGGGGAAACTTGAACATGGATGCACATTTGGATTTTTGGGTCTTTAGAACTTTTATATTTTCCTTGGACAGTTATTAATTTGGGGTGAATTCCGCTTAGCAAACTTTTACCATAATTCCTTATCCATTTACTGTAATAATTGGATTAATTTGAATGTCAGTTATGATGCTTCGATATTTTAGTTTTATTAAGGTTCTTTCAATGACTTTAGAAATTTTAGTAAAAATCTTTATATTTTAAGTATGACATTTAGAGGGTTAATTTTATTGACAGCTCTATTGCTAATCAAAAAAATAATCTTTATATTTTAATCATAACGTTTAGTTTTATTAACAAATTCCTTATTAACTTTTAGTGAAATTCTTTATGTTTTTAGCATAACATTTTAGTTTTGTAACCTTTAGCAAACTCTTTACGATTGAGCGTAGTATTTTAATTTGATAGCCTTTAGCAAAATTCTTTATAGCATTTTAGTTCGATTAATAAGTTTTTAATGACTTTTAGCAAGATCCTTTATATTTTTATCATTGCAACGATTTTACTATTTAAAATCCCGTCACCTTCCTTTATTTGATCCTAGGCTCGTTTGTGCTTATATTATAGTTAATGAGTGCCCACTGGACTAGAAGGTGTTCGAATTTTAGCCGTATGTGAAAAATAATTTAGGTCGAGTTTATGGAAAATGAGTGACGACAAAACAGCCAAAACACTATTTCGCCTTCGCCCTTTGCCCTACACGGAATGATATTGACGTTTCAGTTCCTGCGTTCTCACGCCGGAGCCTTCACGGGCACGAATTATTGGCGATTATACACGCACTTACACAATTCAATTTTTTGTCTGATTTTGATTACTTGTAAGATGTTTCGGCTGTGGGCGGGAAATATTTCGACGGAAAAATTCTATTTATTTAGATAAATATATATTTTGCCACATAATACATCGTAGTTCATTAATAATCTTCGTGCATAATACATCATCACTCTCTCCCCACGCCGACATCCAAGCAGAGCTCATTCGAGGTTGCAAGGATGTGACGTGGAGAGAGTTTTCGAACATTCTCTCACTCACATCAAAGTTTCTGGCTTCCACAATTAAAACTGAGTAAAACGATTCAAAACGACTTGTTCAGATTTAAGACTGATTCTGGTTAAAAACCGATTTTTTTCAGATTAACACTGATTAAAAATTATGTGAAAATGAATTGGTATATATACCTATTGTACGACCCTAACCTTGCTTGTTATTTTTGATTTAGTAAAACAAAATTTGACCTTGTGATTTTCTAGTATATTCCAATCTTAATTTTATTATTTTGTAATTTAATTTGACAATTTTTCTTTTGAATTTTTTAATTGAATTGTTTCCAATTCAAATTATTTGATTTTTATTGCATTTTTATGGATTTTCACATTTTTTGGTAAATTGTCAAATTTCGGTCAAATTGTTAAGTTTTCGTATTATTTTTATGTTTATTTCGTGCGGATCTTGTTGCACTTTGTTATTATTTTAATTTATTTTTGTGTTTTATAATTTTATATTTAATTGTTTTCTTTCTCATATTTTAGCAGGGTTAGTTGATGTTTTATAGGTCCGACTTTAAATCTGCCTGTTGTATTTGCGTGTGTATTACCGATTCGTTTAAACACTTTACAAGGCCGTTTGTGTTCTGGCCCAACACAACGTTGGGACTGTGTTCGAGTGGGTGGATCGTCCGCATAAAGTGAGCGCTATTGCTAATGCTATAATTGACCGAACAATCCGTGGTTCCAACGACCTGCCGATAGAAGGCCTGTGCTCAATTTCGATTTTTAGGTCCCATTGTTCTCCTATCTCCTTCAAATGTTACTCTTGTTGGCGCATAGGTTTGATTTTTATTTATTTTTTTTCTAGGGTTTTTGTGTATCTACCACCTAAACGCCATCAAGATTATTATCCTATCCCTCCTATGTACCCATGGTGATTGCCATGTTGGTATTGTACATTGGGGTTGAAAATTCATGAGCAGGTGAGCTCCATTTCTAAAACTACTCCTCATGATATTTTCACTTTCGGGTTCTTGACTGCCGATGGAAGGTCTTATGTCTTTCTTTTTCTATATCCTGGTCCTTACTCGTCTATTCCTACAATTCCTCATACTTATTTGTCATCTTTACTCATTATTTATAAAGGTATTTTTCAAAAATTTGAGCAGCGTTCCTCACTTAATTTTTGATAAATTTCCTATTTCATTTGTTTAATCACGGTATCGACTACATTTTCGTCCTAGTTTACCTTTATCTTTACCTATATTAAAAATTTGATTAACAGTTCCTTAACTCCCGGTACATTTCCCATGACTTTAAGTAGTTACAACCCTATGCGGTCACTTTAATAAACCCTACTCTCTTCTGCCACATTATATCATTCAACTTCTGGAAAGTGCTTTCAACTTTATGTTCCTACACTATCTTATCCTTTTCTACTTGGTTTTCCAATTAATTTTCAGACAAAATTTTAAATTTTCAATACGAAACTTTATTCCCCCTTAACTAAAGTCACACTTCCCATGAGTTTAAATTTCTCTGCTCACCTCGACCGACGTTTCCATCAGTCGTTGTGAGTTGTTTAACGATGCCCTGCGGGGAGGGTCCTGTGCCATTTTGCCAGGCCCAGTCGCGGACAGACCAAGATTTCAGACAGGCTCGACCCGCGATCGCAACTAGGGAACTTAATCCACCTTCCGGATTCGCCGATCTGCCTATCTGAGAACTATTTCGATACATATATATAGATAAGGTTTTAGGGGGACTTGTCAGTGGCACCAAAAGATTCCACGACCATCCAGAATATGATCAAAATAACAAAACTTTAACTCCGATATATATATTTATACAAAATAACAGTACTTACAATCCACAGTCATGCAACCAGATTTGAAAAATTGGCATAAGTTGGCATAAAAATTTTCTACACAATCGTCACTAAGAATTTTGTCTAAAAAAATTTTGTCTGACTGTCTGACTGTCTAAAAGTCTGTTAGAAATTATGAAAATGACTGCCGTATATATAGTGCTTTTGTGCCTGTGTGCGACTAATTGGCGATTTTTCGCTATTTTAGGGTTTTTTAATTAGTTTATTAATTTCAAATTATTTTTATAATTTTTTATATATTTTTTATTATTTTTTTGATATCTTAATTTTTATGTTATCGGATTTTATTTTTATTATTATTTTCTTATGATATTCTTTTTACCCTTGCTATTTTATTTCTTGGTCGCCACTTCTGCCTGTGTTTTTTCTAAACCTTATTTTGCAAGGTTTTGGCAGTTTATTTCTTTTGTCATATGTTTCTGTCTGCAGCTGTAGGCTTTCTCAAGAATTTAATTAATTATTTGTTTTTATTTAATTTTGTTATATTTTTAATTTTTTTTAATTAATATGTTTTATTTTATTTTTGGTCTCTTCTTGCGGTGCATGTGTATGTTACAGCAGCTATATTGACAATTTCCAAACGACATTAATTATTTTGTTTTAATTTATACAATTTTCACCTTTTTGTTTAAATTAGTTTTGTAATTTTGTTTTAATTTTGGCTCTGAGCCCAACACTCTATACTTTCATATCATTTATCTTTATGTCCATTTGCTTAGTCCTTCTTATAGTTGTCCGCATTGATGATTTTTCTATGGCCTGTAAACCTTTTGTTACGTTAAATATCCACGCAGTATCTTTCTTACCCTTATACCTATTATAACTACTATGTTCCTTATTATTGATACTAGAATTATCATTGTTACTTTTATATGTATTATTCTAATTCATTATCACTACTATTGCTATTATTATTCTTATTTGTACCGTTACCATTATATTTATTATTATTATTATTATTATTATTATTATTATTATTATTATTATTATTATTATTATTATTATTATTATTATTATTATTATTATTATTATTATTATTATTATTATTATTATTACTAATATGATTATTATGATTATTATTATTATTATTATTATTATTATTATTATTATTATTATTATTATGATTATTATTATTATTATTATTATTATTATTACTATTATTGTTATTATAATTACCATTATCCTTACTATTATCATTATTATTATTAAGTTTTTAGTAGAGATTCGTCCTTATTCCTCAGCTTTATAAAAATATTTTACTTATATAAAGATTTAGCCGTAATCCATCCTCATTTTTCAGTTTTCGATGAAGTATTTTCATTGATTCGGAAAATTTGAGCAGCATTCCGCCCTTATTTTACGGTCTTATCCGGATATCCTATCAATTATTGAGCTGTATTCTACTTTTACTTTGCTATTTTTGATAAGTATTCGAATTTATTCGGAAAATTTGAGCAGCTTTCCTCCATTATTTTACAGTTTTATGATGAATATTTTAATTATTTCCAAAAATTTGCGCAGCGTTCTGCCCATATTTTCCGTCTCAATTCAACATAATTTATTTAATACTTATATATTATTTAAAACATTATTTTTCCTGATTTTAGTCGTTCGGATTAATCTTTTTCCGATGGCTATTCATTTTAACTGTTGCAATGATTTCGCAATTTTCCCGGCTACTCGTTCCCTCTCTTTGTTCTTAAGATCTATGTATGTTCATGTTATATTTGATGAGTGCCCACTGGACTACTCAGTGTTAGTCATCAGTGTCTGTCATCTGGTTGGCCGATGCGACGATCTTCCTCTCTTGATAGCGTAGAATAAATTGGTTGATTAGGCGCTTGCATGTGTTTGATTTTCGGGTGGAATGAAATTTCAACCAGAATACTTGCTAGTTATATGAATTTGTTGATCGGCACACTATAGACTGCAAACAACTTTTTCTATCCACTGTGACGTGGTATAATTGATTTGCTTGAGTTTTGTAATAAGTGAATGAACAATTGATTTTTAAAATGTGCTGATATGGCTGTAATCTTCTTTTACTCTGATGCGACCGGCGTGTCACTTTTTCTAATGCTAGTGGTGCACAACAATCTATTTGCGTCATCTACTCCTTGATCTTCTTCTCCCACTAGTCAGTGTGTCGTTGATTGTCGACGTTTTCATGCCGTTGCTTGATTTCACGTGGGAATTTATTGATTCTATCTCGTGGGTTTATTTATTTCATTTAATTGATTCGTTCTAAGTTCACGATCGGAATGATTTAGTAAGTATTTTAGCTTTGCTACTTTAGCCTTATTTATTTATTCTGTAGTCTATATTCTCTCTCAAACATTTCACAATTGTCCGTGCTCCGTATCTCAGTAATTGTCGTCTTCAAATGTTCATCAATTGAGCCTCAAATGTTTATTCACAAATCAAAACGTGTAGCTGGACAATTCTATTCTATGATTTCAACGATGTGTTAAGTACTATTAACGTGATGATTCTTTGGTTGAAATTTATTATTATGCATGTTTGGAATCAATTCCGTATGTTGTATTATCTATCTTAGCTCGATTTTCACTATTTGTCGTGTCTAATTGTGATTTACTTATTATGATCGGGGTGTTCCAATCTAAGCTGTTTGCTTTATTTATCTTACCCAATTTTATGTTATTCAACATTACTAATTTCGTTTAATCTACAAAACGAACGATATGTAGTCCTACGTCTTTTTAATAATTGTTCGGAATTTATTAGGCTGGTGCTTTGACTTTATCTTAGAATTTATAATATTTATCACGCGGCATTTTTCCGGATTATTTAGGGTATGCTTTTCTAATTTAATTTTTAATGGATAATTACTCATTTATCGGTTTACATTATCGCCAAGTTATTGCATTTTGACTTTAAGTGTTTCATCTTATTCGTCTCAGGGATTCCCCATGGATTTTATATTTTGGGTCGTGTGGTTTTCTCGGAGATTATTAACGTATTATAAATCTCGTATTCAAATTTTCAATTTAAAAATCACTTATACTTCATGTTTATTTTTACTGTAAATTTAGCGCTCTCAATACCTTTAATTATATGCTATTTGCTCGTATCTCTCGATATGCGTTTGTTCTGGTCCCAATACTATGTTCGTTAACCTACGTAACGTCTTGAATTGGCATCTCAATTTATTTATTTTATACATACTTGGCGGTTCTCCTGACGTCAATAGCATTTCCAATTTAATAACATTGAAACTATGTATGTTGTTAATTTTAATTTGGTATTTTTAATTCCATTTCATTGATTTTATGACGTTACAACAATTTACGACACTTTCCACACTCCCTTCCTTTAATTGATCTTATGGTTATTTATGTCGATTTTAGAATATTACGAGTGCCCACTGAACTACTCGGTGTTTATGATTTTAAGCCGATATGAAATGATAATTTTAGGTCGATTTTATAGGAAGTGGGTGATTAAGGAGCAGCCAAAAGACTACCCCCTTATCTCCCGGATTCCCCTATAACGAATAATATTGACGTTCGGGTTCATGCGTTGCTCACGCCGGAACCTCTGACACGAGTTATTGGCGGATGAACCGCACTTACACAGCTCGATTGGGGTGTGTGATTTTGCTAACTTGTGGTGTTGTTTCGGCTGTGGGCCGAAAATATTTCGAAAAAAAACATGTTTTCATTGAAGCATCTATTCTAACATAACATATTTGTATATCATAATTGGCATAACATCATCATACTTCGTATAAATAACGTTTTCTCACACAAGCGTTAAGTAGTGCTTACTTTGAAGGTGCTTATACGCTGTAAGGAAAAGTTTCAATTAAATTTGTTCCTAATTAGCTCGACTTAAAACCAGTCAAAATATGGTTTTTGGTTCAAAAAAACTGCTTTATTCAGTCAAAACAAGTTTTTCACGAGTGAAAAATAGATAAAATTCTGTGAAAATGAATTGGTATATATACCTGTTCTATGACTCCAACCCTCTCTTGTTTAAATTACTGCATAAAAACAAAATTTGACGTTGAGATTATCTGTGTAATCTAACTCTAATTTTATTATTCTTATGATTTAATTTTACAATTTATTTCTTTAATTTTTATTAGATTATTTCCAATTAAAATCACTTAATTTTACTTCTACTTTTCATTAACTCTTGTTCTTTTAAATAAATTGTCAATTTTCGGTCAAACTTCTATGTTCTTTTGTTATTCCTGTGTTTATTTCGTGCTGATCTTGTTGGATCTTGTTATTATTTTAATTTATTTTTATGTTTTTAATTTTATATTTTAATAATTTCTTTCTCGTATTTTAAAGTGGTTATTTGATGTTTATGGGTCTGATTTTATATCGGCATGTTATGTTTGCGTGCTATTAACAATCCATTTAAACAAAAGTCTTTTCTGGCCCAACATTTTTATTATTATTATTATTATTTTTATTATTGCTATTATTATTATTATTATTATTATTATTATTATTATTATTATTATTATTACTATTATCATTATTATTATAATTTAATTTTTAGTAGGAATCCGCCCTTATTTCTCAGTTTTACCAGAACATTTTAATTATACAACAATTACGCCGTACTCCACTCTTATTTTACAGTTTTCAATAGAGTATTTTAATTATTTTCGGAAAATTTGAGCAGCGTTCCGCCCCTTTATTATTCTAATTATTTGAGATTATTTTGTTTTCTATAAATAAAAATTGTGACAGTTGATTCTATTTCTTGATTTTGATGTGAAATCCGTTCAACTGTGTAAAAATAAAGTTCCGGATCTGGATAAAGAATAATAGAATTTGATGATTAATTATTCTAAAGAAATTGTATAATAAAGAATAAATTAGAAAAGAAAGTTGTTTAAATAATTAAAGGTTTTAGAAAATACAGATTTTAAAAATAGTAGTTTCTTGGTGTTAATTATTATCATACAAGATATCCCGGCATGATAAAAGACATTCTAAGCGCAACTGAATAAGTTACAATCTATAAAAGTCAATATATAATTTCTATTTAATTTAATTAAATTCAAAAACGTATATTTAATTCTGAATATTAAAACAATATAGTATTTTAATTATTTTTGGAAAATTTGAGCAGCGTTCCGCTCCTTATTTTACAGGTTTATGATAAAGAATTTTACTTATTTGGGAAAATTTGCGCAGCGTTCCGCCCATATTTAGTTCTTACATATTATTTAAATTATTTCTTTTTCATGATTTTGGTCGTTCGAATTAGTCTTTTTCTGATGACTATTCATTTTAACTGTTGCAACGATTTCGTGATTTTCCCTGTTACCCTTTCCATTTCTTTGTCCTTATGATTTATTTGTGTTAACATTGTATTTAATGAGTGCCCACTGAAATACTCGGTGTTAGTGATTTTGAGTCGAATGTTGTTTGAAAGTTTATGTCGATTTTATCGAAATTGAGTGCAAGAAAGTTGAGCCAAAAGACCCACTTTCGAGTTACCATCTTTCGCTAATAATTTCTATGATTTGACGTTCGAACCCGTCGTTACTCACGAATAGACTTTCACGGGCACAGATCATAGGTGAAGAAACCGCTTTCACACGATCTGATAGTGTGTCTGATTTTATTGACTTGCGATATGTGCTGGATGTGGGCCGGAAAATAAATAAATTTTACCATTTAAATTGGACAAAAGCTTTGATGCACAAAAATTGTTTATTTGGCATGTCACATCTCACATAGTGGTTGGAAGTTCATAAATTCATATAAAGAATGTCAATTCGAATCACCGCAAATCATTAAATCATTATCGATCAATAAATTCTAAGTGAAGTCATTCATATAGCAGGTACAAACTCATTATAAATCATAAGTCAATGCATACTAACTGAGAGTTGTCGTGTCCAGACAAAACACTTACCAGTGTTAGTAGCCTGAATGCACAGCTCTCAATTTGTTACACACACCAACTAAAAATTCAGACAGAAAAGTTTTCTGAAAAATAAGACTGAAAATTTGTCAAAACACATAAGTATATATATCTACAATTTGACCCTAACCTCGCGTGTTATTTTTATTGCGATAAAACAAAATTTGACCTTGAAATTATTTGTGCTATCTAAATCTAATTTTTATTAAATTCTTAATTTAAATTGACAATTTATTTCTAAAATTTTTTAATTGAATTTATTCGACCAAAAATATTTTATTTTAACTCATTTAATTCTATTTTTATATAAATTGCCGTTTTTTGTTCAAATTTTCTTGTTATTATGTTATTTTTTATGTAATTTTCGTGCGGTTCTTGATGCATTTTGTATTTATTTTATTTTGCTTTTGTGTTTATAGATTTTATATTTATTTATGTTCTCTCAAATTTTTGGGTGTTTAGCTGATGTTGTATGTTGTATTTTAAGTTATCTTGGTGCTGGGTTTTCGTTCTATATAACTGATACATTGAAACATTTTTCAAGGCCGTTTGTTTTCTGGCCCAAAAATATTCTACCTGCTGCAACGACTTATCTTTGTGATGAGTATCTGATTCGATCAAATTAAAGTTAAAGTTAATATGCAGCTCTAGATCTCTGACTCTTCTCTGCAATACTACTGCTGTAAAACAGGTTGTGAGTAGATTAAATCACAAATTCATGCTGATGTATATGCATAAATCATTTTTCCATTGGTATATTGCTGAAGGAATGGAAGAAGATGAGTTCAAAGAAGCCTTTGAAGACGTCTTGATGCTGGAAAAAGATTTCGAAGTAGTATGTTTAAAAATATATTTTTCAATAAAAACATAAAAAATCAAAAATATAGAAAAATCAGGAAACTTTCCCTGTTGTATCATATTTTCCTCGACCCCATTAATAATGAATAATAAATTAAAAATGACGTAATCATCGCAACTTTCCTAGTTCGCTTGCATTATGTTGTGAACAACTTCATAAATAAATCTAAAACACTTATAAAATTATCTAAATAAAGTTAAACCCCCCTTTTCTAACCTAACTTTTATTTTATAATTGAAATATTACATTACTTAAATAATCAAAACAAAAAAATCCGCCTTACTTATAAATTCAACAAAATTGGAGAGCATAAAATGTGAAAAAATAGATTAACTATTTTATCGATCTCGGATCAACTTATATATCACCGATTTCCACGTTTACTTTTTTATTGAAGTTATTGAGCAAAAACTAAAAATGCATAAAATTTAGTAGATTTTATGAGATAACTGAAAAACTTTACAGCGAAAAATATAAATGGACGAAAAACATAAAATGTCACTTCTTATACGATAAAAAGGATAAAAACTAATAGAAATATTATAAAATTGATAAATAATATAAATAAATAAATAAAAACAATAAGAAAACAATAAAAACTAGAAAAATCATCAAAATTTACTAAATTGGCTTCAAATTTATAGAAAACTATACGATTTTAGAAAATAAATACAAGAATCAAATCCTTATTTAAATTCAAAGTATAAATAAAAAGCGAAGATCAAAACCTGACAAGTAGGAGAAAAGTAGAAAATATTTTGGAAAAATGTGTAAGCGGTTAGCTTGATCACATCTAAAATCATGCGTGAATTTTTTTTTTACTGTCTACGCTTAAGCGTATCCTACTACTTCTCCATACCATCACATCATGAGGAAGAAAATAAAGATACGAAAACGTTTCCTTCAACAAAACTAAACTTCTTTCAGAGCTCTCATTTTACAGAGAATTATTTAGAGAATCTTACGTTCCACGGTTTCAGTGTCTAATATTTGCAATTTTTAATCAATAATGGCACATTTAAATCAATACTTGAATTATTTTCTAAAATGTTTTCACTTAAAAATCAATAATTGCACTTTTTAATCAATAAAATAAAACAGCGTTAAAAATCAATATTCGAAAAATCAATAATATGGAAAATAAGTTATCTCCGTTATAGGTTCATGCTAGGGGGGATTTGGTTGGTAACCAGTGGCGTGTGGAGCTCACATCTACCTACTCACATACAACTAAGTATGTCATTGACAATAGTTTGTGATTATTATCACACTTTGATAGGTATGTGAGAAGTGAAGGAACTAATACAGTCTACACATGAACGTATACTACTCCTTCTCCATACCACCACATCATGAGGAAGAAGTCAATTCTTTCATGTTCTGAAAAAGTAAAAGAAGGATGTATTGAAGATTTCAATGTGAATAAGTAAAGAGAAGTAGCGTTAACGCTATTGTAAAGTAAAGTGATAAAAAATGCACCACTAGAAAGAGATTGTACTGTCTCCAGTTTCTTCCTGAACTGTACTGTATTTACCTCTATAATTACCTCTAAACGACCGAAATAGCAACTGACTAAATTTTATTCATACTCCATGCTTCAGGTAATGACTAAATGCACAGTGATCAAAGAAACCCACTTATCATTTAAATTAAATTTAATACAAAATAAATACTTTTTATTTCATCTTAATATCAAATATTATCAATTTCAAATGCCATCCACAACAGTTGAGATTCCCAAAATAAACTAATTAAACCAAAAATCATTTGAAAACCCTGTGGCTCTCTGTAACGTAGTCCGTACTCATACCCATTGGTACAGTGCAGAGTCATATGGTACAAGGAAGTTCTTTTAATTTGTATGATACAGTTTTCAATACCAAAATACACAAAGATGCTAAAATAATTATTATTTCTTTGAGTTTAAAAAATTTAAAACATGATTTTAAAAGTTTTAATCAAATTCATTATAACGTTTAATATCTTTATATTTCTATATTCAGTTAATTTGACTTTTTCGGCGATATCTAATTTAATCAATTCCAAATTCCACCCGCAACAGTTGCGATTCCAAAAATAAACCTATAAAATATATAAATAAAATATTCCATTCATCGTAACGATATCGAAGCACAATCAAAAACTCTCAAAAATTTCTAATAAAATCCATTCGAATGCTCTCATTTCATTGGCTCGCTTAATTTAGTAGCACTTTTTATTTATTTTCATATAAATTTTAGTGTGAATTCAAATAATCACAGAATCAAAATTTTATTAATGCATTTCAACAGTTTTATCAAGATTTTATTGGTATCAATTTATCAGCTGGATTTCCAATTGGAATTGGCATCAGGTCTCTGCGTTCCCATGCACTCGAACAAGTCAGTAACCGAATTGCTCCAAATGCTCAATATTACCATTATGCCATTGGCATTGAATAACAGTTGCAGAGATGAGAATATTCAATATCATAATGCTACCGATATTAATATTGTCAACCGCACAGAAAATCTTCGACAATTCCGATGCAGTTATAAAAAGTCTGTGAATATTAATCCTTGCAGAGAGCCTCCAATAATTGTAGAAGCGATTTGTGTAGAGATTAATCAATGCAAACAGGCATTTGTTCCGACATTTGTTGAGCTGCAGCAGTGCCCGACATCGGATGGAGGATATTCAATGTTGCATAAGACCGTTTTATATCAAAGGCGGACTGGATGCGAGTTGTAGATGTTGAGAGGGATTTTTTATATTTATGCGAGATTATTTTATCATTTGAATAAATATTTTGTAATTGTATTTGTTTGTTTTAGAATATTGAGGGAGATTTTTTATATATTATTCTAATTATTGAGATTATTTTGTTTTCTATAAATAAAAATTGTGACAGTTGATTCCATTTCTTGATTTTGATGTGAAATCCGTTCAACTGTGTAAAAATAAAGTTCTGGATCTGGATAAAGAATAATAGAATTTGATGATTAATTATTCTAAAGAAATTGTATAATAAAGAATAAATTAGAAAAGAAGGTTGTTTAAATAATTAAAGGTTTTAGAAAATACAGATTTTAAAAATAGTAGTTTCTTGGTGTTAATTATTGTCATACAAGATATTCCGGCATGATAAAAGACATTCTAAGCGCAACTGAATAAGTTACAATCCATAAAAGTCATAATATAATTTCTATTTAATTTAATTAAAATCAAAAACGTATATTTAATTCTGAATATTAAAATAATGTTTTTAATATTCATTATTGGACATTATTCTCCTCCTTTGTACTTCTTCAGCCATTCGATTATTCTTGATTTGATTGAGTGGGGAAAATTGTAATTCAACTTGTCTTCTCGATAAGAATTTTAAAATTTTGTAAGGTCCTTCATATTGAATTCCCTCCGTCTTTCGTGTAAGCGGTTCCAAGCGTACTAATACTTTCTCTCCCACCATGAAAACTCGATCACCCTGTTTGTCTAAATCTCTATTTTGCATAGTTGTAGCTGTCTTTACTAGATTTGTTTTCGTTTCATCCTCAATTTCTTCTCTGCATTTTTGTATATGTCCTACTCCAGAATATAAATCAATTTTCCGGCCATATACAATTTCAAAAGATGAGAATTTTGTGAGTTTTTTATTGTAGCATTCAAACTAAATTCAATCTTTGGTAACAATCTGCACCAATTATTCTTTGTTTATCTCTGTCAATGATGTTGCCAACATGTCCCGAACTGTTCTTATGATTCGCTTTGCTAAACCATTCTTTGAGGATACTTAAGCATAACTATTAAGAAATGTAATTCATCATGGAATACACCACTGGTTTGTGTTTGGAAGAAAGAGAAAAAAGACATCAGGTACAATCAGATACAATTGGACTTGTACTACCACAAAGAGATAATAATGGTTACGAAAAGGTAATAGCATATGGGTCACCTGCATTGAGTGTCATGAGAAAGGGTATTGCATTACGAGAAAAAGCTGCTCGCAATTTACTATTTTTGCCAACATTTTAATTATTACGTTTACGGCAAAAGATTTACGTTGAGAACGGACCACAAAGCAATTACGTTTATGTTATCTACGAAAAAGCCAATATTAGCAAAATCTCTAGTGCTGATCAATTATTTCATTAGTTTAGACATCAAAATGGATAATAGAAAGGGAGTAAATCACGCAAATGCAGATGCACTATCGAGAAGTACTTGTGGGACCTGTACACAATGCCTACTGGGTCATGAGAATGCAAAGACTGAAAAAATAAAAACACGGCTTATAAACATGGTGGAGAAAACGGTAAGTTGTAAATGTCAATAAGACGATAAGAAAACTAGACAAATCAAAGAGGATATATCACAAGGGTCGTGTTGAAAATATATGTTGAAAGAAGGGATGGTAATGAAAACTTTGGGTTCCGAAGAACAAGAAACGAGAAATTATAAAAGAGATGCACGTATTACTATCACACACAGGAGCTGAGAAAGTGACAAAATATATAGCTAACCATTATGATATGAAGGATATAAAAGAATCGGTGAATGAAACAATTAAGACTTGTGAACCATGTCAAAAGACAAAAGTAGTTATGACAAAAACGAAGGAAGAGACAATTAAACTTACTGCAGATGAACCATGGGAAAAAGTATACATAGACATATGCGGACCATTCCCAGAGACGTTTAGAAAGAAAAATATATTAATGCAATAATTGATCAATATACATTTTATTGTCACCAGTGAATAAACAAGATGAGAATACGATAAAAGAAACGATAATAACAAATGGATTTTAAAGTTTGGAGCACCAAAAGAGGTTCATGTAGATTGTGAAAAAGCATTTGAGTCAAAAGTTATAAAAGATTTCACAGAATCACAATATGTTTTTCGAGTCCGTATCAACATAATACAAATGGAAGTGTTGAAAGGCAATTCAGGACAATAAGAGATTATGTAAACGCATCACTAAAAGGAAGGACTCAGATTAGTTGGTCAGATATATTGCCATAAATTGAATTCACACTGAACGCAACGTTTTAAAAAATCAATTGGGAAAAGTCCAGTTTGAGGTTGTATTCGGAAATAAAATATACAGAGAACGATGGTACAGTAATAAACCGGTAGATCAAGCCATGAAAAAACCACACAAGAAAATTATAACTAGAAGAAATTTCAAAGTAGGAGAATCGGTACTAGTAAAAGTAGAAGCAAGGTCAAAAGATAAGGAGAGATACGAAGTGATTCAGAAGATACATGATAGACCATATTCGCTACGAGACGCCAATGGAAGATTGATTCAAAGAAACGTAGAAAAGATGAAAGGATTTCTTAAAGAAGTGGGATATGATGATATTTTGGCATAATTATCAACGGGCGTAAAATTAAGTATAAAAATGTATAAATTATTATTAAATTAATGTATTTTAATTATTAAATAAAAATAAGAACGTTATTATAAATTTATATTTTAAATTATTTAATTATTAAATTATTAAAAAAAAAAAAAAATAAAAAAAGAACATTATTATAAATGTATATTTTAAATTTTTTAATTATTTAAATTATTATTTTGAATGAATTTAAATTTTAAAATAAAAATAAATGTCGTTGTTAATTTTTTTAAATACTCAGAAATATGAAAGATAAAATTTTGATATGAATAAATTTTGAACTTTGAATGAATATAAATTTTGAATTAAACGAAGATGTTTTCACAACTTCTAACATTATTATTGTTATTATTATTAGTATTATTATTAGTAATTTTAAAAAAATATAAATTTCTAAAATTTTACAAAACCGAGACTTTGACAAAATTTAAATATAACTTCCAACAAAATATTTTTAAAAAAATTTTAACAAAACTATTTTACATTTAGTTTTATCCTGCATCAAAAAATTGACTTACTAATATCAATCAATTACATCAGTCAACTGTGATCAAGAGCTTGAAAACGGAGATGACCGGCAGTCATTTCAATGTATATGGCACCCATGACATAAATATTCATAACCAAGATCTGAATATGTATCTAAAACTTTAGAAAATTAATTTTTTTTAATTTTGTAGAAATTTTTAATATAATAAAACAAGATTTTTAATTTTTGATAAAATTATTTGAGAATTTAAAAGCATAAATTTCTTTAAATAACAATGGTTTTTTCTAAATAATTTAAAGTTCAAGACTACCTGACGAAGGCAGAAATTTGGTCGAAATATATTGTAGCTGAATATATATTTTAGATTGGTGTTTTTCTTTAAGTTAAATCAAAGCCAATTTTATGTGATTTTTTTAATCATTATTATTATTATTATTATTATCATTATTATTATCATTATTATTATCATTATTATTATCATTATTATTATCATTATTATTATCATTATTATTATCATTATTATTATCATTATTATTATCATTATTATTATCATTATTATTATCATTATTATTATCATTATTATTATCATTATTATTATCATTATTATTATCATTATTATTATCATTATTATTATCATTATTATTTATTATTATTTCTGATCTCTGTCATAATACTAGTGAGGGATATTTTTAACTCAATAAAAAATTATGCAATATTTGGTCTCAGTTTTTTCTAAGCGCAAATGTAGGCTCTATATAAAAAGCAATATTTGGTCTCAGTATTGATATAGGTAAATGTATGCTCTAGATAAAAATAATAAAAGTACATTAGAGTAAATAAAAGTAAATAGTGCAGCAGTTAAGTTGAAATTTTTAGTGTAATTTTTACAATGAATTTTTTATACATGTGGATAACAATGAAACTTTCCATGAATTTTTTCAAAAAATGTTTTCAATGAATTTAATTAAATTGAATTTTTTACTAAAGTTTGAGTTTCATTGTTACACAGTAGTCCATTAAAATAATAATAATAATAATAATAATAATAATAATAATAATAATAATAATCATTATAATAATAAATTCATCAATAAACAGATAAAAGGTTAACTTCTGAATACTGATAACCCATACATGTTGAACAATCCACTGATTAAATAACTGAACAACAATTACTAGACAAAATATACTAATGACTGAGTACTGTACAACATTAATCAGATACTATGCAACTCCTTTATATACTAAGTATTAAATAATTGAGTACCTTATTCATTAATTTTATTTAAATTCCCCATTTAATATTTACCGTTGAACATTGATATTCAACCAACTTAAAAATATTATTAAGCTTACTCTTAACCGAATAAATCTCCTCAAAATACTTGGTTATTGACTATACACACAATGTGTTACCAATAAACAAGTACTAAACAAATAAATATCAATACTTGTTTACTGACCAACAATTATTTAAATAAAAACACATAAAAATTTGAACAAACGAAAGAAATACAAATTTTATTAATAAAAATCTTCTCTCTTGCACATCATTACCGTCTATAAATCAGTAAATCATATAGTTTCTTGGTAACCAAATTCAATGAAGTTCAATCAATAGTTATATTTTCTCTGAATAAAACTTAATTGCTTTGTTTACAGTCTTTACAGCGATTTTTTGAGATTTATAATATTATTTTGTAAAACTCAATATGTTTTGTTATAAAAACTTTGAATTTTTTCTATAGTTTTTGTAATATTTTAATTGCATCCAACCATGAACAATTATTTAAAACTATTTTCAATGTAAATCTTTTCTAAGATGAATGCCAACCTTTTTATCAAATTTACACTACATACATGCCACTTAGTCTAAAATAATTCTATTAATTGCTGACACCTCAAAAAATTAATTAATTTTATTTTTACACTAAACACATTTTCTAATCTTTTCACTCCAACTCTTATTGCTTACTGAATGATAAATTAATTAGTAACTATAATTGAACGTTAACCTAATTGCTTATGAAAAGAAACTTGATTAGAAAAATATTCTTAAACTAATTTCACAAAACTTATAATATATTATTTTCACAGTATTCAGAATAAATTTTTGTATATTTATTGAAAATGATCCGATTTTAACAATTAAATTCCTAAAGATCTTTGAATAAAATGGATAGATAAAATAATTAACATCTAACACATTACCAAAAATCAAATAATTACCAACCACAAAATAAGAATAATTTCTGATAGTGTTAATACTATGCTTCAACACATACAATGAATAGGTTCTTATGTGCTGATAACATGTACTAAAAATCCAAATTTATATGACAAATGTATGTGATTGATGATTGTATTAGAAATAATTATTTTCATTTCATTGTGATTAAATAGTTGTCTAGTGAATAAAATTCGAATAAAGTAATGGGAAAGTTTTTTTAATAAATGTGATTAAATTTGTTAGTACTTTGAATAAAAGTTTCAACATAGCTGGGAAATTGTTAAGAAAATAGTACTTATCAATTAAAAATTAACTAAGTTGTTGTAAATCCATTATTTGACAAAGGCAATAAGATTATTTGATGCCAATCATAAATGATTGCCTAAATTACCGCAACGTAATATGTGGGAACAATCACGACGATTTCCCAAATATAATTTAATAGATTTGCCCTTCCCGCATACATCATAGAATATTCAGATGATCATTGCGCAACCTCATTACATTTGTAAAATATTTTGAAATCATTTGAGAGATTGTTGATTAAATTTGTTTGTACTGTTGGGCAAAAACAAATGTTTTAAATTGGTGTTCATTTGGCACGACATCCGATAAAATCAGGGCTCGTAAAATGCAAATGAGCGAAAAATCATCAAAAATAGCCTACTTAGCATTAAATAATACAAAAAGTAGAAAAATACAAAAAATATATAAAAAATAAATAAAAACATTTAAAAAGAATCAAAAAACATTAAATTTTAGCAAAATTAACCTATTTCATCAAATTGGCTCCAAATTCATAGAAAACGCTTATACTCTAGAAAATAACTATGAAAATTAAGCTTAAAATGTAATTAGAACTTTAACAAATAAGAATCACGAAAATCTGACAACTGGGGAAAAGTCATGAAATATAGTAAAAACTTGTAGGTGTTTTGTTTTACCGCATCAAAAAACATGCGTGTAAAACCCCCTATATAAGTCGATGCCAGATCGACACAAAATAATAAATATTTAATATATTTTTTTGTATATGCTATTTGTCAAGAAATTTTTATAGTTAGGAAAAGCTCGTTTTTTATTTTTATATTATTATTATCTTATCATTATTTTGATTTTTTCTTAAAAAATCTTAGGATAGATGAAATTTTTATATAGGAAACTCTATTTATGTAGTTACCGTAATGTTAAGGTCTATAAATGAATTGGTTATACCAAAATATTTTTTATTCAAATAATATGATTTGATTTATAATTTTTATTTTTGGATTTTTCATTAATTTATTTAACTATAAAACAATATTAATGAAAAACAAAATCGAATGAATTTTCCTCGTATCGACCAAGTCCCAAGGAAGCTTCGCTTCCATGGTACTTGACCTGTACGAGATGCCTCATGATTAAATTCTCACCTGATTCATAATGACCGATTAATCTTAATAAAAACCAAATTTGATTATCATTTGTATTATAGATATTATTATTATTAATTATTGTCCATGAAAAAAATGATAGTTTACCAAACTGGTTATGAAACCTGTACTTAGGTGTGGAGGTACCCGTAGTAAATGGCAGTTTGCCGAGTCAGTTCTCTACTCCAAGAATCTCAACACCGGACCCTCGGTAGAGAGCGACTAGTCATCAGAAAGGCCTAAATAATACTCAAAAAGAAATGAAAAATATATGACTCAGAAAAGAAAGAAGAGTAATGAATATTAAAGGACATATATAATAATAAAGCGAGAAAGAAAAATTATTGTTGCAAGAGTATATCAATGAAAAAGAATTCAACATCAATTCAACGTATTGCCAGTTACCATCATTGAAATAGTAACCGAATTGTAATCAGGTATTAATTGTCAATTCTAAAATTACTTGAATGTAAAAAAAGTTTTTATGAAAATAATTTCATTATTATTTCTAAAAGAATACAATTTTTTTTTAAAAAGAAAAAATTTTATTTTATCATTATTTTAAAAGACTCTTGGGAAGCTCGGTCAGGTTGACGATGACCAAGATTAACTAGTTCGAACACTGGGAGAAACAATCGCTGTGAACTATTTTAGAATGCAATTAATAATCGTAGAAATTTACTACATATGGAAAATATTGGAAATATCGATTGGGCAAATTATTTAAATCGTTACCCTTAATTTTTAAATATCCATTAGATTTTATAATTACTTTTATTTTTATTAAATTCCGGTTATCGAGGAAAAACAGTCATTCGGAAACCAATAGAGAAAACAAGACGAAGCTCAAAGAAATCCATGTTTTATTATTCAATCTAATAGTATAATTGTTTTTACCACCTATTAATTTTGACTATTTTGTGTTCTTAATTTTGTGTTCTTAAGCAACTGAAATTAAAAGAGACCTTTCGAAATGAGATTGGCCACCACCCGTCCATCGCTACTACCACTTGCATCGATCGAACATTTATTCCTTCAAGCTCAAGCCAATCCATCACGTATACCGCAATAACGCCAAAACCAAATCTAACAAAAAACGTCCCAGCAAAGCCGAAAGAGAGAGAGACGCCGAAGATTAAAGACAGCCATACTAATGGGACAAATAAAGAAAACCACGTCACACATCCCAGATCAAGATTGATCCGTTAACTCATTTTTGTCTATTTAATAAATAATTTGAATCGTGATTTTGGAAATCGTTTTCGAACTAATTCAAATAATTTAATAAGCAATACTCATGAAATAAGATAAATTCATTAAATAATCGATATTATTTCAATTAATTGATAACAATAAGCGGACTCGAAATCAAATGATCATTATTTTTTCTAGGGTATTAACAGTCATGGTAGTATGGCACATCTTTTACTAGAAACCGCTATTGGAATACATTTTCAACGTCATTTTTTGACGGGTATCCAATTGTTATATTTCTTGTGCGCGCATCTGTTGGGAATCCCTTGGAAGTGGCTGCGAAAATCTCATATCTTTTACCCATCAAGTGCCTAGCAGTACTTTGAATAAATTGTTAAAGAACGTTTCAACATAGTAACAAATCAATTAAAAAATTAAATAAGTTTTAAAATCACTGAAAAATTTGTTAAATCATTTTAAAAATTTTATAAGATTGTTAGATAATTGCTAATAAAAAATTACTTGTTGAATGAAAATTAATGTATAATAATCGATTGCTCACAGTATTGATTGTACAGTTTTTCAATAAGTAAATCTTACATTCCCGGAAATAATCGTAGATATTAAAATTATTTAAAAAATTGTCAATAAAAACGTAAATAATGGGTAACAAAAGAATTTTATATACTAATAAATTTTAGTTTTTAATTAAATTTAATTAAAATATTTCAAAAAAATCAAATAAATACTTACTTGAATAAAACTAATTGAGACCGCGCCTAATTTTCTTTATTATAAGAAAAGGGAAACATTGATTGCAAGGTGAAATATTGATTTTGAATTCAAAATTACTGGTCAAATTTTGATTATAGATATTTTGAAAAGATTAATTTGTTTAAATCTCCTCTATTTCCTTAGATTCATTTGTAAATAATTTCTTTAGAATAATTAATCCTCAAATTTTATTATTCTTTATCCAGATCCAGAACTTTATTTTTACACAGTTGAACGGATTTCACATCAAAATCAAGAAATGGAATCAACTGTCACAATTTTTATTTATAGAAAACAAAATAATCTCAATAATTAGAATAATATATAAAAAATCTCCCTCAATATTCTAAAACAAACAAATACAATTACAAAATATTTATTCAAATGATAAAATAATCTCGCATAAATATAAAAAATCCCTCTCAACATCTACAACTCGCATCCAGTCCGCCTTTGATATAGAACGGTCTTATGCAACATTGAATATCCTCCATCCGATGTCGGGCACTGCTGCAGCTCAACAAATGTCGGAACAAATGCCTGTTTGCATTGATTAATCTCTACACAAATCGCTTCTACAATTATTGGAGGCTCTCGGCAAGGATTAATATTCACAGACATTTTATAACTGCAGCGGAATTGTCGAAGATTTTCTGTGCGGTTGACAATATTAATATCGGTAGCATTATGATATTGAATATTCTCATCTCTGCAACTGTTATCCAATGCCAATGGCATAATGGTAATATTGAGCATTTGGAGCAATTCGGTTACTGACTTGTTCGAGTGCATGGGAACGCAGAGACCTGATGCCAATTCCAATTGGAAATCCAGCTGATAAATTGATACCAATAAAATCTTGATAAAACTGTTGAAATGCATTAATAAAATTTTGATTCTGTGATTATTTGAATTCACACTAAAATTTATATGAAAATAAATAAAAAGTGCTACTAAATTAAGCGAGCCAATGAAATGAGAGCATTCGAATGGATTTTATTAGAAATTTTTGAGAGTTTTTGATTGTGCTTCGATATTGTTACGATGAATAGAATATTTTATTTATATATTTTATAGGTTTATTTTTGGAATCGCAACTGTTGCGGGTGGAATTTGGAATTGATTAAATTAGATATCGCCGAAAAAGTCAAATTAACTGAATATAGAAATATAAAGATATTAAACGTTATAATGAATTTGATTAAAACTTTTAAAATCATGTTTTAAATTTTTTAAACTCAAAGAAATAATAATTATTTTAGCATCTTTGTGTATTTTGGTATTGAAAACTTTATCATACAAATTAAAAGAACTTCCTTGTACCATATGACTCTGCACTGTACCAATGGGTATGAGTACGGGCTACGTTACAGAGAGCCACAGGGTTTTCAAATGATTTTTGGTTTAATTGGTTTATTTTGGGAATCTCAACTGTTGTGGATGGCATTTGAAATTGATAATATTTGATATTAACATGAAATAAAAAGTATTTATTTTGTATTAAATTTAATTTAAATGATAAGTGGGTTTCTTTGATCACTGTGCATTTAGTCATTACCTGAAGTATGGAGTATGAATAAAATTTAGTCAGTTGCTATTTCGGTCGTTTAGAGGTAATTATAGAGGTAAATACAGTACAGTTCAGGAAGAAACTGGAGACAGTACAATCTCTTTCTAGTGGTGCATTTTTTATCACTTTACTTTACAATAGCGTTAACGCTACTTCTCTTTACTTATTCACATTGAAATCTTCAATGCATCCTTCTTTTACTTTTTCAGAACATGAAAGAATTGACTTCTTCCTCATGATGTGGTGGTATGGAGAAGGAGTAGTATACGTTCATGTGTAGACAGCATTAGTTCCTTCACTTCTCACATACCTATCAAAGTGTGATAATAATCACAAACTATTGTCAATGACATACTTAGTTGTATGTGAGTAGGTAGATGTGAGCTCCACGCGCCACTGGTTACCAACCAAATCCCCCTAGCATGAACCTATAACGGAGATAATTTATTTTCCATATTATTGATTTTTCGAATATTGATTTTTAACGATGTTTTATTTTATTGATTAAAAAGTGCAATTATTGATTTTTAAGTGAAAACATTTTAGAAAATAATTCAAGTATTGATTTAAATGTGCAATTATTGATTAAAAATTGCAAATATTAGACACTGAAACCGTGGAACGTAAGATTCTCTAAATAATTCTCTGTAAAATGAGAGCTCTGAAAGAAGTATAGTTTTGTTGAAGGAAACGTTTTCGTATCTTTTGAAAAAGGCGGTTAAAATCACGTTTGAAACTCGTAGTAATTCATGATTTCAAATTTTTAAATTCCCACCATATGAGTTATCAAGATATCCCCCTCTTCCAAGGTCAAATTTTAAAATCGATTTTTAAGTGTCACTATTGATTTTTGAGTTCAATTTCTAAAAACACTCGTAATTTTGAAACAACGAATTTTTGGTCTAGACATTCAACATGAAAAAGATGTATTTTTGACGACAATCAAAATTATATACAGAAATCAAAGAAAAGATTTCTTTTCAATACTCTTTTTGTGTTTTTAACGGAACCGTTTTGGGAACACTGGGAACGCGACATAATTAATCGGGACAATATTTATGAAAAAGTTTTGTCTTCGTTCAACTATGAAGAATCTGAAATAATATCAACAAAATATTTCTTGGTTGTACCAGGAATAAAGAAAAAGTAAAATCAATCGATAATTCTCAGAAATTCGGCTGTCCGAATGGACAACGCAGTTATTTATGACAGTTCATCGAAAACCTAAGATAATTGAACGGGACTTTCAACTTTCTCTGTTGATTTGAATGGAGATTTCGAATATTTGTTCAGTTGTCTAGTATTGTAGCGCGAAATGTGAATATTTGTTTAAATTAATTCATTTTTTTATATATAGAGCCCACATGAATAGAGATATTAATGTCCCGAGTAGGTAGATGTGTGCCACCTGGCGCCCTAACAAAAACAAAACAAACTAAAATATAATGTAAACACAAAAAAAATACAAAATAATGAATAAGAACAAGAACCTATATAGGTATACATTTATTAATTCAATGAACAGTTGGCTGAGCTGTTGGATGATCTGTTTGATAGGCTGTTGGATGTGCTGTTGGATGTGCTGTTGGATGTGCTGTTGGATAATCATGTGGAAAATTATTATCTTTATTCATTGTCAGTCTCAATCATATAATGACCGTATGCCAGGCTTACATTCTTTTCTACCCAAACCCTTTTATCCTCTTTGTTTGTTAGTGCAACCTTTGAAGTTTTCAAACTATAAAGTTGATGATTGTTTGTACCAATACGAAATTGAGGTACAGAAAAGATGGAGTTTTTCTCATAACACTCTTTATAAGATTTATGAGTTAACGTTGTGTCCTTCAATGTGACTCCCTCAGCTTTTAGGCATTTTAATTTTCCTAGTAAACTATAGAATTTGGGTCTAAGGAATACCCATTCGTCATAACCTTCTCCCTTACTTTCATCCTTAAATTTTCCAATGACCGAATCAAGTTTTTTAGAATAAAGCGGATGAGTAGAAGGGTAATTCGATGTATCCAAAAGATTATCCTTAACCATTTCAGACAAAAGAACATCTAGTTTACAATTTTTAATCTCTAAGAAGAAAGAGTCTGTATCTCCAGCAACTATATTAATATCACAATTAAATTGTTGTCGATATTTTTCCAAGTCCTTATACTGAAGCTCATACATTCTAAGTTTCGACAAGTCAAGCACTGATTGTCCTATATAACTTGGTCGATCTAAACATACCGAGTCAGGATTTAACAAAGCAGCAATTAGATCATCAGCAATTTTGATACTTCTTTGAAAAGGTGGTTTAGAAGCATATGTAATCATCTTCTTTTCTGTATTACATAATCTTAAATTCATTCTTTTTTTCAGGTTTTCGACAGTTTTACCATACAAACTATTGTTTAGGAGCTTATAATAATTTTTATCTAGTGTGTTTGTACTTTTTGCTCTTAACTCTGTATTGGTATCAATGTAGTTTTTAAGAATAGGAGACTGTTTGAATCTTACAGCTCGATTCACACGAGTAACCTCAACACCAAGAGACAACTATAATTTTAGTATACGCCAATGAATCACATAATTCTTTTTTGGGTAATGAGTCAATAACAATTTTTCAACCTTTGAACCCTCAGGTTTCATTTTCTCAGCAGCAATAGAAAAGTCGTCTAACTTATCGTGAAGATCAGAAGGAATTTCAAGATTTACTTCAAGAGTATACCCATACAACAAAGATTCAAGATTCAAAGTCAAACAATCAGATAATATTGTATCAAATCCATCAAATATCCAATTAAATTCACCACAAGGTAATGGTTGACTTAAAGCCCAACCGTATAAATTATTAATATCAATATAAAGCAACTCAGTGGTTTTGTCAGTTTATACAAAGTGTTTATTAACAAAAGTAAGACCTCCACGAATACCACCCTCATAAAAATTATAAATTTCCATGTCTTGCAATAGTTCAATGAGTTTATCTAAAGTTATTAACGCAGAACTCCAAGACATTCCAGGAATACCAAAATAATTTAAAAGCTCTAAACTATTATGAGATATAGATTTCGCCCGAAATTGTTGGAAAAAGTCAGCTAAAAGAAAGCAATCGAGTTTCAAGTGTATCATCATATAGTCAAGTAAATTTACACATTTAGTTTCAGTCCAAATTAATTGAGCTTTCTCATATTCAACTTCACTCACTCCTTCCCAGATTGGAGGCAGTTCATAAGTATTTTCAAGGACCTCTAAACTAGTGGCAAAGTTGTACGGAAAAATACCTTTTTCATTAACAATGGTACCAGTAAAAACAGATAAATATTTTTCAAGTATTTCAGATTTTATGGTGCTTTTTCGTTTCAAACTGTGTTTAAACAATGATTTTTTATCCGTATAAAATTGAGTCAAGTGATTTTTATGGTCATTATAAAATTTAAGGTACGGATCAGAGGTTTGGGTCTGGCATACAGGACATATATAATAATTATTCACTTGATAATATCGATTCATTTTATTGTGGCAGTTGTAATCATGGCTTGTAGATTGACAATACCTCGGATAAAGATTACTTGAAACATGAAAAAAGTTAAATAATTCTGATTGTAATAAATAAAAACTCACATTTAACATTCACAGTAGAGATTTTTTTAAGTTCGTCATAATTTGTTTCATAAAATATTCTATCATCTATGTTTTCAATGTGAATATTTAAATCATCTAAATTAAAAATAATTAATAATTTAAATAAAAGTAAAAAATTACCATTTTTATATTCATTTCTTTTATTACTCGATCTTGAATCTTGAATATTAAAAGTATCTAACAGTTAATAATTTAAAAATCATTAAAAATTATCAAAAGATTACTTGTATCATATTTATCAATATGCAAAGTGTCTTGAAAGGTTGTCCTCTTTGACAATACTAAAGAAGGTTAATAGTTAGTTATATTATACATACACGTACTTTTGGCAACTATACTACTTTTCGATTCTCCGAATTGTCTGAGATGATGCCCGTGTTGTTGTAAAAACATTGACCATCTACCAGATGTTATTGTGAGACATTCTGGACACACATAACCAGGAAAACCAGCATCATTTATCTTGAATATGATGATGTAACAAGTTCACAGTAGTGAACATCTTCGTGACTGATAGCTACGCAAAATTTATATGTATAGCAATAATTCACTAAAACAAATAGTTAATTAAATATACATAAAAAGTAGACTTACTTGTGATAATATTTTAATAATAATTTAATTAATAATTGATTGCTTATACCTCAAAATCATTCGTTTATACTAATTAAAATCGATTGTTTATACTAAAAAATTACATCCAAATTAAAATTTTTAATAAATATAAATTGAATAAATTATAAATATGATGTTTGAAAATGAAATTTAATAACATAGGTTGCTATAGTTTCATGAAAATCATTAATATCAAGAAAATTACAAAATGAAAAATACTTATTGATTTATTTCACATCGATTAATTTCTCAAAAAAAATATATATATTTATGCAATAAAATTATTAGTTGATTTCCCACAGAGAAATAAAATAAATAAAATATAACTAATAGGTTTGAAAAACAATTAATTTTTAAAATCAAATTTAATAACACAGGTTGCTATAGTTACATGGAAAAAATTAATATCAAGATAAATCGATGATATATGATGGTTTTTCTTAAAATTTTTTTTTCATTTTTATCTTTTATAATTTAGTTTAAAATAAATTTCATTTAAATTTCAAAGAAAATAAATATATAGATATAAAATAAACTACTTACTCAACGTAAGTAATATATTTACATTAGTACTTGTACTTTCGAATTTTATTCTATGAATAATAAGGTTATTTTTACATAAGGTAAATTTATTCAAAATTATTTTCATTATAAATTGAAATATCAAATATAGTTATTAATTTGATATTAATTTTTTCCATGTAACTATAGCAACCTGTGTTATTAAATTTGATTTTAAAAATTAATTGTTTTTCAAACCTATTAGTTATATTTTATTTATTTTATTTCTCTGTGGGAAATCAACTAATAATTTATTGCATAAATATATATATTTTTTTTGAGAAATTAATCGATGTGATATAAATCAATAAGTATTTTTCATTTTGTAATTTTCTTGATATTAATGATTTTCATGAAACTATAGCAACCTATGTTATTAAATTTCATTTTCAAACATCATATTTATAATTTATTCAATTTATATTTATTAAAAATTTTAATTTGGATGTAATTTTTTAGTATAAACAATCGATTTTAATTAGTATAAACGAATGATTTTGAGGTATAAGCAATCAATTATTAATTAAATTATTATTAAAATATTATCACAAGTAAGTTTACTTTTTATGTATATTTAATTAACTATTTGTTTTTAGTGAATTATTGCTATACATATAAATTTTGCGTAGCTATCAGTCACGAAGATGTTCACTACTGTGAACTTGTTACATCATCATATTTCAAGATAAATGATGCTGGTTTTCCTGGTTATGTGTGTCCAGAATGTCTCACAATAACATCTGGTAGATGGTCAATGTTTTTACAACAACACGGGCATCATCTCAGACAATTCGGAGAATCGAAAAGTAGTATAGTTGCCAAAAGTACGTGTATGTATAATATAACTAACTATTAACCTTCTTTAGTATTGTCAAAGAGGACAACCTTTCAAGACACTTTGCATATTGATAAATATGATACAAGTAATCTTTTGATAATTTTTAATGATTTTTAAATTATTAACTGTTAGATACTTTTAATATTCAAGATTCAAGATCGAGTAATAAAAGAAATGAATATAAAAATGGTAATTTTTTTACTTTTATTTAAATTATTAATTATTTTTAATTTAGATGATTTAAATATTCACATTGAAAACATAGATGATAGAATATTTTATGAAACAAATTATGACGAACTTAAAAAAATCTCTACTGTGAATGTTAAATGTGAGTTTTTATTTATTACAATCAGAATTATTTAACTTTTTTCATGTTTCAAGTAATCTTTATCCGAGGTATTGTCAATCTACAAGCCATGATTACAACTGCCACAATAAAATGAATCGATATTATCAAGTGAATAATTATTATATATGTCCTGTATGCCAGACCCAAACCTCTGATCCGTACCTTAAATTTTATAATGACCATAAAAATCACTTGACTCAATTTTATACGGATAAAAAATCATTGTTTAAACACAGTTTGAAACGAAAAAGCACCATAAAATCTGAAATACTTGAAAAAATATTTATTAAAGATGATTTACAAATTGGACTAGGTTTAAATGACATTATTGTTGAACCAGAAATTAAATATGATTTACTACGCTCACATCGAATTATAAAAGTGAACATCGGAAGATATAATGTTAAGGAAATAGTTCTTCTATCTTCTCTTTTGGAAAAATTAAAAATTACATTAAATGAAATGAAACATTCAAAAGTTCAATTTGGAGTCCAAGTAGAATTTGAAAAAGATGGGGAACTCAAAGTAGTTAGTATATCAAATCGCGCTGCTTCAGTGACTACAACTTTTCTTGATGATGGTATAAAGAAAATAAATGAAAAGATTGTTGAACGAACAGAATTAGGAAGTAGTTGGAAAATAAACCGAATAATAGAAGTAAATTTCAAGGTAACCAAATTTTCTAACATATCTAGGTTATCTGGACATAGTTATATTTTAACATCTAAACATCTAAAGCTCTAATAGGAAAAAAGGCAATTGTTAACGTACAAAATACCGATTATTTATGTTTCATATATAGTGTTTTGGCTGTATTGAAATCTGATAAAATCAAGAAAGATAGAGATAGACCAAGAAAATATTTACCGTATATGAATGACTTGGTATACGATCCTAACGATATACCAATGAAACTGTGTGATATTCCAACTTTTGAGAAGAAAAATCCTGGTTTAGATATTAATGTAATGATTTATAATAACGAAAATTTTGAGGATAGAGAAGAACTTATAATGAAGCATCCATATTTAAATATAATTCACCGAACAAAAGTAACTGGAGTAGATCCAATTTATTTTTTATTGATAAATGAGGGTGAAAAATATCATTATACAGCAGTAACTAATTTACAATCCTTGATGAATTGTCATAAAAACAATGATTGTAATGTTCGAATTTGTTGCAAATGGTGTGAAAATTGTTTAAATGGATTTCGTAAGCCAAAATCCTTTGAAAAAAACCAAGAGTTATGTAAGAAAAATCAGTTGGGTACTACGCTATATACATTACCAAAAGATAAAGATAAATATTTGGAGTTCAAAAACTGGTCAAAAACGATAACACCTCCTTTCGTTATCTATGCAGATTTTGAATCTATTTTACCAAAAGATGACATTTATTTTCAAAAACATTTGCCAATTTCTGCTGGACTCTTATTAATCAACAACTTCACTGGTATGACAAGTTACCATCATTTCATTGGTCAAAACTGCGTTTATGAATTTTTGAAGAAGGTTTCAGATATAGGAACAAACATTGTGCTACCATATTATAAAGAAAATGGGAAAAAGCTAATGTTACCACTTACTTTTGACGAAGAATATTCATTTGATAATTGTGAATATTGTTATTTGTGTAATAAGAACATAGTAGATAAGGTTAGAAACCATGACCATTTTACAGGAAAGTATATTGGTCCAGCATGTAAAAGTTGTAATGTTAATAGGAGCATCAAAGAATTATTACATGTAGTGTTTCATAATTTACGTGGGTATGACTTACATCATATCCATAAGTATGGAATAAATCAATTTCCCAATTGGAACTTGTCATGTATTCCAATTAGCAGTGAAAAATTCTTATCCCTTATGGTATATGTTGGTAAGCTTAGAATACGTTTTATTGACTATTACAACTTTTTAATGACTCATTAGCTAGGGCTGTGAAAGCTTTGACTAGTTTACCATTAACAAAATCTGTTTTTACTGGTACCATTGTTAATGAAAAAGGTATTTTTCCGTACAACTTTGCCACTAGTTTAGAGGTCCTTGAAAATACTTATGAACTGCCTCCAATCTGGGAAGGAGTGAGTGAAGTTGAATATGAGAAAGCTCAATTAATTTGGACTGAAACTAAATGTGTAAATTTACTTGATGGTTACATTTCCAACGTTGCCTAGCAACGGGTAACCACCAGGGATAAGAAAGATAATTTTCATCTGGGGGTCAAGGTTGTCAAAGACTCACAAATGTAAAATTTTAATACATTATTTACAACAAATAACTATCTTGTCATTTACTTGTTTAACATTTAATTTAGGCTGCTATCAACAAACCATCCTTTTATAATTAACTGTTAAATTATTTTAAGATAATTTTAAAATTTTCATTTTTAATTACAAAACTATAGCTTTTATAATTGTATTTGGTTTTTGTTTAAGTTACCTAAAAAAAGCAGACTTTAAATTCGTCATGTTTTTTGTATTTGTGTAAATTATTTAAAGTAAAAAGTTTTTAAAATTTATATTTTATAAATTTTTCAAATTTGTAATGTCCTTTTTTTATAAACTAAAATTTTTTTAGATAATTTGTTTGTTTTGCATATAAATTATTTTCCAAATGACGAATGATTTTCACTATGGTATGCTAACAGGAAGACAAATTTATTTTCATGTTACGACCAAAAGTGATTTGGTTGATAAAATGAAAAGAATTTTAAAGAGATTGGAAGCAGAAGTATAAAGATAATATATTTATATCTCTAGTAATTATGCATAGATTGTTGATATATATGACGGAGATAACACAAATCTGATTATTTATGAACATGCGAATTTGAAAAACAGTCCAAATAATTTTGAAAGAAAGAGAAAAAGTACCAATTTAATTAAATTTCAACCGAAAAGAAGATGTTTAGAATCATGCATTAAAAATATCGTAATTTGAAAAGAATTTTTTATCTCAATATTAATTTTAGTTGTTGAGCAGTAAAATCAACGATTCTGATGATTCATTAAAAGGATCTGACTTGTCACTTTCTCGAATTTTATCCCACGCTAAAGAAAAAGGATGTAAGACAATGGTTATGAATGGTAAATATTGAAATTATTGTCTTGCGCTATTTGAATGAATTACTAATATAGACGTCTGGCAATGGTTGAAAAAATATTATAAATGGTTGATAGAGGTTGATTTGAGTAACAATTGTAAATAGAAATAAATATAATTTCAGGTAGACGAACCAGAATATTCATTCGTTAGCAATCCAAATTTAGACAAACACAATCGCAGTATGTTAATATTGAAATCGATTTCGGTAGAATTGACAATTTCCATTCAGTTAGATTTCTCCAATATCCTGCATTGAAAATACACGACCCTTTCGGGAACACATCGGCAATTGTCCGACAATTTGGTTCAATCAATAAACCGATGTGGAAAGAATTTAATAATGAAAATTTGGAATTTTCAATAGAAGTAAAACGGTAATTTCTGCACGTTGCTATGTATTATTAATATTGATTGACGTTTGGTTAAGGAACAGTACGGGGACTTCCAGGAGAACGAGAGGGAATGCTAATGGCTCGTCGGAGTTTTGCCATAATTGCGGAAAATTCTGCAAAGATATACATCAGGTTTGTTTCAATAAATCAATTATTAATTAAATTATTAATTGCATTAATTAATTTTATTTTTTGACTTAGAATTTCTTATAGCTTTTCGGAAATTTTAAAATTATATTTGTTATGTCATTTTATAAACTGTTCAGATAATTTTGGAATTTACGGTGAAGTTAATTGATTGGTTGCTTTTATGCCTAAACGTTTTTGAGAAATTATAAATTTATATTAATGTCGTATGTTATTAAATTTGTTTAATGTAATTTAGTTTGTTAATTATTAATTAATTTTTAAATATTAGTCGATTAATTATTAAATAATTTTTAATATTTAAATTTTTATAATTAATTTCTAAATAATTATAGTTTTGTAATTTAATTATTGAATTAATAATTTATTTTTGATTAATTAATTATTTTTTGATTTATTAATTTTTAAATAATTTTATTGTAATTTAATTATTGAATTAATAATTTAAATAATTTTTAATTAATTATTTTTTGATTTATTAATTTTTAAATAATTTTATTGTAATTTAATTGTGGTATTAATAATTTATTTTTGAATAATTAATTATATTTTGATTTATTAATTTTTAAATAATTTTAATAATTTCTATTAGGTTGTTTTTGAAAAGTCATTTAGTAGTTTTTTGGTGAAAATGATACTCGATTTTTTTAGAGTGTATAAACGTTTTATTACAATATTTATCCTCCATTTTGGTTCGATACCTTTTGCCATCGTTCGGGCAGGAGATTGATTCAACTCATAGAACTTCTGATCTTTAAATTAATTTCTATTAATTTATGCTGTATTGAATTATTAATTTATATTAATTTCTGGATATATTGGATTATTAATTTATATTAATTTATTACTATTTGATTATTAATTTATTTTAATTTCTGGATATATTTGATTATTAATTTATATTAATTTCTGGATATATTAGATTATTAATTTATATTAATTTCTGGCTATATTGGATGAACCCGGATATGGTCAAAAAATATATATTCGACGCTATTCTCGATATTTTTGACGAAACAATTTTTTGAAAATCGCGAATCTCCGCGCAATAAAACAAGAAAGTAAAATTTCGCTGATAAAACTATTTTTGCACTTTTCAGTCAATATTAACACATTTAAATCAATATTTGAATTATTTAAAAAAAATTCGCACTAACAAATCAATAATCTCCGTTTTTGCTAAAGGGTACGGGTTGCCAACCCGTACATGGTAACTAATGGTGGCGCACGGGGCTCAGATCTACCTACTATATCGCGATAAAATGGCGCACAAACCAATCGCATGCTATGATTTAACAATTAGATCAGTTAGTACTTCTGAATACGAGTTTAGTAGCGTAAATGATTTGTTAGTGACGAAAAACAAAAACCTGGAGACTTGAGACTGATGATAATCTAATATAATATCTTTCTGCATCAACCAGATATGTCTCACTAAATTTTCGCTATACCTTAAAATGTTTAAAAATTGCTAAATATTATAAAGTGTTCTACTCCAATTTTAGTTCTCTATTATTTGAATATCAATATTTAAATTAAAAAATTACATTTCCAGCACATCAATACTCATCAACACAAACTATTTTCCGAAAACCCTTCTAATTACGCCGATATTGACTCCTTCATTGCTCAAGTTCCGAGTATTTGTGATTTTTTCCTTTCCCGACAGTTGCTGTGGGAAAAACAGAAACAATTGAAAATATCTATTTCATGTTTGCCAAGGTATTTTATTATTTATAAATAAAATCCATTTATTTCTATTTTTTTTAAATTGATTTATATTTGAATTAATTGATAATCTATAAAATGTATAATAAATGCTTCAAGTCCCTGTAATTAAGGCGACGATATTTATCCACTCGTCCCTGTGTACTTCATGAGTTTAAATTGTCTCACAATTCTGATTGATATTCAGTTTCTTGCTTGAGAAAAAAACACAATATATTATTCAATGTAGTCAAAAATTAATAACTAATTAGATGTTCTTAAAAGGGCTCTCTTTAATTGTTCTACCATTTTCATACCAACATATCATTTCTCATTTATATTATATTGATTATATTGATTAATTAATTTAAATGAATTTCTGGCTATATTGGATTATTAATTTATATGAATTTATGCTACATTGAATTATTAATTTATATTATTTATATTGATTTATGACTATAGTAGATTATTAATTTATATTAATTTATGCTACATTGAATTATTAATTTATGTTACATTGAATTATTAATTTATGACTACATTTGATTATTAATTAAACTAATTTATGACTTTATTGGAATATTAATTTATGTTATATTGAATCATTAATATATATTAATTTATGACTGTATTGGATTATTAATTTATATTAATTTATGCCATGTTGAATCATTAATTTATATTAATTTATGACTGTATTGGATTATTAATTTATATTAATTTATGACTATATTGAATTATTAATTTATATTATTTATTATATTAATTTATGACTATAGTAGATTATTAATTTATATTAATTTTGCTATATTGAATTATTAATTTATATTATTTATTATATTGATTTATGACTAGTAGATTATTAATTTATATTAATTTATGACTAAATTTGATTATTAATTAAACTAATTTATGACTTTATTGGAATATTAATTTATGTTATATTGAATCATTAATTTATATTAATTTATGACTATATCGGATTATTAATTTATATTAATTTATATTAATTTATGACTATATTGGATTGTTAATTTATGTTAATTCATGTCTATATTGGATTATTAATTTCTATTTATTATTTATGGTTATTTTGAATCCACTATAATGTTTGGAAAATCCTATAATAATGGTTTATTCAGTTTAAATTAGTGCTTTGAACCTTTTCCAAAAATATAAATCATTATAACAATTATCATTAGTTTTTCGGCTCGTAACAGCAAATTTTGAAATGTAGGGAAACAATTTAGTTGTGGATAAAAGTTTCCCCATCAAAAAAAAAGTAAGCCTTAAACCCATTAAACCTTTAATTCTATCAAAATATCATATTTTAAAGATTAAAATCAATAATTCTTACGACATTCGATGAACTCAATACAAAAATCAACCGCCATAATATTTTATGGTTTCGCAATAACTGAAATCGTAAAAAACTTCATAAAATGTGATTTTTATTCCGTGACACACTTAGAAATATTGTGATATTTTTCATTTCTTTTTTGTAACGCTTTGTCTAAGATACTCAATAAAACAATCAATAATTTTATTTCATATTAAGACACAAATTTCCATTTTACAACAGCATTTAATATAGAATAAGAAAATTTGGTTTTAAAAAGTAAATAAAAATTTGAACACATTGCCAAACATTAAAAACATTCTTTTGAGATATTAATTTAACACTTACTTAGCATTTCAGATAATGCAGATCCTTCTTATATTCGAAAAAAGCTCGAAAATCTAAAGTTTTATTCTTTAAAATGTTTAATAATGTAATATTTTGATAGCATTTTAGAGTTTGGCAAAGTCAGAATATTCAATGCCATAGAAAATGGCGATTTTAAATAAATACTTGATTTTATGACTCCCGTCTTCCTTGAAATCGCATATTTTGTCCTTTACTTAAGTAATCTGTGTATCAGTAGAATAAAAAAGAGTAATTTTAATATTTATAACTTATTAAAATTAATATATTTAATATAATATTGTTAATTTTTAATGTATCCAACATTTAATAATAATAGTAATCTGTGTATCAGTAGAATAAAAAAGAGTAATTTTAATATTTATAACTTATTAAAATTAATATATTTAATATAATATTGTTAATTTTTAATGTATCCAACATTTAATAATAATAGTAATCTGTGTATCAGTAGAATAAAAGAGTAATTTTAATATTTATAACTTATTAAAATTAATATATTTAATATAATATTGTTAATTTTTAATGTATCCAACATTTAATATATATTTTTATTATCAATTTTAATATTATTAATTTTTATTATCAATTTTTAATATTATAAATCCTTAATATTATCAATTATATTATTCATTTAAGTCCCCTAATTGATCCAGATTTTAACCATTAATAATAAATAAAACAAAAATCTTAATCAGTCATACAATTTGGATCTTTTGATCAGATACATAATTACTAATCAATGTTAAGTTTGTATGTAAATTGTTCCAGTTAATTTCATGAAAATGTATTTTTAATGTAAAAAGATCTTATCAATTAGGTCAGTAAAACACATTTCCATAATATATATTTTTAATAGTATCAATTTTAATATTATCAATCTTAAATATCTATTTTAATATTATTAATTTTTATTATTATCAATATTTAATATTATCAATTTTTATTATCAATATTTAATATTATCAATTTTTATTATAAACATTTAATATTATCAATTTTTAATTTTATCAATTTTAATATTATTAATTTTTATTATTATCAAAATTTAATCATATCAATTTTTAATATTATCAATTTTTATACATTTAAGTTTGTATGTAAATTGTTCGAGTTAATTTCATGAAAATGTAGAGTTATCAATTATCAATTAGGTCAGTAAAACAGATTTCCATAAGCAAAAGTTCAGTCAGTCCCGATAAATATTCAGAAAATAAAGCTGATCTAGAAAAAATATCTTCCACTTCATCATCGTCGTCGTCATCTTCATCGACATCTTTTGAAAGTAGTTCCGATTCATCGGCTGAATCATCTACCAGTGAATCCGATGAAAATTACCAAAGACTCAATAATAATCACTGCATCTCTTCAACTCCAATAAATCGTAAACTTTCAATTAATTTTTTCTCTCCGGAATCGATTTCTGCAGAAGACAAGCAACAAAGCCAAATAAGTTCACACGTCAATGAAATTATCGACACTCTTGACATGCAGTTACCCAATATTGAGCACTCTTTGAATGGCCTTATGAAATTCAATAATCCAAATGAATCATCACCTATTCTCTCTCGTCGTTTTGATTGGTGCAAGATTTGTAAAAGAAATCATGTTCTAATGGAGTCCGATATCGTCCAGTGTCGTTTTAGTCCGATAAAAACTGATAGTAATCCCAATTGTGAAATTGCGGCACTCGATAAAGAAGAATGTCTTGTTAGCTTAAACCGTAAATTTTCCCAGGAATTTAAACTGCATGATTTGAAGGTACAACCATTCGTTATAGAGAAACCAGATATTTCATTGATGGAAAGCAAAGCAGTGGATAAATTTAGTGAAATATTGGAAAGGAAAAATGTCGAAGGTTCTATAATAGAAGAGAAATCGGACGTTAGTCAATGTATAGAGATAACAGGGCAGATAAACGAAAAAGAAAACAATTTGTCTTTATTACCGTATCTCAATGATTCATTTGATGATTATCCTGTGAGATTTGAAAATTTGGAAGATCTGGTTGTGAAGAACAATAAGCAGTCTAAACAAGAAATTAGTGAGGATATATTGGACAATAAATCAGATAATAAATACACAGAAAGCAATAAGAAAAAATCAACAAACACAAAATCTCGATCAACTCTCGTTCTAATAGGTGATCTTGATCCACATACACCGGTCTCTGGTAAACGAAGAGCTGCGATTTCAGCGAATCGAGGTATCGAGAACACCAACAGATTCTTCGATACTAATATCAAAGAAACAGTGAAACTTATGAAAGAATCTTATAATCCTTTTGTCTATGATCCTTGTCAAATCATCAAAAATTTGACTTTTTCACCGAAATCAAGTGCAATATCGAGAAAGGCATTAAGAGATAGAAATCAGTGAATAACTGATATTTATATGCAGAGTAATACAGTTTTCAATGTCATTTCCACCTCTTTGGTCTTTTGATTATTTTTATTTATCTTAAATTAATGCAGGATGAAAATGAAAAAGTAAAGTTATCTTTGGGTACATGAGGTGTTGAAGACAGTTATATACGAGTTAAATTTGACCTTGACATTTAATTGTGTTAATTTATTATTTAATAGTGTTATCTTTTATGGGGACGTCTACTCATTATTATGCCACCAATTTTATGCAACTTTTAATCCCCTTGTCAACAATTGTCAAATTTCCAGCTACCCTTTAATATAATTATGTCAACGAATTTTACCACCCCATCCCAAAAATCAATCAACATTTTATAAGATTGTAAGTTTAAAATAGAAAATGTAGAGATTAAAAAAAAATGCCTTTTACGATCGAAACTGAATGTTATCAACTTTCAAAGACTGGTTGAAGAAAAACGATGGAAAACTGTGCAAGTCGATCTGAGGTTGATTTGGTGGAATGAATCTATCGGCTAAACACAACTATCACAGTTCAGTTCATACGGTATTTAAAACCCGTTCGCATTTAATATGTGTTAAGTATAGGCTCTTAGCCAAAAAATATCAGTCATATTGGCGTCACTAAACGGTGATGTTTTAAATAATAAAATGACATTTTAGTGACGTCACAGAATAAATTACTAAATTTGGATTCTTGATGACGTAAATCTATAAATAGTAATTTATTTAACCCCCCAACATAAAAATAGTAATTTATAGGTAAACTAACCCTAAATATTTTAGTATAAATATTAAAGCATTTTTAACACATGGGCCGATACAACAATAAAAACCAATTTAGACAATACGAAAAAGGAAAAAACACGTTTAATTTCTGAACACATTTTTGTTTGAAAATTTTGTCATAACGCCAATTAAATTTTATAATTAATTGACTTTGTCTTATTCATTTACATAGGACCACATTGGAAATCTGATTAATACTTAGTGTGTTGAGAATTCCTTCCACTCTCCGTTCGATAGCAGAGATAAGTCAGAAGAAAATATTTTTAACGAATCATCATCATCCACCGAGTTCACTATGTGGCCAAGTAGCAGCACACATAACAATGAAAACTATAAATTGAAAATGGAATACACATCGATCCAGATTTTCGATGAAACATTTTCCAATGCCAACGACATCTGCGCGCGAGGCTAATAGTGAGGAGTCTAGTGGGAAATCTCCAAATTTCAGGAAACCCAGAGCAAGATCAATTACATGCAGGACCGAAGGAGTGCCCAACCTGAAAACTGTTCGACAGGTACGGCTATTCAGGCCAATTTTTGATGAACAATAAATGATTTGTAATCGATTTTCTATGCATTCGTTTCAACGGTCACCCAGTAATGAGTTTTGACCCTGCAGACCATAGTTACTCCAAAATTGTAATCAGGCAATCTTCCATTTAGATCATGGATCTTCTACCCTAACAACCGTAGTGGACCTCCCCACGGTAGTCATAACGTCCTCACCGACTCGACTAATCAAAAATATTCGTCAGTTTCTTACCGTTCATCAGTTTCCCAGTTAGAAATACAAAATATGGAAAACAATAATAGCGGAATACATGGAGAGTTTTCCGTCGTAGGTAACCGCAAATTGCTCGATCCTCATCGTTTGTTCCACGTAACCCATCCGACATCTTTGGAAATTAGCAGATGGCTTTGTTTTCCTTTTACCATTTAAATCTATTAGTATTGACCTTCGTTGCTCAGTCATGATACGTAGTATTTGAAGTATTTTTCTCTATACAATTTACTTCACAGTAGCGTACTGGAATTTATTCAAGGTTATATTCTGATTAAGATAGTTATATTATTTGAAATGGTTGAACTTACATTTTATTATTTGAATTATTTAAACTTACAATTTTATTAGTTGAATTGTTTAATTTTACATTGCTAATGGTATATTTCGATTATTTGAGCTATTTAATTTCCCATTCCTATTAGAATGTTTTAGAATATTTGAATTGTTTAATTTCACTCTTTTTACTATGGTAGCTAGATTACTGGCATAATTTGGCTCACAGTTTTGGAGATATTTAAATCACCTGAATTAGTTACCTGGGTATATTTATAAACAGAATATTTAGGTCATTTGAGCCGAACATCTTTGCACTATAGTATTGAAACCATTCAAAGTGAACCCTTAATTGTTATTCAAGAGATGATCGGCTTCAACTAACGAACCTAGTAATTAATGGTAATTAATTAGTGTTATAAATCGTTTCATTCATAGCTCCCGAATCGGCCATCTGACTCGAGTTCATAAAGATTCATTATTAGTTTTAGACAAATTATCTTCTAGAAAAGCAAATGGTTTAGGTTAAATCTTGACGGACCCATCAACAGAGAAAAACGAGACCTTGATGAAATGAACGAATTCGAGTATCGGTTAAGCTAACTGACTAAAATCCACCGGCGTAACATAACTTTACTAGAAATGGGCTAATCAAATGACCAATAATAAAGAGTCGAACGAAGGGATGTCACACTAACCCATTAATTTATTATCAACAGGTATCCTGGACAGTAGCTGGGAAGACGCGGACCACACTACTCTAACAGTGCCAACCAGATTTGCCGGGAGGTATCGGCAAGCCTTATGGGGTCGGGGCTACACCATATCCACTTATGGTACCCCCGAGTGGCCAAACAGGAATAGTAACGGGTCGACAACAAATGTCGAGGTCCCTGGCATTCTCATCAAGAGGGAGCCCTGCCGAAACCCAGCCCGAGAAATTCGGCAGAAAGCAGAAGGCAAACTCTACTGTCTGGAGCAATTGGAGTGACGCTATCGGTATTTGGCGATCCGACAAAGAGAACACCTTGCCAGGATCAATCGGCATATCGCAAGTGGGCGTATCCCCAGTTCGGACGGGCACCTTCTCACTTACGGAGTGGCTTATGATCATCGGGATCCAGCCCTCCTAGAGAGCGACGCGCCAGTTCACCTGGTGGTTCCGAAAAGCCTCCTCCAACCGGATATTCAAGACATCCTGGAGAATAAGGGCGTAGAGGAGCACGCCTATTCGCGGAGGCGGTTGGCGAACGAGAGACAGTATCCTAATTAAAAAATGTAAATATATTAGTATAACTCTCTGAGGGGCAAAGACAATGTGATGTAAAGTAAAGCGAGTAAGAGACCTAAAGGAGATAAGACGAGCATAGACCTTCCATCGGTAGCTCGCTGAACCAGCTGTAGACCGGGTCTTAGCAGTTTAGGAAACAAAGCTCACCTTTGACGGTCACAGAACCATTGGTTACAGTACCAACGTTGCTTTGGAACGGGTAACCAGTGGCAGTCAGATAGAATTATATGATTGGGGTCAAGGTCATACCGATAACCTATAACCTCACAAAAGTAATTAAAATAATATGTCCCTATCGAGTGGTGTAAGTGCAGTTCATCCGCCAATAGCTCGTGCCCGTGAGACCTCTTCGTGAGTAACGACGGGCTCGAACGTCAAATCATTTTCGCTTATAGGGGCAGTTTGGAGATCGGGAACCATCCTTTTGGCTGACTCCTTTTCCCCTCACTCCCGAAAAATCGACATAAATTTTAACATATCGGCAAAATTTATTACACGGCACTACTAAAATCCAGTGGACACTACTAAAATCTAATATAAACATACGAACATCTTAAGGTTAACATTTGGTTAAAGGGAAAGGGGTTTGTGGAATTCAATGTAACGATCATGACGGTTATGTTAGTTAAATTAAATATAAAATTCTGAAATATGCATAAGTCGGTACTTGCCCGTAAGATAGGAAGTAGATAATAAATTCGACAAAAACAAATGTAAAGATCCTAGTCAGATAGAAAAAACGTAACCTATTACGCTAAGAATTAATTAATACGAGACAGGTAAATCAACGTATTAATATCAACGAAGCCCAAGTAGAAATCTAAAACCACCCCTAAAGTCTCGTATGAAAAAAATCAAAATTGAGCACCTGATCCTTCCCGCAGTGAGAAACATCCATTAAATCATAAAAATTAAAAGCAAAAGATCAGAACCCGTAAAATTAACAGTCAATTAACATTACGCATTAAATCGCTAGACGAACATATATAGAATTCACCCTACATGATAAAACAATTGTGTTATATCGCGAACAGACATACAGCAGACTCATCCCAAAACTTAAGACAAATTCCAAAATAACTTATTAAATAATAAAACTAAATATACATAGTTCAAAAGATAAAGTAAGAATTTATAAAAACAGAGGACATCGTAAGACATAAAGTAACTCAAAAATAATTTATTAAATTATAAAGAACATAGACCGAGACTCAGACATGAGTCTTTTCTCTCAAACACCATCACAATCAGAGAACAACAATGCCATAAAATACCGTTCTGATAAATCAATCATTCAAAGAGTTTTAAATGTGAAACAAAAAGGACTAACTGCTGGAATACCACCTTTTTCTCGTAAGAAAAAGAATTTCTTCAGAAATGTCAAACCTGAAGACATAAATAGCTCAATCATATTTAGATTAGACAGCAAGGGAAAAATTGGATGTAGGCCAAACTGGAAAAAATCAGATTGCGGTGAATTCCCTGTATATGACTATGAAGGAATAGTGGAGCATGCTATGATAAATCATGCAACCACATTTAATGAGGAAACTCTTATCGATTGTCATGTATGTCACCCAAAAAGAGGTAAAAATATGCAAATGATGACCTTAATTAGATTTGCTGATATTTTCAACCATATCCTGATTAATGAACATCAAGTTGAAATTGCCAGACATGACCTAAAAAAGATATACCTACATCTTACAAAAGAGAACCAGTTACACTGTACATACCGTACGAATAACAAGAAAATATTATGCAAAAAAGTGTTTGATATTAGTTCATCGATGAATGATGTGCTTGAGCACATGGCAATCCACTCTAGATACTGCTTTGAGCAACATAAAAAAATAATGTGCTACTGCGGTATGTGGAAACCTTTCGAAGAACTGATCGAGCATATTAAGATCATTCACCTAAACGAATACATAAACTCAGTTGAAGCCACAGAACAAGAGGTCAAAAACAATACCAACAATACCTCCCTTAATTTTGATGGAGTATTAGCCTCTTGTGAAACCCAAAATATTCCCGAGGTAGACATATCTATAAAACCAAGAATTCTACCGGAAAACTTGGCATTTGGGAATAACTTGGATTCTGTATTGAGTTGATGGTCGCAGCACTTAATCAAAGCATTTGTATATACTTTTGCTATTAGACCTTCTACAATCTATATAGATCCAATTACTTGCAGTGCTTTGATTCAGTGCAATTACAAAACCTTCTTCGAAACCTTTCCTTTTAAAAATTTTGCGGATTGGAATGAGATATTTATGCCAATCTACGGCAAAAACTCTTCCTGGTCCTTCTTCTTTTTAGACAAGAAAAGGCGCATTGCAATGATTATTGATCCGACTGCGGATGATAGTCATACTCTGCATTTTGATCTGGCTAATGACATCCTTAGAACGATACTTAACATTGAAAACATATTTGGCAAATTACAATTTGGACTCACTGAGATTGAATATCCGATATGTCGTGAGTTGAGCATGTCTTCTCTGTATATATGCCATTTCATGCAATGCCTTATGCTTAATTCAACATTCACAATACCAAATGTGTCAACCATGAGGATATCAATAAAACCAATAATTAACAAATATAATTGCACAAAGTTTCAAGATAATGATGCAAGGAAATATAGGATACTTATTGAGGATCAGGTGTTTCAGCTGGATCTTGATACTATTACATGCGATGAAACTTTGTGCGAGATTGAGCGAATTAATGGTAGATTGAACCCCGAGAAATATTTCAAAAAGGAAAAACCAAAAGCTGATATCATCCATCTACGTTTTAAGAAGTCTGCTGAGCTACTATGTGTTAAGAGACTGAGGTTCCAAACTAACCAAAAGCAAGAAATAGCGAAAATTTTGGAGGATGATGGCGTAGAGCATAGACCGCCTATAACGGCATTCTTAAAAACCTTTGCAAGTTCTGAATGTCCTATCTCAGACACAGAGTCGATTACCTTACCTTTCTATTCTGACACAGAGTCTAATTGCACTACAGACCATGAAAATATGTCTCATATAATGAAGCAACTAGACAATACTGCACCGGGGATGGATCTGATTACAATTACAGATTGGAAGATTATATCCCCAAAGCACGGTCTTATTACTGCAATCTGCAATAACGTGCTAAGGAATGGTGTATGCCCTAAAATGGAAATTATACAGAACGGTGTTAATTCTTAAACCAGGGAAAAAGGAAGAAAGTTTTAAAACAAGCTCTTGGAGACCTCTAGCGATCATGGATACTGCATACAGAATCTTCACGACGTTGTTGAATAACCGTCTCCTAGCTTGGATAAAGAAAGGAAACTTGATAAGCCAAAACCAGAAGGCAATTGGAATACCTGATGGTTGCGCTGAGCACAGTGCTACATTACATCTAGCAATCGATTATGCCAAGAGAGGAAAAAAAGAACTCCATATTGTATGGTTGGATATTACTGACGCATTTGGCTCTTTGCCACATGACCTTATCTGGTACACACTTGAAGGCATGGGAATGAAAAAAGAAACTATTTGCTTAATAAAGGAGCTCTATAGGGATGTCAGTACCTTTTTCGATTGTCAGGGGATGTTACCTGAATCTGTCAATATCACAAAGGGGGTCAAACAAGGATGCCCTCTATCTATGACCCTCTTTTGTCTATCAATTGATTACATCCTTAAGTCAATACTGAATGACTGTCCATTTTTTCTACATGATATGAAAATCAGTATCCTGGCTTATGCTGACGATATTGTCCTTATCTCTGACTCCTTCATGAAGATTGAAAAAACCTTAAAGGAGACTGTGAGATTGGCTTCCTATGCAAATCTTAAATTCAAACCCTCTAAATCAGGATACTTGTCAATAAATAATAGGAACTCTGATACCTGCAAGTTATATCTATATAATGAAGAAGTACCGATAATTTGCAATAAAAACAAATACAAGTATCTTGGAATTGACTTCTCACATAAACAAAATCAGAACATTGATGGAAGACTTCAGTCGGCACTTGCACTCACTGACTCCCTATTTAAATCATATTTGCATCCGGCGCAGAAGCTAAATGCCTACAAGACCTTCATACACTCAAAGCTCATTTTTTTATTGCGTAACTGTATAATTGGACACAGAATTCTTGACTGTGACAGAAATCGGATTACACAGGGTCGCGAAAAGCAGCTTGGTTTTGATCAGAAAATTAAAGCGCTTCTAAAGACCATGGTAGGGGATAAATTTCAGGCTCTAAATAATTTCTTTCTATACGCCCATTGTAAATTGGGTGGACTTGGAGTATCCTCATCCATTGACGAATATTTGATCCAGAGCATTACTGGAATAACGAGGCTTTTTCATTCGTCCAACACAGACTTCAGAAAGATGCTGATAAAAGAACTTGCACATGCTAGAGGAGAGGAGAACTTTGAAGCTGGGCTTAAATGGCTTAACTGTGAAATCGACAAGTCTTTCCATAACACCTCTTTCTTTGTGAAGTTCCAAAAGTCTGTAATTGCTCTTAAACGAAAATTCTCAATATGCGTCAAATTGAAATTAGAGGAGGATAATTTCAAATTGGAGATGACATACGAAAATCGCATTTCATACATAGGTTATCGTAACCTCGGAACACTCTCAAAAGACCTACACGACTTTGTGGGTCTTCACTATGCTGAGAAATGGTACAAAATGAGAGTGCAGCGACGTATTGGAAATGCCATTGGAAACAGTATTACGGCTAAGTACCTGATAGCCAGCGGCATCCTTAATGATGCGCAGTACTGTTTCTTGGTACGAGCAAGGAATAACCTGCTTAAATTGAACTACAGTGCGTACCGCCAAAAATTTAACCTGGACACAAAGTGCAGACTATGCCACTTGGATGTAGAGACCCAGGCACATGTGTTTAATCACTGTCTAGCAAAACCAAATGCCCGAAGAGTTAAACATGAAAATGTTCTTATTAGCATAGTTGCTTTCCTAGAGAAAATTGGTTTTGAGATTGATGTGGAGAAATCTCCCAAATATATCTCAATACCAACAAAGCTGAAGCCTGACATGGTAATTAGGTCCAATAGGAATAAGGAAATACATGTCCTGGACCTAAAAGTGCCATATGACTCGGTGGAAGGCTTTGAAAAAGCGCGGGAAGACAACTATGTAAAGTATAAAGATTTGGCCATGGAAATCGGAAATGCATTTGGAGAAAAGGCTACAATATCCGCTGTGGTGATCGGTTGTTTGGGTACATGGGACAAGAAAAACAATGCCCCCTATCAAAGATCGGCTTGTCGAAACCTGAAATTGTGTCTCTTGCGAGGATAGCATGCTCTAAAGCGGTAATTGCATGCTATCATATATACCGAGAGCACATATCATACACAAAGAGTGCAATGGCACTACCTTTTTCCATTATTTAAGAAGTATACGAGGCAATACTGGTAATTGAATCGGTATTGCAGTCTTGTGTTAGTTAGTTAAACACACCATTGGTGATTGAGATGCTGAGCACCGCTCGCTTATAAGCCGAAAGGCCGCTTATGTTATAAAATAAAATTTTGAAAAAAAAAAAAAAGATTGAGTGTCGGTGTAAAGTAATTTGACAATAGTAATAAACTCTTCGCTAACGCCAATAGTTTTCAGAAGATTCCACAAGTAGTCATGAGGAACACTTCTAAATGCGTCCTTAATATCTAACCAAGCAATAGCTAATTGGGAATCCTTGCTATATTTCGAATGCTCAAGTGCAGAGGAAAGTATTGAATTGTGTTCGACAAAATCCTCATGGACAGAGCCACCTTTTTGCCTAATATGCCAAATATCGTTACAAATCACCCATGATGTTAGACGTGTAGTTAAAATAGACGCAAAGACTTTATAAATAACAGACAGCAGAGCTATTGGTCGCCAAGATGAAACTTTATCATAATTATCTGTCTTATCAGGTTTCAGAATTAATATAGTCTTGAATGTTTTCCAGCTAGTCGGAATGATTTTACTACCGATGACTTTATTAAACAGGAAACTTAACAAGATACCTTCAGGGTCAAGAAGAGCAAGATCTTTTATTGAATACCATCAATACCCGGTGAAGTGTTATCAGCTCTCTTTAATTCGTAAAAAACTTCAAACGGTAAAATATCTACAAGATTGAGAACATGTGTCGTGCTTCGACAATCTTCAAGAAATTTATTCCATGACTTCGTGACTGGGTCCTTGTGGCTAAATTGGTTCAGAATATCCTGAATTTCAGGCCTGACAGTGACTGGTAAGTCATTAATAATTTTATAAAAAGTTAATTTCATATTAATTAAAAATTCTGATCTACTTTTATATTTACTTATTATATTTGAATTTTGTTTACTTCCTAGGTATGGTTCGTGGGATTTAATTTCAATGAAATTATTTAAGTGAGGAATTTGTCGAATAATGCTTTCAACTATTTGGTTAACATCAGCATTTTCAAAACTAATAATTAATTCAAAGACTTTATTTTTACGCTGTTGTAAGTCAAATTTAATTGTTTCTTTTGCTTTTGTTAAAAGTTTCTCTTTATCTTTGTGTTGGGCCAGAACACAAACGGCCTTGGAAAATCTTTAAATGGATCGGTAACACACATGCAAACATAACATGCAAATTTAAACTCAAACCTATTAAAACATCAACTAAACCCTATCAAATATGAGAAAAAGATAATTACATATAAAATAATAAACATAAAAATAAGTTAAAATAATAACAAAATGCAACAAGATCCGCACGATACAAATACAAACATAACATGAAAACCCAATGAATTCGACCGAAATTTGAAAAAATGGAAAATTTCATGAAAATGAAATTTAAATCAAAGAATTTGAATTAGAAATAATTCAATTAAAAACTGTAAATAAAAAATTATCAAAATAAATTAAAAAATAATTAAAATAAAGATTAGAATACACTAGAAAATAACAAGGTCGAATTTTGTTTTACTAAATCAAAAATAACACGCGAGGTTAGGAACAGAAAATAGGTATAAATACCGATGCATTTTCACATAAAATTTAACCATTTTTGAAACCATTTTTCAAAACCAATTTTTGGACTCATTTTAAAAATCTATTTCGAGACTATTTTTAGGTGAGCAGAAGTTTTATTTGGAAACTCTCTCTCCACGTCACATCCTCGCAACCTCGGTAGAGCTCTGCTTGGATTTCGGCGTGGGGAGGGATGTATTTGTGATTTTTGTATGATGATTTTGGCAAGTAATTTGTTGTATTGTTTTAATATATTAATAAATATTTATAATGCATAAAATTAACTTGTTTTTCATAAATTAAATTGTTTTATTGTCGAAATTTTTCCGACCCACAGCCAAAGACACATCACAAGTCAGTAAAATCAACATACTATTCAGATTCGTGTAAGTGCGTGGAATATCGCCGATGATCTGTGCCCGTGAAGACCCGGCGTGCGGAACGCAGGGATTGGAACGTCAATATTATTCCGTATAGAAGAAAGGAGAAATAAGGAAGGGGTCTTTTGGCTACTTTCTCGTTTCTCGTTTTCTTTAAATTCGACCTAAATTATTCTACACACGGCTCAAAATCATCACACTGAGTAGTCCAGTGGGCACTCATTAAATATAATATGAACATAATATGCGCCTAAGGCTTATTAAAGGGGAAGGCTACGGGGAATGAAAATTAATATGAAATCGCTGCTATGAAATAAATTAATAAATTCATTTTAAATGAAACTTTAAATAAAAAAATTCTAAATTATTATTAAATCAACTACCCCACTTTCTAACAAAACCGAGAATTTATTCAGATCCAAATCCATCAGTACAACTGCTAGAGACACCTTCTTTTATTTTATAAAAGTCAGCCATAAATTGAATTTGACCCCGTTTAAAACTGAATCAGCCTAAATTAATAATTAAATCAAAAATATGCACATTGATAGAATAGATTGTATTATAACGCAGATTCCCTAACCCACTTGAACAGTTAACTTAACCGACCCATCTGTTTTATCCACCCTTGTATCACTTTAGCATCAACGAATAAATTTACGAAATAGTTTCATCCACATTGATACTCATGCTCATAAAATATGACAGTCAATTTTGATTCAAAAATCCAATAAGTTCTTGATTCATAACCGATTCCCAATCACCAACGCAAACCCGACTACGATAGCCAGTAATTTAAATTACCCATTATTCCATTATTAAATATTAAGTGATGTAAAACCTAACGACTCGACGTTTTCCGAAAAATTGACTGAAAATTAAAATGACAATCCAATATTGTAAAAACCCAGTGAATAGGAATAAATCCGGTAATTAAAAATTCCAATTGATGAACGAGAAGAATCTCATGACTTTTCTAACGTGATGATACCTTGAGAGTTTAATTAAATATGTTAAATATTAATAAAAATATAAATATGTTAAACATTAATAAAAATAAGTTAAAAGTCAAATAGATTTGAAGTAAATTGGAATTAACGTGGGAACACCCACCATGACATCGTGAAGTTTGCGATGACACGAGTGAGTTTTCCGCCGTTATTATCCAAAGAAATAAAAACTTACGGAATTTCCAGCGTAAAATTTCGATATCCATTTCGAAAATTTAATAATTGATAAATTCAATAATTCGAACGGATATCGAAATTGTTTATCCATCTGAACGGCGACTAGCGTCCGGCCAGCCAAATTCCATCTAAACAATCACCATTCAGTGACACACAAAATTCGTTCCAACCGGATACCGATGCCCACGCAAAATCAGTAAATATTAAATACTGATCACATGAACCATTTGGATAATTTTTCCCTGCGACTATGATAAATAACATGGAATTAATACCTAACATGCCCAACGAGGAGGTGGTTGCAGCATCGAAAATAACCACAGGGGGTAAGAACTTATAATTTTATATTTAATAAATAAACTTAGATAATTCTGTAAACATTACATTTCCTCTTTATAATATTTATCTGAAATAAATGGTAATTAGTATAGATAATTATGTTAACAATCGCCAGTTTATCCTAATACGTATGTAAATTTTATAATATTCAGATGACCCTGATACAAACTCCTTATGTTAGTGTTAACCTACAGTCTGTAGCGATTATAAGATCAGCCACCTTATTAACAATTCATTGTTATCTTCGACCTATTAGGTCTAACCATTGGATTTCTCAACGTCACAATCACTCTATAGAATTCATTCATCACACTATACCATCATTTTTTTGTCACCGCTTGATTTTTCATTTGAATCCGTTCACAAGTCCCTCGAAGATGCGCCGCATGTTTAGAACTTCTTAAATACCCAGAAGTCCTTCTTGTAAAGTGATCAATTATACTTCAACATGCTTTTTCATGAAACGGATAACTTGTGAAAATTATTACCATCTGTTTGCAGGAAATTTATTGGATTAGCTATAAGAAAATATAATCGTGTTCTTTAAAATGTTAACTGGGAATTAGGAGATTTTTGTGGGCAAATCTTATTAGTATTTCTCAACAGTGGTAGACAATTATCTATTTTAGGTATTAAATAAAGGCAAATCATTTTAACAGTCAACAGGGGGATTAATATTATTTTTTTTAAAAAAAAAAGTTTTAAGTAAAATCTCACATTGTGAAGAACACCCCAGCAAAGAAAATGGGAATGATTTAACGGCTAAAGTAGCATGACTGCGAACCCATAAGACTTGTTCTCGATGTCCACAACGGGCTGAGACAGATTTAAAGTTTCACAAAGGAATAAATCAGGATCATTTTACTCATCTACTTTGGTTTTGGTACATATAGTTAACGATTTTCATTTCAGCAGCTAGTCCGACGGATCGCATGTCAATTTCTCTCGCAGACCTGTAGAGATGGGCCTGGGCCCGTTACAGACAAGAGAGATGCCCCGAATTTCCCCCGTCAAGGTTCCTCATCAGAGACAATCTGGGGCAAGAGATGGCCGAAGAATGGAGCCCGGCCGAGGAAATCCACCGGCAGGCTCGGCATCTGCTCGAGAGCCTGGAAGCCCATCAAAGACAAGTGGATCTACAGATGATCCGAGCTCGCCAGTATCTGGCGAACGTCGAAGAGGACTTGCTGGCGGGTCGGATCGCCGACAATTATTGGCACCCCGACAGGTCCCCTCGACACAGGCCTCTCAAGCAACCACGGTCCGAGCCCGTAACACAAAGAGGCCAACAATGTCCATTTCTGGCTATACGCCCGAAGAATGGGTAGCGAAGGGCTTCCCCTGATCCCTGAGCAAACAATTGAGAACTCAAACTTGATAAATCTTTGGATTAATAATAAATAACATTAATTGTACCTTGTGATGATTAGTTTAGAATTTTCTTATTATTTCTTTTGTAAATGATGTTCCATTTGTTTGTTTGGTTTAAACAGTCTATATATGTAGGCTCTGTTAGTAATTTCACACCCTTAATCATTCTAATTATTAGTCATGGAACCTGTTCAAACTCTACAAAAGGAATTATCCCGCACCCAGCAATCCAACAAAGCTCTATATGAGCAGATAATTCAACTTACAAAGGAGGTTCAACAGGTGAAATCCACCTGGGTGGACCCAGCGAAACTCAAATCTACCTATCAACGACTCACAGCTGCTCAAAAGAGTTGGGCCGAGGAAGGACAATGGAATCAGAACCTCCGGACGCAGATAAGGGGGTTGGAAGTGGCCCTGGCCGCCAGTCGTGAAGGAGAAGCGGTGACTTACCCTCTTATCTTCGCCCCATCCCAATTGGCGTACCGGGATTCAGTCAACAACCCAACGCCCGTGGCGACTCCATCAGCAATACCATCGAACAGTTACAGGCCAGGGCGTAAAGAACGCGCCCGACGCAGAGCCGCACGCCTGGCAAACCAACTAAATTAATGTGTTCGGTATTGCTTATAAACTAAATTAAATTATAAATATTGTCTAATCTCCCTGTTTGTTTGATGAATTGAATAAAATTTATAAATATTGATAAATCGTTTAAAAGGGATATGTTAAAAATGTGAATAATATTAAATTGCCGCAGAAAAGTCATGAGTATTCACACTTCGTCCTATGAATGTCGTTCCATTTCTACCTGTCGACATGAGTCTGGTCTTGAACTTTCGCACACAGGGGACATTACAAAGCGAGCATAGGTCTTCCATCGACAGCTCGTTGGACCGAGGGTTGTCCGGGCAATTACAGTATTAGTAATAGTGCTCACTTTTTGCGGACAATCCACCCACTCGAACACATAATTATATCATTGGGAATTATGCTAATGACATGTTGAACGTCTTTGAACTGCCGAAAGTTGACGTTTACAATGATATAATTATTATTTTGGGCAATTAAATTGATAGTTAGATTCGGGGAAAGAACAAGTATATTGGTATTGGTTTTAAACCATTTACTTAAGAGGAATGACACACATGACTTTTGAAATTTTGGTTTAATATTAATACTGTCATTGATGTTTCATTTTTGTTTTTCAAGAGTAAGCGCAATTGCTTTGTTAAAATTGATTCCCATCAGATTATTTTTAGAAAGGCCCCACCGATAACTTGGGATACTTTGTTTGAGCCAAAAATTTGAAAATCATGCACCTCTTGTCTTATCCCATCAATAAAATTGTTAGGAAAAGTGTCCAAACCTTGACTTATAAGAATTGCATAAGCACAAATAAAAGGACCGCAATCAAAACTGTTCTCTTGATATATAAGATTTGGGAAAGGGTGACAAGATGAAGCCACTTGAAGTTTGAAAATCTTATTTAAAGCAATGTTAATCTTAAGAGTAGCTTGTTTATTTTTAAACAGATTTCAATTTGCAAATATTGGGTCAATAAAATATGACTCAAGCAACGATTTGCTGTACACAAATAAAATCCAATGGGCATTGTTTATATTTAGCGGACAAAGAATAATCTCAGCTTTAAATACTGCATCTGGAATTGAGATAATATTTTCTTTAATGTCTGAAGATAGAATACTAATAATAAAGCACGGTAAATGTGCAAATGTAGGATTACTGATATGCCTTTCAAGGTATTGGTCAATGTCATCGTCGGTAAACCACACTTTTGGATCACGAAGTTTAGTATTTTTTAGTTTAGTGCATTCTGCATCAGTCTCTTCGGAGATTGTGGCAGATTCTACGACTGATGCTGGCATGTACCTTCACTTGGACATTGCCTTTGACACTTTTAGGTTTTGTCTAGTCATCATTTTTTTATTTTCTGTAATTTTTAATTCCAAAGAAGATACAGCTTCCTCGTCAATATCAACAGGTAAAACTACTTTTTTTCGATATTTGTTACGTTAGAGCTACTTCCTTTATTAAAGTTATCAATTTTATCGGTGAGTTCGACAGAGCTAACCTGTTCTTCATAAGTTATCAAATTTTCAAGAGATTCAATGAGATAAAAAATAATCAAGCTCATTTCCATAGTACAAGTTTTCCGACATTTCATTGATATCTGAAAGTCGTCTCTATTTTTAAATAGAAATTTTTCTTATCTCTAATAACAAAATACAATAATCTTTTTGCCGTAACTGTGACATTATCGTCTCTTTCACGACGAAAATCATTGATGTAAGTAAGGAGCTAGTCTATCATACTCAATCGGTTAGTCTTTTCCGAAATTGTTTTATTAAATAAATAAAATAAATTATTTATTCTTTTAATTGTAAGTGGTGAAATTATATTTTTTAACTTATCAATTTCGCCATTAAGTAACCACTTTTTATATTTAATTAGTTTTTCTTGACAACTAAATTTAAAATAGGAAGTAGAAGGAATTTGATCAGCTAATTCAGAACCCCATATTTCAAGAGTATCAATTATCAACGAATTGCATTTTTCACTATCAATAATAGAATGTAATAATAAAACATTACGGAAATAATTTAAAACATAAGTACCATATGTTATATTACTAAAATATTTTATATTACTCTTTAAGTTTAAATAATTTAGGTGGAAAATTATTTCAACAATTTTATTTGAAGAAGCAGGTAATGAAATAAGCCTCCCAAGTTCTATATCGTCTTTAGATATCTTAAATCCTTCCCGTTAAGTGTTGCGATAGTGCCCGTTGTACTTTAATCCAAGGAAAATTGTTCCGTTCGAGGCGGGATAACCTCACGGTACGACGGGAAGGCTGGAATAGGCCTTTCATATGAAGATTTGAGTCAAATCCGCCTTATCATGGGCAGTCCTTCATATGACCTGGAAATCGGGAACACGTTAGACTTACATTGTCAATATGTTCCTTACATTCCTTGATAGGCCTCTTATAAGAGTGCAACCGAAGTTGCATTCCCCGTCAACAATTTTGCCAGATCAGTACATGAATGAATATAACATAATGTAAATTCCTTCGACTCAAGCTTGCATTCATATTATGCTACCTGAGGTTAAGACGTGGCCGGTCACAAGGTTTTACCCCTAGCGTGAGACGTCTTAACTGTCATTGGTACCTATAGGCTAAGTCGATCGGTCAACGGGATTCATCCCTCGCGAGTCGGTTAGTTTCCTCAGTACCACCAGATGTTGATCACTTTTGCCAACATCTGCTATCTCTCTACCTAGTTTCTTATATACCGTAGCATCAAAAAATGCATTTAGTATATAGGCTGAAACCTGTTGTTTGCTTTATAGACAACTACATGGTGGTGCTAACTAAGAGTTAACTCCGTTCTGAAACCTGTTGTTTGCTTTATAGACAACTACATGGTGGTGCTAACTAAGAGTTAACTCCGTTCAGTAATTGCATAAACAACCTCTGTGGCTTCAAACTCTAGGGGGGTTGTAGTTAAGCTTCTTCTGGCTCATAAGTTTCAGCGGTTGCCGACTTCCGTTTATGACCTGCTTCTACAACAGGAGAAACTTAGTCGATGCCATTCAACACCTAGGTGTCGAATGCGCATATGGATTATTAAGTTTTCCTCGACTTACCATTGTCATTAAGATTATCTTTTAGCACCGCGCGAGGCGCAGCTTCAGCTTACTAATAGATCTCTCTCATGGTAACTCTAGCAATTTTTAGTTGCAATGGCGTTCGAGTCCTTTCTTTTGCTTCATATTGCAGAAAGTTCTCGACTTACCATCGTCATCAAGATTATCTTTAGGCACCGCGCGAGGCGCAGCTTCAGCTTACTAATAGATCTCTCTGATGGTAACTCACACACTTTTATTCGAGGCCCTTTCTTTTGCTTCATATTGCAGAAAGTTCCTATGGAATAAATATCATGAAGAGATTTGTTTATAAAACAGCCTCACTTCAAGGCTACCGACTCATTGAGCCAGTGGGTTTCTAAGAACTAGATAATCAACAGTATTTTTCACCTGTCAACTAATTTCTAGGTCTTATGTTATGCGTCAATTCCTGGGTTTCAAAGTAACTTGAGGTTGATTAAGTTACCCGTGGTTTGTATCTCTGCTAAAAACAGCCGGCACCGCGTGTAGGTGTACAATACCACTTGCCTTGACGGCATAAACTCTACTCAGTTCCTGTAGCATTATCTAATCTAATATCTAAACGAATGTAGACTCTGTTAAGAGCATGATATTAGACCATAATGAAAGAAGCTATTCAAATGCTTACCAAAGTAAAGCCTCTAGTAACGACAAGTAACATCTCAATTAAGAGAGTCATAGTTACTCCCGCCGTTAACCAGAGCTTAGTTGAATTTCTTCACATTGACATTCATAGCACTGGGCAGAAATCGCCTGCTTCGATGTTGCTATAGTGCGAGATTTTGTATTCTCGAAGAGTAGATTGACTGACAGTGGAATATCGAGTAGTTGGAACCGACTGCGGACGCAACTACTCAATCCCAGATCAGCAACTGCGACTTACTTGAATGGAATAGTTGGAGGAGAGCAAAAGGCATCCTCCATGGAGCAACGCTCACTTCAACTATTAAAAAGAATTGAAGATAGTGCTGGAATGGCGCGAATTAAATATGATATAATTCAATTTCTTAGATTTCTTACATGTAGGACATCGATGGAAGAGCTGCCAAGGATAAGACACTGCTGGTACCGACTAAGAGCCGAACTTGCCTGGCCGGTTTCCACTTATGACAGATATGTGGAGAATTTATTAGAGAACCCACCAAAATACTACAATGAGAAACAGCAGAAAGAGATGCTCACTATGATGACAGCACTCAAAGAAAAACACTGTGATGAGAAATGGAGAAGCTCTCATAAATTAGAAAACCAAAACAATACTAATGGACCCACCCATAACTCTATGGTGGATGCCCGTATTTATAAAAGGGCCCATTACAATAAAAACATTAATAAAACCATGATAAATAAGCCAATTCATAACTCTTATTTTATTAAAGGTGAAAAGGACATCAATGAACCCATCGTTCCCCCTAACCCTAGCCCACAGAGTCTGAATCCCCTAAATGAAAGTAACCTGGATATTGAAACTGTTTACCCCATGGCCAAAAGACCACTGAGTAATTTTGAAAAGAACCATAATAAAAACTATGCCTTTAATAAAAATAATACTTTTTCAAAATGTAAGAATATCGAAAGTCATGAGAACAAAGATTCTCGTGGCTTTCAAACCTTCTGGTTTTACTTCTACACAAAAGCATGATAATAAAAATTATCATGCTTTTAATAAGAAGCATTTTAAAAATAATGTCGATCCAAAATTCATAATAAATAAACAAAGTTTATTTAATAATTATGACATCTTTAATTCTAATCTAATTAATGAAATTTTAAATCTTAATTTAGAAGAAAATTTAATAAAGAATTTAATACGAATTTTGAATTTGTAATTGATAAAATTTCTAAATTAAATTATAAAACCCTTGAAAAAATAAATAGTGCACAAATATTTAATAATTATGATATCCTTAATATTAAATATAATTTAAATAATATATATGAAATTTTAAATCTTAATTTAGAAAAATTTAATAAAGAATTAAATATAAATTTTGAATTTTTAATTAATAAAATCTCTAAATCAAATTATAAAACCCTTGAAAAAATAGATCACACCCAAATAATCCCAAATCTTAATAAATTTATAATTAACCATAAAATGAAATTCCAGAAACTTCTAATAAAAAATCATTCGTTGTTTTACCAAACAAAACAACATGCAGTTTATGAAAAAATGTCCCAAAAAAATTTTTTTGGCGTAGGGCGGGAAAAAATAGTAGACACAGCTCATCGGCCTGCGGCCGATTCGCTTCCTCGACAGGGGGTAAAAGCTATGCCCAATTATTTAAAAACCAGACAGAAAGAATCCAATCTGATTTTTACATCCATAATAAACCTCAATTCGTAAATAAAGAAAAAATTAAAATATATACGAACGATGAACAGAACTACCATACCCAATACCCACCACTACAAAAAACAAGTAATCAACACAAGAAAATAAACAAGGAAATCCTCAATAGACCAATGACCAAACAACCATGCACCCACATTAAACAGAATACATCAATAATAAAGAAAAGATACATTACTAACCAATTCCATATAACATTTAATCCACCTTATCAACATCCTCATACAATAACCCCAGACAAACTAAATGCCACAGCAAGCCCAATCCAGTCAGATGAACTAACTGAATCCAATACAGTAATATCTCCAGATAAAATAAATAACCCAACGACCCCAGCCCAGCCACCCAAAACAACAAAGCCTCACACAACAATAACTACAGATAAACTAAAAATCACACCAACCCCAGTACAGTCACCCGACCTAATAAAACCTCATACAGTAAAAACCCCAGATAAAACTAATAACCCCATGACCCCAGCACATCATACAGAGCCAACTAAATCTCACACAGTAATAACCCCAGATAAAATAAATAACCCAGCGACCCCAGTCCATCCAGCAGAACCAACTGAACCTCACACAGTAATAGCTCCAGATAAAATAAATAACCCAATGACCCCAGACCAGCAACCCAAACTAACAAAACCTCATACAGAAATAGCTCCAGATACCCAAACGACCTCAATCCAACCAACTGAACTACCAAAACCATTACAGATTGATGATGATGATGATGATGATAAACAGGATCATGATTGTCATTATAATAATGATGAGGATGATGATGATGACGAGGATGAGAATGACGATTATGACGACTATGATTATAATAATGATGATTATAAGGATGATGATGAGGATGAGGATGATTGTAATGATGATGATGACAATAAAGCCTACAATGACCTGAATAGCCCACCGACCCCTGTCCAACCAGCTGAACTAACAAAACCTCATACACTTAATACCCAAACGACCTCAGCCCAACCATCTGAACTACCAAAACCCTTACAGATTAATGATGATGATAATGATGATGAACCACGGTCATGATTGTGATTATAATTGTAATAGTGGTAATGATGATGATGATGATGATGAAGAGAATGATTATGATGACTATGATTATAATAATGATGATGATGTAAATGATGATAATGATGAGGAAGACGATGACTGTGATGATGATGATAATAAAGCCTACAAAGACCAGAATAGCTCACCGACCCCTGCCCAAACAGCTGAACTAACAAAACCTCATAAACTTAATACCCAAACGAACTCACCCCAACCAACTGAACTACCAAAACCCTTACAGACTGATGATGATGATGATGATGATGAACATGATCATGATTGTGACTGTGACTGTGATTATAATTGTAATAGTAATGATGATGATGATGATGAGGAGAATGATTATGATGACTACGATTATAATAATGATGATGATGATAATGATGAGGAAGAGGATGACTATGATGATGATGATAATAAAGCCTACATAGACCAGAATAGCCCACCGACCCCTGTCCAACCAGCTGAACTAACAAAACCTCATAAACTTAATACCCAAACGACCTCAGCCCAACCATCTGAACTACCAAAACCCTTACAGACTGTTGATGATGATGATGATGATGAACATGATCATGATTGTGATTATAATTGCAATAGTAATGACGATGATGATGATGATGAGGAGAATGATTATGATGACTATGATTATAATAATGGTGATAATGAGGATGAAGATGATGATGATGATGATGAGGATTATAAGGTCTACACAGACCTGATGTTACAGGCACTGAGTGCCTGGTAACACCAGAAAGCCTACCCAGTACAATATCAATGTAAACTCGCATCTTGCAATAATAGTAAAAATAATAATAACAATATTAATAATATTAATAATAATAATAATAATAATAATAATAATAATAATAATAATAATAATAATAAAAAAAAAAAACTACCATGCATTGTGCATGGTTGGGTATTTCTTCTATTGTTTTCAGCGGAGACATTAAAATCATACCGGACTGTTGTATCAATATCGTGCTATCCCCCATTTATTAGTAGACACTGAAATTGATGATGTCCCAATGCCCTGTCAATGCCCTAACCCAATGTGCTTCAACCTCCTCGCAATGATGCTACCAACACAACTTTAATCAGCTTCTGATGTATCTGCCGGCATCATGGCTGCCCTACCAATGATCGATGCCTATAGTTATGATTGGCGAACACGATTATATATCCTCAGTCCTGAATCTTAAAAGGGACAAACACTACTCAACTGCCAATTCCCACCAACCCTCTGATGACTATACTTACTCTGAACTCATTTCCTGATGACGCCAATGTGATCCGAACCAACTTAGCTGCTGCTGTGATTCCAATCACTACAGCTTTATAAATTCTATTACTAAAAAAGCTGACACTTATTTGGCTTGAGCAGTGCTCGCCTATCAAGCTTGTAAAGCCGCTTGTTATATTATAATAAATTGTTATTATTTTTTTTTTTTATTTTTTTTTTTTAGATTCTCTGATGCTCAAGTGCTAATTGATTTTATTATGAATAAAAAAGGGATCAAACTAGACATATGGAGCAGCTGGAACCGCCTAAGGACGCAACTGACTCCATGTGCTAGCGACCCAAAACTATAATATTATAAAATATATTTCTAGTCTAATATCGGGCGAATGTATTGATAACTGGCGGCACCCAGGTGCCTAAAAATAATAATAACAATATTAATAATATTAATAATAATAATAATAATAATAATAATAATAATAATAATAATAATAAAATTCCATATATTTATGTAATCTTTATACATATATTTACATATTACTAAACTACCATGCATTGTGCATGGTTGGGTATTTCTTTTATTGTTTTCAGCGGAGACATTAAAATCATACCGGACTGTTGTATCAATATCGTGCTATCCCCATTTATTAGTAGACACTGAAACTGATGATGTCGCAATGCCCTGTCAATGCCCTAATCCAATGTGCTTCAACCTCCTCGCAATGATGCTACCAACACGACTTTAATCAGCTTCTGATGTATCTGCCGGCATCATGGCTGCCCTACCAATGATCGATGCCTATAGTTATGATTGGCGAACACGATTATATATCCTCAGTCCTGAATCTTAAAAGGGACAAACACTACTCAACTGCCAATTCCCACCAACCCTCTGATGACTATACTTACTCTGAACTCATTTCCTGATGACGCCAATGTGATCCGAACCAACTTAGCTGCTGCTGTGATTCCAATCACTACAGCTTTATAAATTCTATTACTAAAAAACTGACACTTATTTGGCTCGAGCAGTGCTCGCCTATCAAGCTTGTAAAGCCGCTTGTTATATTATAATAAATTGTTATTTTTTTTTTTTTTTTTTTTTTAGATTCTCTGATGCTCAAGTGCTAATTGATTTTATTATGAATAAAAAAGGGATCAAACTAGACATATGGAGCAGCTGGAACCGCCTAAGGACGCAACTGACTCCATGTGCTAGCGACTCAAACTATATTATTATAAAATATATTTCTAGTCTAATATCGGGCGAATGTATTGATAACTGGCGGCACCCAGGTGCCTATAAGCTTGCAACTGACATCCTCACAGATGCCACATATCGCCTGGCGTTGGCGGACCTGGACTCACTTGCAAAGATCCTGCAAGGATCTCTTTCGATCTGGGACCCCCATCATGCTGCACGCTGCTGGTACCGAGTCAGAAGGACTGCCAGATGGCCTAACTCACGGACCTGTCGTTATATCGACAGTTTCCTGAAAGGAAACCTTGCTGAACTGCCCAACAAATGGTTACATGGTCAGGCACTGAGCATGTTGAGAATGCTCACCATCAGCCTGGCCAAGTCTTTTAAGCCAGACAAGGATCTAAAAATAGGTAATGATTTATATAATGCCCCACTTATATATAGGAAAAATGATTATATAAATGCACAATACGCACAGACCAGCAACAACCCGAAATTCCCAGCCAGAGATTATGGACCCCGAAAAGACTTTGGGATCGGACGACAGATCCAACATACCGCAGCTGTGTCAAACGCACAAGGAATACGGAACTATAATTCCGACCAGAGGCTAGAACTTGACCAAGATATCGGTAATTTCTACATTAATAAAAACTATTCTAAAAAAAATGCGCTACTATTAAAACCTAATACGGCTGAGGATAATTCATATGAAGTGAATTTCCCAGCTATTAACAAAAAAATCATTGAATTGCCGAAAAATAGAAAGTATAATACTCAATACAGAGACAAACCCCATTATAATGGAAAGAAAGGCAAATCATACGCCGAAATTTTGAAAGCCAATGATATTGTTAAGAATAATAAAAAAAACCCAATCAAAAATCCAAAAAATGATATATTTAATAAAAATACTTTGAAACCGAGGAATACTGAAATATACTATGGGTTTAATAAGTACCCATCCAAATCTGGCTATAATATTGAGATTGGTGATGTTAGGTCTGTACTTGAGGATGCTGATAAGGATTGGTGTGCTGGGATGGATACCGGTAATCATTATTTTATATCCAATGGAAAAAATAAATCTCTTACTAATTATAATGAAAATTTGCTTGATAGACAATTGAATTTTAGCAATGGGCTTAATCATGGAAAAAATATAAAAATTAATAAACAAATTCAAGTTAATAATGATAAACTAAATAATTTTAATAAATTAACAAATTTAGATAAAAATTCACACTTTAAAATTAATGCTAATATTAATAATTTAAATAATTTTAGTAAACAAAAATTTCAATTTACTAAATTAACTAATTTTGATAATAACTTAAATTTTAATAAAACTTATAAAAATGAAAACAAATTTAAGTTATATAATAATAAATTTAATTATAATTCAAAGCTCTTAGAATATGAAAAATTAATTTATGATTTTAAAATTAATTTAAAAATATTTAACAAAAAATTAGACTGTTTGTTTTACCAAACAGAAAATGGTGCACTTTTAAATGCTCAAGAAAAATTTTAAAGTTAATATACGCAGCTCATCGGCCTCCCGCCGATTCGCCGACTCGAAAGCGGGTTTTGAACCTGAATCGATTATTAAAAAAAAAAAAATCTATAGACAAATACTAATAATGACACACCCATTAAACAAATAAATAACACAATATCCCAACTACTCAAACACACAAAAAATCAGTTCAGAAACCAAATTAAATTACTTTCTGCCCGGCTCTGGACCAAATTTAATCTTGATCACAACTACATTCACACAATTAAACAATTAAACATTGATGATAACCCCAACACAACTCACCCCAAAACAAAGAAAAAACCCAACCACTAAACAACCACACCTACCCAGAACTTTCAAATATTTCCACACAAACCGTTACTCAGCTCTAAGTGACAACCAACAAACCACTATTACCACACCCCCACACAACAAACGTACCATACTAACACCGAAGCGTACCCAGCAAATCATTAATCCAACCAACCAACCGTTTACCTTCACAACAAACACCAAATTCAAAAACCCATTCGTAACCAATATAAAACAAACAACAACTCACCTACAAACACTTCCCAGCAAACAGCAACAAAAACATATCTCACACAAAATCCCTAAATCACAAATTACACATTCTACAAACAACCTACAACAATACAAACCCACATCAGCATCAACAATAATTACACCCAACCAAAACCCATTCAATAATACCTTCATCACATTTAACAAGAGGGATAAACATATTGTTTCCCAAATTAACACAATCCTAACCCAAAAAGAAACACAAATCAACCAAAACATTCAATCCTTAACCCAACAAATGATGGCACTCCAACAAAAATTAAAAACAAACCCACCCCCCACCCAACAATCCTATTTAACTGACATTGATGATGTCCAATTCACACAATATAACCAAACACAGAATAAACCTGACAACAATACACCACCACAATTTCACCAGCCAGAACTCTCCAACACCACCAACTCCATTCCTACAAACAACCCCCCGACCGACACTTTAATTTCAAACTCCACCAACCAACTCAGTCCAACCCAAACCCCACCCCCTCTCAATGACACTGTCTTAATTGAAGACGAAGATGTTGACCTTGATGAATCTAACAAATCCTCGTCATCTCTCTTCTCATCGTACAACACCCAGAATGACATACTGAACGAAACCCTCCAATCATCCACCCACCCCATAAACACCGACAAGGACGACCAACTATCAACCACAGAAACTCAAAAGCCCATCAACCTGCACCCATCATCACAATCCCTATTCTCCCCAACACAAATTACTGACCAACCCCCAAAAGACGGTGAAACACTCACCAACCCGGAACAATATATACACTCCGAATCACTCAACATTACCCAAAAACCATACAACCCTCATGACCTCCGCGATCCATTCAACTTCATCCACGCAATTGAAGTCACAAACCTATACGACGTCGCTAACCCTCATAACGCCATGACATCACAGCCTATCATACCAACCCCTGACACAACTATAGCCAAAACCCCAACTGATCCCATCCAAAACATAATACAGACAAATGAAACCATAGCTGACAGATCACCAATTACACTCAGAACATCATCCCCCATCTTTCGTCTTGGCGCAGAGGGCTATGTTAAATGCACAGTCCCTAAATGCAAACATGGCAAGATAGGCCCCTTGATGCCCCAGAAACAACTAGACCATATCCAGAACATGCACAATAGGATAATTAGGAAAAATGACACCTTCTTGTGCCTGTTATGCGAACGAAACAAACAAAAGCCCTTCGTCATTGCACTAAACCTTATCGAAACACATCTCACCAACAAACACCCAGAAAAACCAATCCGTGGCACCAGAGAAGAGTACAATGACAAAAAACGTGTCTTGACTCTCACAATCAATCAGGAGGGCACTCTACTATGCACATATATTGCAAAAAAGAACCCCTGTGAAGCACATCTAACAATCCACACACCGACTGCCGAGATCCAAAAACACATCTTAGCAAAGCATAAAAACAAAACATTTGACGAAATAAATATTGTCAAATGCTTCTGTGGCATAATGACCAGCCTCAATAATGCACAATCCCACTACGCCACACACTCTCCAACACCGACAACAATCACTATTGACAACGAACCACCAACACACATTCCCGTCACCACTTCTGACATTGGATCAGATTGACTATCTCAGCACCAAATATCTGCATACATCCTGACATATGCCAAAACACCCAATACCATTTACATTGATAGCTTTATCGGCACTGCACACACTGATAGAAACTTCACCACATTCTTTGCTGCCTTCCCTTTCCACCAATATCCTACATGGAATGACATAATCTGGCCCCTCTATCTTGATAAGAATCATTGGGCACTCTTCTACATGAATAAAACCAATAAATCGGCAATAATTAATGACCCCACCGATGAAAATAGCACAATTAAACATAAAGCACTTGCTGAATCCATCATCAACACCCTAACAAACCTCCAAAATATCATTGAAGTAAACACCATCACACTAAACGATGTCCAATACCCCAAATGCGACTTAATCATCCATACTGGCCTCTATATATGCCACTTCGCCAGATGCCTCGCCACTAACTCACCCATTACTCTGCCAATCATACCAGAGCTGCGCAACCAACTAGACCACTTAATTACAAAAATCATCAACAATAAAAGAAACCCCAATGACATAAATAAATATAGAACATTCATTAAGGACATAATAATACAACTTGACACAAGCCACATAGAACCTGACATTAGCCTCGCTGAAATGTATAGGATTCATGAAGCCATCTGTCCCCAGAAATATAAACCCTTGCACGTAGTTCCGAATTTCCTCATCCAAAAGGATCACAAGCGAATGATCTTCGAGCTACGGCAGAGTTTTGATCGAAAGGCTAAAGCTTCCATAGATAAAATACTCTACCCTATAACCAACATTTCTACAACACCAACGGATGACAGCCTCATATCCTACTTTGAATCCACAGTTAAGCACATCGACACAATAATACACCTAGATACTTACATCCCTGACCCGGAATTCTCATCTGATATGCCTATGACATCCGAAGATCTTGTTACTGCATATAGCTGCCTTGACACGCACTCTGCCCCCGGTAGTGACAAAATAACTTTCTCTGACTGGCGCCGACTTGACCAGACTTTGAATTCCTTACTGCACTCTTTAACAATATCCTCCGCACTGGTAAAAGTCCAAACAAATGGAAAACATTCCGAACAAAATTAATAATAAAACCAGGCAAAGAGCATTCACCGCATGAAGTATCCTCTTGGAGGCCACTTGCCATACTCGACACAGCTTATCGTTTCTTTGCAACTATCCTCAATAATAGGCTCTTGACCTGGATAGCGAAAAGAAGCCTGCTGTGCAGTAACCAGAAGGCGGTTGGCATCCCTGACGGATGCGCTGAACACAACACAGTTATCAGTCTGGCAAAGGAGTGGGCGGTCATAAATGGGAAGGACATCAACTTTGTTTGGTTAGATTTAGCTGATGCGTTTGGAAGCGTCCCCCATGATCTGATCTGGCATTCCTTGTCGAGACTGAAACTGAAGAACAAAACAATCAACCTCACCAAAGACATGTACAACGACTGCTACACAGTATATGAATGCGAAGGTAAGCACACTAAGACGATCAAGGTCAATAATGGAGTAAAACAGGGATGTCCCATGTCCATGACTCTCTTTAGTCTTACAATCAACTTCATCTTGCAGAATATCCTAAAAGAATACCCCCTTATCATCCACAATCACAATATTAGTATAATGGCGTACGCCGATGATCTTGTTCTCATAGCTGACACTAGAGAGAAAATGAGAAAGATGATTAAAGACATTACCAAATATACTGACTCCGCAACTCTCAAATTCCGACCTAGCAAATGTGGATACTTCCAATTAAAAAGAAACCACAATGACCCACCAATAACACTTTACGACGAACAGATCCCAATAATTGACGAGAACCACCTATATAAATACCTTGGCGTCGACTTTGGCCAAAAGGGCAAACACAACATAGATACCATACTCAATACAGCACTTGACGACACCACAAAAATATTATCGTCTGACCTACACCCTGACCAGAAGCTCCAAGCATACAAAACCTTTATACACTCCAGACTGATCTTCCCCTTTAGAAACTGCAACATCAACCATATGACACTCGACACCAACCGTAACAGAACGGTACAACACCGTGAAAAACAACTAGGATTTGACCAGAAAATAAAAAGATTATTCAAAACTATGCTTGGAGATATCCACCAGAACATAAACAATAACTTCCTCTACGCCCACAGCAAACTTGGAGGTCTCGGAATCACACCAAGCATCGATGAATATATTATTCAGAGCGTCACCCACCTCATAAAACTCCTCAACTCTAAGGACACCAAAATGCGCCAATTCATAATCGCTGAGCTCATTGAACACACTAAAATGAGATTCCCATCCCAACAGAATACCATTGATGCTGCTCTGAAATGGCTACACTCTGAAACAAAAGGGGGTACCGGAGGCCCCAAAACAATCTTCACCAAATTCCGTTCCTCAGCAAATAGGCTCAATGAAAAATTTGGAATCATTACCAAACTCACACTAGACAATGACAACTTCCAACTCACCATCAAAAGTAAAAACTACAAAGACACCATCACACATGACAACCTTAAAGAATCCTCCTCGAAACTCCATGACCTGACTAGTGAATGGTACGCTGACCAATGACACACTATGACTTGCCAAGGTCATATCTCCAAAACAATTGGCAGTAATAGACAATCTGCTTTCCTCATAAAACATAGAGCCCTGACCGACAAACAATACCTCTTTCTCATTAAAGCACGTAACAACATGATAACCCTCAACTTCAGCACAAACAGAAACAAAAACAAAATGAACATTATGTGCCGGCTTTGCCATAAAGAACCTGAAACACAAGCACACATATTTAACCACTGCACCCAGACACAAAATGCAAGACGCAACAAACACAACAATGTAATGAAAACAACAAGCGACTACCTCATTTCAAAAGGATTCTCTGTTGATATTGAATGCACGCCTCAAGGAATTGACACCCGACTCCGACCTGACCTGATCATTAAATCCAAACGTAACAAAAAACTACACATTTTAGACATCAAAGTACCTTATGACCGCGAGGAGAGTTTCAATGCGGCAAGAGAGGACAACTACAAGAAGTATCGCGAGCTTGCCCTAGAAATAGGTAAAACCAATGCTTGCAAAACTACGTTGTCCGCCTTGGTGGTTGGAACTCTTGGCTCGTGGGACAAGGGAAATGATAAAGCACTGGACCAAATAGGTCTAAACAAAATAGAACAGAAAAAACTTGCAAAGCTATGCACTACAACCGCAGTTATCTCAAGCTACACAATATACATAGATCACATTACAAATAGACCCAAACAAACACAATAGTGTGTTACTGGTGGCATGGCATGCTTATCAGTACACTATTAATTATGGAGTACTACTCTCCAAGAACTTGGGTTACCCCTGAGGGCTAATATTATTATTATTATTATTATTATTATTATTATTATTATTATTATTATTATTATTATTATTATTATTATTATTATTATTATTATTATTATTATTATTATTATTATTATTATTATTATTATTATTATTATTATTATTATTATTATTATTATTATTATTATTATTATTATATTATTATTATTATTATTATTATTATTATTATTATTATTATTATTATTATTATTTATTATTATTATTATTATTATTATTATTATTATTATTATTATTATTATTATTATTTTTTATTATTTTTTTTTTTTATTATTATTATTATTATTATTATTATGTTTAATAATGGTATTAGTGCCTCACGGGTACCCCAAATACATACAGATCCAAATGTTATTGGTAGCATATGATGCTTGCCAATACATTGACATAGACAGACAACAGTGTAGTAACTAGCCGATACAACACTGTCTAGCAGACATCACCTGACCCAGGTATATCTGTGAAGCATCGCATAATGATGCTCACAAAGGCTTGAACTGGCACATACCAGAGGGGGGATTGGTGGGAGTGCTGCCCGATTAACACGGAGCGTTGTGATGTGCGCTGCTGATCCTTAAGGGGAACACAGCTATCCTAGCTACGAGTAGAAACTCAAAACCAACCGAAACCTTTAAGGTGGAAGTTAATCCGAAAGGATTTGCCTACTCTTAGGAGAGGCTGGTAAAAATGAGCTCGGTGCACGTTGTGTCAAAGAAGCATTGCTTAAATCGGGTTCTATTTTATTTGATTTATAATGAATTTACCACCAGAAAATGAAATATCTTTTGGAAATTCTTTATTTAACTTTAAGTGATTAATTAAACTACTTATCTTATCAGAATCTTTGTGCATGCCTTCAGTAAAGCACATCTCTTTAATCACACATAAATTTATTACAAACACGTATTTGGTAAATATTGTCCATATCAGTCAAGTAGATACTAATGATATCTAATGAATTTTTCAATAAACTTATTATTTAACTAAAACCGGTTGTTGAAAATACTAATAAATTTACCAATTAAAATAATTACAGTTTTCATGAAAATAATAATTTGAAAATGAAATTATAGAATACTTGATTTTAATTGGTTAATTTTATTTAGTACCAATGACAATGACTCAAATTAATTCAAATTCAAATTTTAACGTTCTAAAACAGTACTTTATCACTTCAAATTATTTTCTAAATATACCGCATTGATTAGTTGATAGGAAATCATACTATTTAATCGAACATAATTTCATTAATCTTTTTAAATAAATCAACAAAACAAAAGTTATTTAAAATTATTATGATGTTGAACTTGTTGCTTATGATAGTTTTTTTGTCATGATAATTTGATGTACAGTTAAATAAAGACTAGACGCGTCCCATGTTCGTTCTGTTTGTTGGGTGTTATAACTAATGTGACTAATTTAATTATGCATAATTATTCAGCCATGGACGTCATCAAGGATATCGGCCAAGAGTTAAGGAAACTAAGAAGAGAAAACGTAAGCCCCGATCAACAATGCGTTATGCTCAGTCGTGAGCTACAACGAACAAGGGCTACGTGGGTCGAGCCCTCTTGGGTGAAACGCCTATACCAAAAAATCACTGCGGCTCAAAAGGGATGGCAAGAGGAGAAGGCCCTGAATCAGGCCAAAAAGGTCCAAATTCGTGGGTTAGGGTTACGCAAGATGGGAGTGCTGTCACTTACCCCTTGGTATTAGTACCAGTACAGGCGGCTTACAAGGAGCACAATGGTCCGAAGAATCCAAAGGCTAAACTAAAAACCCACACCAGGTCAGGGCGAGCCGAGAGGTAGCGAAGGAAACTCCAACAACAAAAGGCTGACAAGAAATAGTGGTGAATAATTTCACAGTGAAGATTACGAAAATTACGTTCATCTTTTGTTGTTCGTAAATACAAATAGTTTCTATGTCTAAATAATTCCTATAATAAAAGTAAGTATCGATTTTTTGATACTTTTAATTTAACTTTTTTAGGTAATTTAGAACTTTTCCGGTGAAGACGGTCTTCTCTGTAAGAACAGCAAACACTGGCACCACCGGCACGGTAAGTTTATTATTTTAAACTTAAATTAATCCGGATTCAGATTGTAGACTCCACCAGTTCCCCCGCTATACGGTATAACACAATTCGACCAGCCCTCTTAAATTTCATGACTATTCCAATTAATTTACATTTTTTGGAATTTACGAACTTACCATCAATGTAATTCTCTATATTTCAATTTTCAAATAAATAATTTTATGGTTTTGATTTTTATTGATTGTATGAAATGTATGAATTAGTTTTTATTAATTTTCGTTGTCACAAATTCTTAATGGTGAGGTTAATAACAATAATGAAACAATAATCATAATAATAAAATAATGATGATAATAATATAATAATAATATTAATAATAATAATAATAATAATAATAATAATAATGAAATTAATAATACAATAACAATAACAATCTGTGGTAATAATAATAATAATATTAATAATAATAAAATTAATAATAATAATAATAGTATTAATAATATTACTATTAATAATAGCAATAATAATATTAATAATAATAATGACAATAATAATAATTTTAACAATGATACTAATAATATTAACAACGTTAATTATAATAATGACTCTGAAGGACCCTAGTAAAGATAAATTTGGGTTACAAGAATTATATACGGCATAAACAATAACAATAATGGTATCTTTACTATTAAGGATGATTATGAAAGGAGAAAAAAATAACAATACTATTGGTAATAATAATAATAATAATAATAATAATAATAATAATAATAATAATAATAATAATAATAATAATAATAATAATAATAATAATAATAATAATAATAATAATAATAATAACAATAATAATAATAATAATAATAATAATTTTTATGAAAAATTAAGGTAACCATTAAAGACGGATATGAAATTAAGATAAAGTAGATTTAATTTATACAGTTCGTATGGCAACCACGTTTCAAAATTAAATATAAAATTTTCAACAGCATTAAAATGATACCGATAATAATAATAATAATCTAAAAAGCTGAATATAAATTAACAAATTTATGCTCCTAGAGCTTACTTTGGGATCATTTTTATCCAGTACTATCGTCTATGATGAATTGTGAAGTAATATCTTCGAAAATCAAAATTGCTCGATATTTCTTTAGTCGTAATTTATGTATATTAGCAATCTTATTCATTTTTTCTTCTATCTTACATTCGGCCTTTGGTTTACTTCGTGCACATTAATCTCCTTTATCTCTGTTTCGTTTGCCGTTCGTTGACTTTTATATTTAGACCTTTCCCAGGACCTCGACACTACTTTTTCGAGGGTTGGGCGATAGGATTTAGGAATGGAGAATACCGAGCGGTTCCAGCTACTGCCTTCACAACGGGTTTCGAAAATAAATAGTAAAATATTTTTATGATGAAAAAATTTATTCTCAAAACATATATTTTACGGGCAAAATACAAAAGGTTTTCGACATAGTCTTTCATACTCATGGTCTTTTATATAAAAAAAAATTTTAAATTACTGAACTATAAAAGTTATAAATTACAAACAGCAATAATTACGTTGTTTTCCTTAGAGATAGAATTTTCAAAATGTCTAATAAATAATAGAATAGATTAAACTGAGAGTAAATAATAGAGTAAAGCGTAAAGAGTAAAAAGTAGAGTAAAATGTGATTTTTGATCGACCAGCATTGCCTTATATATCACCATTTCCCGTGTGTGTGTTTTGATACCATAAAACAAGGAATTTTCCAGAATATTCTAAAATAATAATTTTTTAATTTCTTTTGATTTATTATCAAATTTTTACATTTTTTTGTATAAAAACTTTAATTAATTTTTCTTTATTTTATTTTTCTTTACATTTTCCATTTTTCTTTTTAACTTTAAGTTTCCCTCTCAAAAACACACAGGAGTTATCGTGCTGGTCAAACAAATATGGGCTTAATCAGTTTTTGCCCAACAATAACATACATGAGCTTGTAGATCAAAATTTATAATTATAAGTTTGAATAATGATTTAATTTCCTTGTAAATCATAAGACTTTATAACTTTAAGCTTATACATTTAAAAAGTAATTTACTTTGCAGCCATTACAGAAATCCATTAAATTTTCACAAAAATAAGTTCCAATAAGTTTATTTATGTTTCAACTTGCATTATGGAGGAATTTATCTGAACTTCGCTTGGTGTATGACTCAAATAACAAATTTTCTTCCCTTCAGTCATTATCTCTCCATCTTTCAAATCCTATTTTTAGTGAACAAAAACTCAAATTATCAAGAAAAATGTTGTTACCAAAACTTTAAAATCTCGTAAGGCCGACACCAAAGATACCGGAATCGAATACAAACATATCTTAAGAAGTTGAAGGGAATATGGTTCGCCATCAAGCAGGTGAATGCAGTAAACCAGAAAATTCATCGCTTTTCACGAAATTTCGACAATTTAATCATAGTGCTGGGCCAGAACACATATGGCCTTGGAAAATGTTTAAATGGATCGGTAACACACATGCAAATATAACATGCAAATTTAAATAAACCTATTGAAACATCAATTAAACCCTACCAAATATGAGAAAAAAGAGAATTAAATATAAAATAATAAACATAAAAATAAATTAAAATAATAACAAAACGCACCAAGATCCGCACGATACCAACACAAATATAACAAGAAAACCCAACAAATTCGACAAAATTGAAAAATTAATAAAAGTTCATGAAAATGAAACCTAAATCAATAAATTTGAATTAGTAATAATTCAATAAAAATTCTAAACGAAAAATTAGTAAAATAAATCAAAAAATAATAAAATTAAAGAATAGAATTCACTAGAAAATAACAAGGTCGAATTTTGTTTTACTACATCAAATTTAACATGCGAGGTTAGGGACAGAAAATAGGTATAAATACTGATCCATTTTCACATTAAACTTAACCATTTTGAATCAAAATTTACTTCTGAATTGTTGATTGAAAATCTATATTAAAACTTACTTTTAGGTGAGAAATAATTCTATTTGGAACTCTCTCTCCACGTCACATCCTCGCAACCTCGGCAGAGCTCTGCTTGGATGTCGGCGTAGGGGGAGAGGTATTTTATTTTTACTGTGCAATGTTATGAGTTTTATTTTTATGGAATGGAATGTAGGGTAATTTATGTTTATTTGTTATATGTTTAATAAATATTTATATTATCTATAAATTGTTTTACATGAAAATCAATTAATCTGTCGAAATTTTTCCGACCCACAGCCAACAACTATCGCAAGTAAATAAAATCAACATACAATTCAGATTCGTGTAAGTGCGTGGAATATCGCCAATGATCTGTGCCCGTGAAGACCCGGCGTGCGGAACGCAGGGTTGGAACGTCAATACTATCCGTATAGAAGAAACGAGAAATAAGGAAGAGGTCTTTGGCTGCTTCCTCGTTTCTCATTTCTGTAAAATCGACCTAAATTATATCACACACGGCTCAAAATCACCACACCGAGTAGTCCAGTGGGCACTCATTAAATATAATATAAACACAATGTGCGCCTAAGGCCTATTAAAGGGAAAGGGTACGGGAATAAATTAAATTGAAGTCGTTGATATAGCTAATTTGGATTAATAATTTGAAATAAATTAGATAAAAATCATTGGTATAATTAAATCGAATTTACATTTCGGAATAAAATAATAAACGTCATTAAATCAGTAATTCATTGATTCGAGTAAATTATTGATTATTGGTTAAAGATAAATAACTCATTGATTAAATTAAATTGACTAGAATAATTATTGAGCAAAATTGACATAATTCATTTTCTCTAAATTAATTTAATGATTAAAGCTAAATAATGTAAATTCGTTGATTAACAGTAAATTAATTCGTTGAGTAAACTAAAGAAAGTTGTGGGGTAAACCAAGTAATTCCTCAATTAACATTAAATTAATTTGAATAAAAGTAAAGTAATGCTCTGATAAAAATCCAGTAAATTGTTGAGTAAAAAGAAAGTAAAGCTTTGATTCATTGATTAAAAGGGTAAAGTAATTGATTAAAATAAAGTAGTGTACTGATTAAAGTAATTTATTGACCAAACAAATTCTAAAGTAAAATTAAATAATTTATTAATTAAATAATTCATCGATTTAAAAGTGGAGTAACTCATCGAGTTGAAGTAAAATAATTTATTAATCGAAAGTAATATGTTAGAAATAAGGAGATTTTATTGATTAAATTAATTAATGGATTAAAGGCAAAAAATAAATAAATGGAAAATAAGTACAAACCCGTCGCTTAACTTCACAATCCGCTAAAATGAATCAACGAGAAGTCATTGCTAAAATGTTACATCATTGTTTTAACGAAACTTGATATCATTATTAAGAAATTGGAAAAAGTGTTAATAGGAAATTGTCGACCAATTCATCATAGACTAAAATGAAAGTGACTTAATTGATGATAGTGTTTCATTTAAAATTATCCAAGGCGTAAATTACGAATGAAAACCCAAATATGGACCCTAAAATACGAAAATCAATACCTAATCGATGGAAAATCAAGAGTACATAAAAATTTAAGACGATAGAACAATCAAGACGACATTCAAAAATTTTATATTAATATCACATTAAATGTTGAACCATAGGAAAGGCTTACCGCTGATTTTCGACAACACTGGTGAGGTGATCTGAATTTCTCGAGAGACGATAAGTAAAAAATTTCCAAAAGGTAAAACACTAAATGATAAAATCCCCAACAGAGAAAATTCCGAAGGCATGATGCAGGTGCTTTCCTTAAAAAAAAACGTTGCTAGAAAACGTTCAAATTAACAAAAACATGTAACTCACCAAATAATCCACGAACGCGCGATCTTAAAAGTTCATTCGCGTAGAATAAATTTCGTAAATTACAAGTTGAAAAATAATCAATCTTACTCGTTGACATTTCCGGCGATATAAATATTCACTATCGTAGTCGAGTTACGATTGGCATTCACTTCCTGCCCGTCTGATTTCAATTATATATTCTTCATTATATCTACCGTCAATAACAGACCATACATCATTTTTTTTCACTTATCAAGTTATGCATTCGCCAAATATCTCAGACGAGGATTTAGAGCCTCAATCTCCAAATGTTACAGAAGCCCCCTTAAGTAAATTTTAATTACTTTTTATAACAAATTTATGATCATGTTCGAGCCACAGGAACGACCCAGAATCAACGCCATATCATTAGTGAGTAAACTCTCCGGATTGAAGGCCGTGAATCAATAAGCCATACCTGTTAACATATCTTAGTGTTCTTGCACCAGACGAACCCCAAACTCCTGTCATTCCACCATTAAGCACGACAATCAATTTTTCTTTGTGGCTACGCACCTTCGTCAACCCCAATAGGTCTGCAGTGTCGCAAATATTTAATTAGAAATTACTAAGCAAAAATCCCGTCCTGATCGCATTAGAAAATTGTCAACGATTCATTTTTGGAGAAACGAATTTCTCGAATATTTACTTCAGAAGTCTAGGTTAAAGCAAATCCCGTGGAAATAAAGATACTGGCTTGGCAATCGTTCCGAGTACCTTCTTTTAAATTCTTCAGTCGAGTCGTTAGATCATCCCATTGCTATCGTTCTCCATTCGACCCAGGTATTTTAATTGATCAATGGATCAGACACTAAGTATGAATTTGTAACCTTTGTAACTGTTTTATTTTCGAATAAGTAAACGGTAATTGTTAAAATCACTTTATCTTAAAAGACATCTGAATGTTTAATTATCAAGTTATTGTTTCGTAAACGTTAGCCCACTTAATTCTGTTCTATTTAGAAAATTAATAAATGTCCAAAGAATATTTTGTAAGGTTTTCTCAAAGAATTATTTATTTAATTATCTTATATTAATATTTAAATATATATCTAGTTGGATATTTTAAACATGTACAAATCTTAAATACTAGTAATAAATAAACTACTTGTGATCTAAATAAGATAAAGTTACAAATGATTTGCATTTTTGTTATTTTTTAACATCGGTAGAGATTTTCTCGAATGGCCCTTACGGCATGAGAACGCGTAACCCAGTAGCTTTGAAGTATCGTTCTCCCTCTTTTCCAAATACCTTGCCAGACCAGTCAGTAATACACGTTCAACTTCGAGTTCCGTGCGTTTTAACGCATTTGAAATTGAGTTAATCCAGTTTTTCTTTAAACGACGAGAAACGTTACATAATTGCGAACCACCAGATCACCGTCCCAATCTAAAATGCCAAGAGAAATACTGAGTAAAAACGCTAATCTCACCAATTTTTCCATTCAGAACAAACTGGAGCTATAGTTGAACTCCCTGCTCATGTCGTGGAGCAATGGATGCAGGCATGGAATCGGGTGTATCGAGAGCGATGCCCTGACGTGCCCGAAGAAGACAAGCAGGAGGATATATCACCAGAAGAGTTTATGCGGCGGTTCCGGAAACTGTCTGATGAACCAAACCCATCCCAGGACATCCTAGCTCAGGCCCAAGAGCTCTTGGAAGGTCGCCTACAACACCAGCGCCAAGTCGAGGCAGCTGTAGCACGAGCCACGGAATACCTGGCCAACGTCAAAGACGACCTGGCAGCAGGACGTCTGGCAAGTAGTTATATACCTTCACCGAGACCAATCCGAAATACCAAGAGACCAGTGTTTGTGATCCCTGGTTATTCCACAGAAGAAGGGATCAAGCGATTCCTCGCAGACGAGTGATCATCGAAACAATGACAATTAATGACTAGAATATTTTATTATTTAGTGTATTATTAGAATTCTAGACTTAAAAATTCTTTCTCTTCTTTTATTATTGTAGCTTTCGTTTCATAAATATGTTTAAGTTTAAATACACTTATCATTATAGCAGTCATCATAAAATTCAACCCTTATTATTCTAGAAATGGACCCCGTGAAGTTACTCCAAAATGAATTAACCCATGCGAGACAGGCCAATAAGAAACTCCATGACCAACTCGTCCAAATAGTCCGGGAAACTCAGCAAATTAAAGCGACATGAATAGAGCCCAAGAGAGTCAAACCGTTATACCAAAAACTGGCCGCGGCTCAGAAGGGATGGGCAGAAGAAAAACAGTTAGTACAAGGCCTAAAAACTCAAATCAGGGGGCTAGAGGTAGCGTTATCCGCCTGTCGAGAGGGAGCAGCGGTGACCTACCCTTTAGTCTTTGCTCCTGCTCAATTGGCCGATCGCGAAGCGAACACTACCCCATCTACAACGTCAACTATTACTGCGACCACTACTCCAATCACCCCATCAACAACCAGTCGTCGACCTGGACGCAAGGAGCGGGCCAAGCGCCGAGCCGCTCGATCTTCCAATCCGTTTGGAACCTTATGATCCATGTATTCAATAGATAAATAAAGCATCGTTTATATATATTATAGTTCCTGTATACATCTTATTGTATTTATATCATCTTAGGGTTTTGAAATAACATTGTAGAAGGGTTTAAATAAGAAGCACCACCCATTTTTGTTTCCAAACTAACGTCAGCAAAACAGTTAGATAGACGATAGAAATTTAAACGCAAGGGGACCAAATGATTAAAAGCGAGCACAGGTCTTCTATCGACAGCTCGTGAACCCGAGGGTTGTCCGAGCAATTACAGTACTCGCGATAATACTCAATTTTTGCGGACAATCGACCATTTGAACACATTTCCAACATTGCCTAGCAACCGGTGCCAAGTGGCCGTTAGAATCATTTTGTATGGCGTTACTGGGGCAACAATAAAGATAAACAAACGGCGAAACCCTGTAACCCACCAATAGAAAGTCGTGTGCACTGAACTCTTATTTCGGATCGGAGCTCCGCGCTCCTTTAGATTTTCACGGAGAGCGAGCTAAAATCGCGTGTGCCTGACCGACAATTAGACTAACAAATCAATTTGATTCAGGTTACAGTATCTCCCGAAGTCTATCTCCAAGATGCCAGAAACTTCCAAAATTAAGCCAAAACGTGAAGCCTAGAAAGAACCGACAAAGTCCCACGAAGCGGCGGGCTGATAACGCTTTACTTGCTGCGAACTTAGTTAATTTAATGAATACTTGGCCCGTTTCCACGATTAAATAGCCAACTTAGCCGAAAACCGATGATTCGAATGAAGAATCCTAAATTTTCCATGTTGATGATCCGAATGACTATGAAAATTGACGTCTAAAACTTCGGAATTTTCCTGCCACATCGGCAACAAATGGAGATTGAAAAACAAGTTTCGCCATAGATTTCAAACCTCGGGTCAACGACAATTGGTTGATCCTGCCCGAGAGAAGGCATTCAAGAAAATCACTACTCGTCGATATCGAAGTCAGAGATAAAGATTGAAAGAAATCTTTTTAATCACCGAACAAGTAATGTTGAGTGGGATTAACGAACATTTGTGATGTTTGATTCGAATGTTGAAAATTTTACTGTCTACCAATAATTGTTGAATGTATTACAAGATTTTCTTTAGTTTGGTTTATATTTCATTTTCTTTTATTGTAAACAGAAAATTAATCTACAATAGTATACTATCTGCAATATTTAGGAGTTTCAGACTATCAATAATATTATCTAAATCAATGGAAAGAATAATGCAGAATCATAATTACCAAAATACTAAATTAAATTTGTAATTACGAGGATTGTGCTTATGGCTCAACAAATATTGTGGCATTGATAACGACCGCCATTACGATGATGTAGGTGCATTAAAACAACATAAAAATCAAAGTAAATTACTGAATCCCTTTGGGTTAATAATTAGATTATAGTGTTTAACAAGAAATTTTTTAAAGAAAAATTGCATAGTTAGAATGATTTTTAAGATAATCAGTTTTACAGCTAATAGAATAAATAAATGGCAAGGAACGTTAATGAGATTTTTGAATAATAATTTGAAGAAAAATCATTAGAGATACTAGTGTGGGGTTTCGGGTTGGTGTGACCTTGACCACACACAATTATTATTTTCTTCCTCCGATGGTTACCCGTTGCTAAGTAACGTTGGAAATGTAACCATCGGTTTTTGAGGTCGCCAAAGGTGAGCGCTATGAAAGAACTACTCTGGCCCGACCTCAAAGCGCGTTTAACGCACTACCGGTAGAAGGTCTGTGTGTGCTTTGCTTAATCTCGTCCCATCTACGTACTTCGGTTTGGTCTGGTCACATAGAATCATTTCTATTTAATTATATTGATACCGTCTTGGTCTTGAACTTATAAATCATAATTTAGATCAACAATTTTATCAACACAAATTTATTTGGATATCACAAAAGAGAAACTGTTCTAATCCATTGGTTGAGCGGCTCGACGTTTGGCTCGCTCGTTTCGGCCAGATCGGTGTTTGGAGTTCGATGTGGCCTCCTTGTAAGCCAATTGAGCTGGAGCAAAAACAAGCGGGTAAGTCACTACATTACCCTCCTGGCATGCAGATAGAGCTACTTCTAGCCCGCGAATTTGGGTTTTCTGGCTTTGATTCAATTGCTTTTCTTCGGTCTAACCTCGCTGGGCGGCAGTCATCTTTTGATATAGAGCCTTCACCCTTTTCGGCTCTACCCAGCTGGATTTTATACTCTAGATTTCAGTTGTCAGTTGAACAATTTGCTGGTTCAATACTTGATTTATCTAAATATCTACAACACGGAATACAACATTAAATTAACCCTCGTCATGAAACTTCACTTATCCAATTCCTAATCTTAATTTTTTAAGCAAAATCTGTTCTTGATCATACTACAACTCCATTTATCCATTAGTATAGAAAACAAAACAAGAGAGCTAAAACAAAATCCGATTTTTATTTTGCAAATTATACTGATATTAATCATGTCTCCCACGGCTTCGACCTCCGAAACGCTTTGGAATCTCGTGAGCGTACGGGTGGTCTTTATCACGGTGTGGGACGTCTGACCTAGTCTCCCATCTCCCTGGTCAACATTCTTCGTGAAATCATGTCCTCTGATTCTTCGTCCAAGTTCGGATCGTTGAGGTTGTAGGACACATTGTACGGAGGGGCGCACCCACCCGTACTAGGGATAGCTCCTGTTGCGATGGCCTTATTGATCTCAGCCAGGTGTCGCCTGGCTCGGTTCACTTGTCAATTGATTTTGCGCTGGTGTTCCTCCAGACGCGCCAATAAGAATTCGCTTGCCCGCGAATCTCTCTAGCTGGATTCCGGCCGAGCTCTCTTTTTATGGCCACGAAAGGTAGATCTATTTCTCCGTCATCTCTTTGTATGCCCGCGCGGGATTCCCTTACTGGCGAGACTGAGAACCCGCGTCCCATAGGGCCTGTCGACATCTGGTGGCCGATCGTGCAGGAAATCGCACCGTGACGCGGGACGTGTCTATCCAAGAGTGGTCTGCAAATTTTTAATCATTAAGTTATTTAAGAATTAACGTCGGTATGCTGTTTATTATGATTATAAAAATAATAACTTTTAATATATAAATGGTAATGGATTTTATTGGTGGTGGAATAACTATAAGGAGTAAACTGGTCTGATTATTGGGTTCTTCGACGGGTATTGACAGGGTTACTACAGTGAGCATCGTCTCGAGGTTAACTTGTTTCTTATCTGGCTTATTTTAGGAGAATTTTCATGCGTCTGGATTAGCAGCGGTTTTCACACCTATTCGACTTGGCTGGATATTTCGTGGTCATTGGAATTACGATTTGCAGCTTGTGCTAGCTCGTCTTGATCTACGAATTTCATTTTCGCCGTCTCGACACTACTGCGTCTATTCATTTTTCGCAAGTATTGAAGAAAACTCTGTCATCTGGGTTTTGGGGATTTAGTTGCGATTTGTTTTATTCTCGTTGGATTGTAGTGTTGTTATCATCTTTATTGCTAAATTTTGGCTGGTGCATTACCTAGGTGCTTCGCGAGTACACTATCATTTTCAGTCGCGATAGGTGTTGGCATTAGTCAGAAATCACAGGTGGTCGTGTCACGGTATTTGCTTCCAGGAAAATTATGTATAATTAACAAATTCAAGATATTGATAGTAAAAATTTTTATTTGAAGCATAATGAAATTATGTGATTCAGTAGGAAATTCCATTGGTTATCCCAGCATTGATAGGTCGTGGGTGACGCTGAAAATGGTGCACGGTTTGGTCGATCTCGTCTTCCCGGTTGTTCCTCGTATGAATTTATAAAAATTAAATAAGTGTTAAATGCGATACGGAACTTACCATCGTGTGGCGGGGCTGGCTCCCTTCCCATTGCGAGATCTTCTCTTCAAGAATTACTAATTTCTCCATTACGCTGCCATTTTTAACGTGGATCCATGACTGTACGTGCAAAATGAAGGTAGGAAATAAAGGAGATTGTCACCGCACTCTGATTATATATCATCTAGCAAGGAAGTGCCGCGTGACTGAAACGTCGTTAATTGACTTCCAGTAAATACCAGTCTGTGAAATTTTCCTTTTCCAGTAATTTCGCTTATTATCGATCCGTATTGTTTTCTACCCGGACTATTATGACACGTGTGGGTTTGATATTTTTCTATCCTGGTTTGTTGGCATGTGAGGGAATTAATTATGAATAATATCTAGCTAGTGGTGTAGTTGACAATTGATTTAGTCAAGATTTTCTGTCTGTGTTAGATTTCTTCGACTACTCATACGTCGACACTTATTGATCTATTAATTATATCTATCTCTGTCCTCTGGTTTATATTTATTTTCAAAGATCTCCTGGAATTCGTTGTCTCATTTACCAGTGACACTAGGTGAGGATGCTAATTTTTATTCTATTTTTAAACTTATCCTATTCAGAGCTATGATATTTAATGTGGATCTTTCGCAGGAAAACTTCAGTTGATCATTGTCGATTATTTCCATTGATGAGAATCGTGATTCGACCTACCGGTTTTGCTCCTTCAATCCTCATCATGGTGTATGTTTCACACTACTACGGATCATTATGAGTCCTCGTCAAGATTACTGTTCAATATTTCAACTAATGTTAATTCTAGTTCATTTGTGAATTTGACCTTTTAATTATGTTTATCGATATTACCGATTTTTCAAGTTTTTTATGTTGGTTGTGGCATTTTATACCTATTTCTTCTATCAATGGTTTGCTATATCTACAGTTACATCGAAGTGTCTTATACTGGGATGGTTATCATTCAGCGTGATTGTAACGCTAATACTTGTTCAGTAATTCGAAATGATTGGGAATTAACTCAGGTAATGTTATTTTATTATAGTTGATTTCTAGTGGGGTCGAATTATTCCTATCCTTTGTGACGTTAGTGTATTTTATTAATTTATTGGTTTATCTTAACCCTGTTTAATCGGGACTTCGCGGTGCATACCTGATTTCTTCTGTTAAAAACTATTATGGTTGGTTATCCTCCTGTTGACTCAGATTCTGTCATTACAAATTTTTTATCTCTATTTTTCCTAGTCGTTTACTTTCTCCTATTTACTTACCCTTTCTATTACTTTCACTGGTTATTTATTTAGTTCATGAGGTAGCTGGTTAGCATTATTTATTACCACTGATTTTTTCTATCCCTTTACTTATTTGATCATGAGATGACGTGTAGAATTTATTCTCCTTGAACATTACTCGTACTATTTATCTGTCGTGATCATGACAATTTGGGTTTATTTTTATCGTCGCTAAATTTATTTTTTCATTTAATTAATGGTGATTATAATAGCTGAAATTTGTTACCGTTAATTTTTGCCCTTCCTAAATTTATTTTGGATTATTTATTTGGAACTATTTTAATCAAAAAATCTATTCGCAATTCAGTTTTCCATTACCGGTTTCATAACACAATTATTTAATCGCTATCGTAATAATTGAAATTTATTCTCGTTAGATATTACTGATTTTTAATATTTATTTAATCACGATCATATCAATGATTTACAACGCCCCTTCCCGTGATCCCTTTCCATTTGATCTTAAGAATATTTATGTCGATGTTAGAATATTACAAGTGTCCACTGGACTACTCGGTGTGGTGATTTTGAGCCGTTTGTCGTTCAAGATTTTAGGTCGAATTTTCAGGAAATGGGATGCAGAAAGGTAGCCAAAAGACTACCTCCCCACTTCCCAATTTCCTCTATAACGGACAATATAGACGTTCCAGCTACTGCATTCTCACGCCATAGCCTTCACGGGCACAAACAATTGGCGGATTTACACCGCACTTACACAGTTTGGTTGGGGTGTGTAGATTTTATTGACTTGCGGTGATGTGTCGGCTATGGGCCGGAAAAAATTTCGACATTGATATATAACTGGCATAATACATATTCATATTTGGCATACATTGTTTTATTCATCGCACATACAAACCTTTCCCCACACCGATGCCTCAAACAGAGCTCGGTGTGAGGTTGTCTGGGTGCGACGTGGAGAAAGTCTTTGAACATTTCTTCACTCACATTGAAAATTATGGTTAAAGAAATCTGTTTCAAGTTTGCAAAATTATTCAGAATAAAACTGGTTGTTTTTGTTAAAACGGGTTAAGACTAGTTTTTAGTTTCAAAAACTGATTAAAATTCTGTGAAAACGAATCAGTATATATATCTATTGTACGACTCTAACCTTGCGTGTTAAATTTGATTTAGTAAAACAAAATTTGACCTTGTGATTTTCTAGTATATTCTAATCTTAATTTTATTATTTTTGTAATTTTATTTGACAATTCTCTTTTTAATTTTTTAAATGAATTGTTCCCAATTCAAATCATTTAATTCTTGTTCCATTTTTATGGAGTTTAGCATTTTTGATAAATTGTCAAATTTCGGTCAAATTTTAATGTTCTCATGTTATGTTTATTTCGTGCGGATCTTGTTGCACTTTGTTATTATTTTAGTTTATTTTTGTGTTTCTTGATTTTATATTTAATTGTTTTTCTTTCTCATATTTTAGCATGGTTAGATGGTGTTTTATGGGCACGATTTTAAATCTGCATGTTGTATTTGTGTGTGTATTACCGATTCATTTAAACAAATTTATGTCTTGGCCTAACACTAGTGATGATGGGCTAATGGAGAGAAATCTAGTAAGACAAGAACATAAGACTTTCTATGGCAGTCACGGTGCCGTAGACAAAGATATCGCAGGGAGTAAGAATTTTAAATCACTGTGGGTAGTACAAATATGGTAACTACCATGAGAACACAAGGGCAGCTAGTAAATAATCATGGGAGCGTTTAGGCAGAATAGCGAAAGGACCTTTAAAAACCCAAATTGACGTGTCGTAAAATAATAAAAAATGATATAGAATATATTTTGCGTGTTATTCAAAATATAAACAACATATGTAAATGACAGTGCCAAAAGTACTTTTTACATAAGAAATTTATTTTAAATAGGTAAATTTAAAGTTAAAGAATTTTTGACAAATTATAATCGAAATTATTAGTGAATACCATTGAAATATTACTTTGTAAATTTTTTTAAAATTATATTTTAGAAAAAGGAATATATTTTCAAAATATCTATTCAAATGACAAAATAATATCGCATAAAAATAAAAAATCCCTCTCAACATCTACAACTCACATCCAGTCCGCCTTTGATATAGAACGGTCTTATGCAACATTGAATATCCTCCATCCGATGTCGGGCACTGCTGCAGCTCAACAAATGTCGGAACAAATGCCTGTTTGCATTGATTAATCTCCTCACAAATCGCTTCTACAATTATTGGAGGCTCTCGGCAAGGATTAATATTCACAGACTTTTTATAACTGCAGCGGAATTCTCGAAGATTTTCTGTGCGGTTGACAATATTAATATCGGTAGCATTATGATATTGAATATTCTCATCTCTGCAACTGTTATTCAATGCCAATGGCATAATGGTAATATTGAGCATTTGGAGCAATTCGGTTACTGACTTGTTCGAGTGCATGGGAACGCAGAGACCTGATGCCAATTCCAATTGGAAATCCAGCTGATAAATTGATACCAATAAAATCTTGATAAAACTGTTGAAATGCATTAATAAAATTTTGATTCTGTGATTATTTGATTGTGCTTCGATATTGTTACTATGAATGGAATATTATATTTATATATTTTATAGATTTATTTCTGGAATCGCAACTGTTGCGGATGGAATTTGGAATTGATTAAATTAGATATCGCCGAAAAAGTCAAATTAACTAAATTTAGCGATATAAAGATTTATAAAAGTTATAATGAATTCGATTTAAAATTTTAAATCCTATTTTAAAAAATTTAAACTTAAAGAAATAATAATTTCTCTTTTCTAATGTGTGTATTTTGCTAAACGGTGGCTCCGTGTTCTATGGGTTTCCTGCACCGTCCCCTGGGGAAGAGTACGGGCTACGGTATAAAGTACCACAGTGTTTTGGGTCAATAGTAGGTAGTTAGTAGCTTTCTAAGGCAATTACGTAAACCCCTACCCCCACTCCTCCGGCGAAGGATTAAATTACGTAATTAAGTTATCAATATAATGATAAAACTTCTGAATGGAGAAAATCAATTATAGATGGAGCTAAACAAATTAACGTCATGAAAGATACAAAGAGAAACAATGAAAAAAACGATGTTAGCGGCAAATGAAAAAGTCATTATAGATATAGAAACTAGAACAGAGAACGAAGTGCATGAAGTACCCAAAGCGCATCCAGCTGAAAATGGAGATTCGACATAATCACCAATTTTAGAAGACATGTTGAAAAAGAAATTGTCGTTTATAAGGAAAGAAATAGACCTTGAAAAAAATATCTTCTAATTACCATGGCTTGTACGTAGATTCAATTGCGCCTCTTTCGGTCATTAGCTTGCAAAGAGATAACACTCTACCACCGGAAGTGAGAAGATCTCGTGGAAGAGGAGAGTTTCAAGAATACGGTCACCGAGAGAGAATTAAATATTCGATTTTAACTTTGTATTGCTTTTTATGTCCAATATATTTTTTCTAGGCGAAGTTTTTTTATGATGCTATTTTTTAAATTTTATTTTTTGAAGATGCCATTTTATAAATTAGCGAAATTGATATGCCATTTTATAAATTTGATATTCCATTTTTAAAATTTACCAAATTGATGCCATTTTAAAAATTTACCAAATTGATATGCCATTTATACGATTGACCCAAAACACTGTTGTACTTTATACCGTAGCCCGTACTCTTCCCCAGGGGACGGTGCTGGAAACCCCATAGAACACGGAGCAGATCGATTTAAAATTTTAAATTCAATTTTAAAAAATATAAACTTAAAGAAATAATAATTTCTCTTTTCTAATATGTGTATTTTGCTAAACGGTGGCTCCGTGTTCTATGGGGTTTCCAGCACCGTCCCCTGGGGAAGAGTACGGGCTACGGTATAAAGTACAACAGTGTTTTGGGTCAATCGTATAAATGGCATATCAATTTGGTAAATTTTTAAAATGGCATCAATTTGGTAAATTTTAAAAATGGAATATCAAATTTATAAAATGGCATATCAATTTCGCTAATTTATAAAATGGCATCTTCAAAAAATAAAATTTAAAAAATAGCATCATAAAAAAACTTCGCCTAGAAAAAATATATTGGACATAAAAAGCAATACAAAGTTAAAATCGAATATTTAATTCTCTCTCGGTGACCGTATTCTTGAAACTCTCCTCTTCCACGAGATCTTCTCACTTCCGGTGGTAGAGTGTTATCTCTTTGCAAGCTAATGACCGAAAGAGGCGCAATTGAATCTACGTACAAGCCATGGTAATTAGAAGATATTTTTTTCAAGGTCTATTTCTTTCCTTATAAACGACAATTTCTTTTTCAACATGTCTTCTAAAATTGGTGATTATGTCGAATCTCCATTTTCAGCTGGATGCGCTTTGGGTACTTCATGCACTTCGTTCTCTGTTCTAGTTTCTATATCTATAATGACTTTTTCATTTGCCGCTAACATCGTTTTTTTCATTGTTTCTCTTTGTATCTTTCATGACGTTAATTTGTTTAGCTCCATCTATAATTGATTTTCTCCATTCAGAAGTTTTATCATTATATTGATAACTTAATTACGTAATTTAATCCTTCGCCGGAGGAGTGGGGGTAGGGGTTTACGTAATTGCCTTAGAAAGCTACTAACTACCTACTATTGACCCAAAACACTGTGGTACTTTATACCGTAGCCCGTACTCTTCCCCAGGGGACGGTGCAGGAAACCCCATAGAACACGGAGCCACCGTTTAGCAAAATACACACATTAGAAAAGAGAAATTATTATTTCTTTAAGTTTAAATTTTTTAAAATAGGATTTAAAATTTTAAATCGAATTCATTATAACTTTTATAAATCTTTATATCGCTAAATTTAGTTAATTTGACTTTTTCGGCGATATCTAATTTAATCAATTCCAAATTCCATCCGCAACAGTTGCGATTCCAGAAATAAATCTATAAAATATATAAATATAATATTCCATTCATAGTAACAATATCGAAGCACAATCAAATAATCACAGAATCAAAATTTTATTAATGCATTTCAACAGTTTTATCAAGATTTTATTGGTATCAATTTATCAGCTGGATTTCCAATTGGAATTGGCATCAGGTCTCTGCGTTCCCATGCACTCGAACAAGTCAGTAACCGAATTGCTCCAAATGCTCAATATTACCATTATGCCATTGGCATTGAATAACAGTTGCAGAGATGAGAATATTCAATATCATAATGCTACCGATATTAATATTGTCAACCGCACAGAAAATCTTCGAGAATTCCGCTGCAGTTATAAAAAGTCTGTGAATATTAATCCTTGCCGAGAGCCTCCAATAATTGTAGAAGCGATTTGTGAGGAGATTAATCAATGCAAACAGGCATTTGTTCCGACATTTGTTGAGCTGCAGCAGTGCCCGACATCGGATGGAGGATATTCAATGTTGCATAAGACCGTTCTATATCAAAGGCGGACTGGATGTGAGTTGTAGATGTTGAGAGGGATTTTTTATATTTATGCGAGATTATTTTATCATTTGAATAAATATTTTGAAAATATATTCCTTTATCCAAAATATAATTTACTATATTTAAATAAAATTTATAAAATAATATTTCAATGATATCACTAATAGTTTCGATTATAATTTACCATAGTTTCTTTAACTTTAAATTTCTTTATTTAACACAAATTTTCGGCAATGTCATTTGCCTGTTATTTACCTAATGAATAATCATACAAAATATATTCTATATGAATTATGCGATATTATTTTAATAGATAAAAATTTAATATCTTGAATAATAATTGATATAAAACAGTCCTAAAGAATTCTGAGGGAAAAGGTATAATAATTGAATAATTATATAATGCTGGGTTCCTATAAGTTAAAATTTGTTTGAACTGTAACCTTAATTCTATAGGTGTGATGGAACTGCAGAAATAATTCCACCTTGATGATCCTGTAGCGAAATTATGTTTAGTGTTAAAACAATCGAGAATTGCGTCGCTTAGACCTTAAAGTTGAGCACTGCATTGGGCTTTAAAATGACCAATAGTCCACAAAAATATGTGTGCTAGAGTTGCCAAACTTTTTTGTTGTTTCGAAAATAATTTATTTGTATTTATTATTTATCAGCAACTTAAATAAAACTGTTGGGTTTTTGTAGAAAGTCGGTGCTTAGGTCTGACTCCTTGGTTTCCTTATTTAATCAATTCAATTAACCCAACACAATAAGATTTATTTCCAATCTATATATCACAACTTTATTCAAAACCTTCAGAAAAATCGATTCAATTCACAATACTCTTCACAATTACTCTGCACAAATTCACAATAAATCAATGCGTAGGGAAACATCTTCATAGAAAGATGTCCCTGTCTGGTGCGCAAGACTTTAATTTGTTTGGCTGACTGATATCTCTTCTAAGATTATTACTTTCTTTGCTGAAATCTTGAAAATATTCTCTTCGACCAACTGGCAATTGTGTTTATTTGCCTTCTCCGTTTATATCCATCTGGTAATTAGGTTATTTGTAAATCAAATTGGGTTTAGTATTTTTGACATCTCTCTTTCTAAAACTAAATTAGATACTTCAGGGCTCCCAGGGTTTCCATTTATTTACAATAATTATATTGGTGGCAGGTTCCCCTTTTATCCAGGGTTTCCTTGTCACCAGATTTCGTTTTCTGTAATTAGATAATTTTGTTTCTCACACTGCTCGGGTTTTCTGTTGGCTCGGACTTCCCATTAGCTCGGGTTTCCCATTAACCAAGGACCCAAATCGATTTAATTTTATTATATTTGGATTCGTCTCGTCATGTGGCATTCGCCCATACCCGTTTCACCCACTAAATATTTATTTTAAAATTTTTAATTGATTTTGCACTTTTTAATTATTCTTGTGAATATCAATGTTTTTATTGATTTTCCTTTTTACTCTTGAATTTTGTTAACCCCAGTATTCAAACTATAGTGTGATACTAATTATAATATCTCCTTGTACTTAATTACTTTATTTATTTATTATTCTGTATAATAATAATAATAATAATGTCATCACTAATTACAATCATAATTAATATAGTTTTAATTAATTTTCGTCAACACGACCAGTGGTTACGCCAGTGTTGCAGGTGGTCGGTTATGGGGTCCATTTACTCTCCGATTCCGAATTTCAGGATCTAAGTCATGGTCTTGTCAGGATCTCGAGTCAAAGGGGCTATCATTCTATTAGTGTAATAGAAATAATATAAATAATAATATACACAATATTATAAATAATTATATTATTGATAGTAATAATATAAATATTTAATATTAAATTTGTTTAATTTGTTATTTATTTATTTATTTTTTTCGCGTGGTTCGGCATGCCAATAGTAAAATTAAGACAAACGAGACTAAATCATTTATTATTAATTCTTAATAAATTATAGATAGTTCATATAAATTTCGGGTTCATTTTTATTTCCACACGCTCAGATCCATGTTTATAAATATGAATTGTTTCTTCTCTTTCATAAACAACTCCATTTATGGTGATGTTATTTTCTCTAGAATTTATGTTTGAAGAAGCCTTCTATTTCTGACTTTGCCGATACTTTGGCATTGATCCGTATTCCAATGTTGGTTGGATCCTCTCTATCTTCACAATGACCATTGGAATTATAATTTCTTCTGCTTCTTCAAGGAATGTCTCAGTGGTGCATTTTAAATCAGTGGAAAAATTCTCAACCTCAATTACATTTTCCTCCATTTTCAGATCAATTTCCGTCATCGTAGTCTCTTCAGCAAATTGTGGTCATATCTCTCGTGTTGTTGATGTTGATTCTATCCCTTGAAGCTTTCGATATTCACTCAATGAGTATTTCTTCGATGACTGTTTTTTGGGCATTGGTATGCCATCTATCCATTGATTTTATACCGTATACCTTGGGGATGCTTTTAACATCTTCCAACGCGGAGTGGATCCCGATTTGAGTTTTTTCACCACATACTTCTCTCACAACTGTCTGCAATTTGAAACATTTACCTCTCCTGGTTACTCTCATGTTTTGGAAGACTTGAGCTGCTGCAAGATCACGTATTCCGTGACGCTTCTCAATCCAAATTCCCAGGTATTTGAGTTCTGCGTGTAGGTCGTAGCCTACTAAAACTTTACCTATTGTCAATTTCTGTATTTCCGACATATCTGCGTAGTGGTCTTTTTGATTCCTTCTGCATACCTCTGTGATCTCATGAATCCTTGAATTAAAATGTGGGATTCTTCCCCTCGGAGTTAAATAAATATTTTTTACTACTTCTCCATGATAGTTCATATTTGCAACAGCCAGTGGTATCATCTTCTCAGTTTCTGATGCCCCATATTCGGTATCTACAAATAATATTTTATCACGGATTTATTCAAGATCTATTTCTTTCCTTATAAACGACAATTTATTTTTCAACATGTCTACTTAAATCGGTGATAATGTCGAATCTCCATTTTCAGCTGGATGCGCTTTGGGTACTTCATGAGCTTCGTTCTCAGTTCTAGTTTCTATACCTATCATGACTTTTCATTTGCCGCTAACATCGTTTTTTTCATTGTTTCTCTTTGTATCTTCCATGATGTTAATTTTTTCAGATCCATCCATAATTGATTTTCTCCATTCAGAACTTTTATCATTCTATAGTTAATGTGTACATAACAATCTTTCCTTCTGGATATCTGGATCTCTTCCGATAATTTCAATTCGACTTGCCTATGAACTTTAAGAATTTTGATTTTTTATCTTCCTATCATCAATTGGTTTGGGATCTGTAGATTGTCTTTGATTTGGAATCTTTGACCTGCGTGATTTCTCTGCAGTTTGGCGTAACTGCCATATATTGATCTCGTCCAAGGAATTTGTTTCATATTATGCTAAAATTATTTACAATTACAGTTAAGTAAATTTTAGATTTTGAAGCCAGGGTTAAAATGAAACACTCGAAAAGTACTGTCTCATCCACTAGCTATATAAATAATAATAATAATAATAAAAATTTACCGATTTTAAAATTTGAAAAATTGGAGAATATTTTAATTATTTATTTGGTTAAATGGATTCCCCTCTCTCTTATATACTTTTATTAAACGTTTTTTTGAATTTCATTTTCCTTTACCCCTTAATCTCACGTTAGCCAATCACATCGATTTTTCTTTTGTCATATGAAAAAGCGCAGATTCACACAAAATACTAACAGTATTCATAAAATAAATTATTTAACTACTATTACACTATTAATATATTATCAGATTGCATGCAAAATTATGTCTTAATACACAAATGTTTCTTCATAGCCAATCCAAGGTATTGGAGTCCTGGATTGATTCACAGAAGATTTAGATAATAATCGGGATTCATATAGAACAACGATAATGAGAATCACGACAAATATTGTTATAATAATGATCGTCACGAATAGTGTTATGCACGCAAATTCATTATCATTTATTGTTGATGTTATAGTTTTATTGTTCGGAATAGACACATTGGTATATGAAAACTTGATTTCATTGGCTGATGTTAGGGTTCAAATAACTTGGTTTGATTCAAGTAGATATTTATTTTCAATACTGTGATGCGGAATTTGAATAAGTTTGTCTTCCACAAATATTAGTTTCCATAAGTCGGAAAATATAGAACAGCTCTTTGATTCAGATTCGCATGTCTGATAACTTTTATGGATTGATTAAGATAATCGATAGTCACTCAATTTGTTTCATTTATTAATCGTTTCATTTGATGATTGAAATAAATCTTGACCCACAGATTGTAACTATCCGTTCCGTTTTCATATACGGATTTTTCGTAATAATGAATTAGGACAGTATATTTCTGAAACAATTTTAAATCAACATACTTTATAAATTGCTTCCTGCTATTTAATGTATCCATAGCATGATGTTGAAAAACCGTTTTTACTTGTTGAGATTCTCGAGGTTCCAAACACACATTAAATCCGTTAAGCACCGGTTCAATTGATTCTCGGTTCTATAATTTCTTTGTCCAAATATTGATAAGTATAATATTTTGTTTTTTCATATTATTACTTATCGAATCCAATTGTGCAATTAACCAGGTATATTCATAATTCATTCTCAAATGACGAGCTATATGGCTATTTTTATTGAAACGCAATTTTATTGGGGGTTCAATAAAATTCAATAGACTACTTATTTCGAATTCATTGGGCATTCCATAATGATAAATCCATACAATTTGAGTACATGTCGAGTATATACTAATTTTTTCTAACAATGGCACAGTTTTAATTGCATAAGGTGGAAGCATTTGCTTTGCATTCGTACACAAAACATTCATAATCATTACTGTAGAGATATATATACGGCCGATATTTGATTGGAGTTTCGTCTATTAATGGTATCTTGTGCTTAATTAATTGAGTAAGTCCTAAATCAAACTCATAATTTGAAAATATATATTTTCATAATTCTTTAATAATTCCGTGAATTCTTGTTTTTGCTCTATTGTTAAATCATTACTTATAACTTGAGGTTTTTTTATAAATTTTAATATTTCTAGATACATTAAAAACTTACAAGGGTAATATACTTTGAATGGAACAGATATTCATTGAAGAGTAAAAACATTCATTAAAGAGAGAAATTATTCATTGAAGAGAAAATATTTATTGAATAGAAAAACATTCATTGAAGAATGGAAAATATGAATTGAATATAACAAATATTCATTGAATCAAGATTTGATTTAGCTATCCCATTTTTTCAGTAATTTCAAAGATTTTCCCACATTTATTATACTCTCCCACCAATATTACTTCTTTACTGAAAATTTTCTTTATGGAATATATTCTCTACTAATTAAAATTCAATTTGTTGACTTGTTATTGACTTGTCATTTTCAATGAAAATTTAATTAAATTTTAATAAATTAAATTACAACTTTCAATAGATTGAGTTGTAATGGGCAAAAATAAAATAATTTTAGGCTGTGTAAATCAAATAGAGCTTTTAGGGAAATTTTATTAAAATTTTTAGAAATGAAAATATTAAGTTTTGAATGATATTTAACATTTACTATTAAATTTTTAATCTTTTTTATTTTGTGAATTTTATGATTTTCTGTTGACTTTTATTGGATTTGGGGGTTTTATTATGTTTTAAATAAAATTATTGAAGAAATGAGGGTAAATCTATAATTTTAGAACCAATTAATTAATTTATAATTTAATAGATTTGACTTTATTTTAGTATTATTTTAAATAAAGTTTATTTTAGGAACAAAAATTTAATGAAACATCTATTTTGGAAAATTATTTACCAATTAAAATCCAATTTGACTGTTAAATTTTAAATAGTAAATGATATTTTAATTATAATTTTATGATCTATTTAAAAAAGTAGATTAAGTCAGTTGATTTTTAAAAATATTTTAGTGAAACTTAGAAAGAATAAAATATCTTTAAGATAAGGGATTAATTATTTACTTTCATTTTCCATTTTTTTATTTCATGGATATCAATCTCAAAAGTAGTATAATTTAGAGATTTTTAAAAGGATACTCAGTGTGGTTATCAGTATACATATGAAAATCATTGAATTATCTTTATGGGTTGACTGGTAAATTTTATTGAATTTATACTTGATTTACTGATTAATTTTAATTATTTGAGTAATATGATATATATTTTGTGATTTTACAATAATTTAGTGAAATTTATTAATTTTTGTGGGAAAATAAATTTTATTCGACTTTAGTCATTTTTGACGAAATTTTTATTGGCTTGAATTTGTTACCAGAATAAAATTGTGAGGATTCTAGAAAGTAAATGTTGGGTATAGATAACAATTTTGTAATATTTTAAAGAAAATTTATTTTTATTGGTAAAATTCAGATCTTTATGGTACTTTTTAGAGAATTAAATCTATAGAATGCATAGTTTACATATGTTTAATATAATCAAAATATTGGATTTTAATGGGATTTTAAGGGATTTATTCGATTAAATATAAATTTCCAAAGGAATTTTACTTGGTATGGTTTTATGAAAATAATGAATATAGTTGGTATAGTGGAGGAAAAGTCATTTGAAGGGAAATTATCGATTAAGAACAAATTTGCTGATATTTTTAATGGTGTGGAGTTGGTTTTGAAAATTGTTATTTAAAAAGTAAGAGTTAAATACATTGGAATATAGTTGATTTGTTATGAAAAATAATGAATATAGCTGAGAATATTGTTATTTGGAGAGAAATGATTGGTCAAGAATGGAATTTATGATATTTTTTAGCGGAATTTATTGGTGTTGAATATCGGTGTTCAAAGGGTAAATATTATCTACTTGATAGTTTTTTATGAAAATTATGAATATAGTTGGTATAATGAAGTGAATATTATCATTTGAAGAAAAATGAGTGGTTAACAGAGGAATATATGATATTTTTAAAGGAATTTATTAGATTGAATATTGAAAATGAATTTTTTGAAAGGATGTTGTAAATATTATCACTTAATGAGAAATAATTGGTTAAGAGTAAATTATTTTATTTTTAAGGGGATCAAGTCGGTTGAATTTTGTTTAGGATACTTAGAAAAATTATTACTTTTTTATTGATTTAAGGATTATCAGAATGTATCAAAACGATTTTCGGTTATTTTAGTGATAATATTGGAATCTGAATAAAATTGAGAAAACATACGACACGAGTTTGGTTCTAACAAAATATTTGATTCATGTAATTATTTGTATTCAAGTTAGTATTTATTTGATTTTATTAACATGTTTGTAATTTAATCTAATCGAAAACTAAAATTGACCAGTATTTAAAAATGTTTTGTTACCCATTATTTATATTTTTATTGACAATTTTTTGAATAATTTAAATATTTACCATTATTTCCATGAATGAAGATAAATTTTACAATTAAATACTATGAGCAGTCGATAACATACATCAATTTTTATTCACAAGTACCTATTTCTTAGCAATTATCTAACAATGATAAGCAACAATAAACAATGATCTAACAAATTTTTTTCAATCATTTTACAACTTAATTTAGTTAATTTTAGGTTAACCTAACCCTATTATAATATTTATTATTATTATTACTATTATTATATTATTATTATTATTAATATTACTATTATTATTATTATTACCTTCTATTATTATTATTATTATTATTATTATTATTATTATTATTATTATTATTATTATTATTATTATTATTATTATTATTATTGTGAGGATATGTAAGCATAATTATAACGGACATAAAAATACAGTTTTAAAATGATTAAAAAAAATAAGATTTAAATTAACTTTTGATAAATTATATAAAATCATTTAAATATCTGATTATAAATTATTAGATTAATTGTTAAATATTAAATATTAAAATATTAAATAAAATAAAATTTAAATAAATAAATTATAAAATAACATTTAAATGCCGTTGTTATTTTTAAATACTCAGAAATATGAAAGATATAATTTTGATGTTAATAAATTTTGAATTTTGATTTAATACAAATTTTCAATTAAACGAAGATTTTTTCACTGCATCTAACAATTATTATTTCAATAACTGTAATTATTGTTACTACGAAAATGGGTGACGATGGAAACACGGGATAAAAGGGGAACCTCCAACAAATATAATTATTGTAAATAAATGGAAACCCGGGGAGCCCGAAGTATCCAATTTAGTTTTAGAAAGAGAGATGTCAAATATTCCAAAACCAATTTGATTTACAAATAATTTAATTACGAGATGGGTATAAAAGGAGAAAGCAAATCACAAAAGTTGCCAGTTGGTCGAAAAGAATATTTTCAAGAGTTCAAGTGTATTTGTAATATATAGATTGGAAATAAACCTTATTGTGTTGGCTTAATTGAATTGATTAAATAAGGACAACAAGGAGTCAGACCTAAGCATCGACTATCTACAAAAACCCAACAATTTCGTCTATTAGAGGAAAAATAAATAAAAAATTAATGTGAAAACTTTACCAAAAAAATTGAGAAAATCTTATGTATCGAAATTGCAACAACATACAATACCAGTCTATATTTTAGAAAAGGCTTTGTAGTATCACATTTCGGAAAATGAATTTGATTAATGATGCAGTAAAGAGTTAAAAACCGTTTAGACATTAAACAAGAACAATTTCTAACAAATTCACATCAATAAATATAAATAATTTAAACGTTTTTTTTCAATTGAAATAACAATGAAATCACCAAAATAACAATGAAAATATTAAATTAGAAATAGATGATATTCAATCGAATTTCCACCAATGAAATCGTTTTAAAAATAAATAATTTAGTAACAATTTCGATTTACGGTAAAATTAGAAAGTCGAGGTTGTGAAATATTTATGGCATATATAAAGAATTGTATTTAGAAAGCAGATCATTTATTTTCAATTGTGAAGTGAAATGTCAAGTCAAAATTATCATTTGATCAGTTATTTTTCAATGGATATCAAAACAATGAAGCTATTTCAAATATTTGCAATCATGCTAGGCATCATTGGTCCGATTGTTTGCAGTCAAGTCCAATTGTACACAACGTACCAGATCATAAATTTCCTCAACAATATGTCAAATCAAAAAATTCAAAATGTTACGAAAGAGATGGAGAGATATTTCATTGCGAAAAAGTGCAACAACATTGTGATCAATTTCAGCGACATAGAAAATCCATTCACAAAGAGTGACAGTACACCCAACCAAACCCTCATCTGTCCCAGTGAAACCCATGTCAATGTCAATCTGTGCCGATCGCCTCCAATTGTGTTAGAGACCAAATGCAAATACCGCACGCAACGAGTGAACAATTTGAGTGTCAATTGTTTCAACTTGCAAAAGCCCGTTATCGTCAGACAAGCCTACTTGTTCCATGGCCAACTGACCTTTCCACAACTTGCGTTACATCACCAAAATAATGGATGTTTAATGAAAGATTTCCGAAAGAATTAAATTAAATTGAAGAAATATTTTTTAAAATTATTTTAATTGTCATTTTTATGAGTTACTTTATTTTATTTATTGTGTTAGAAATATATATTTTTATTCTCAGATGATATTTCATTTTATTTTTGGTAGCGAACGGCTTTTGAATTTATTTAAAAAACATTAAAAAATATTTTTAAAAATTATTAACAAGTTCTCCATGTCAGTTATTGCTATTTATCACTCTTTCAATAATTCGCTGTTTAATTTAATTATTAAAATTAATTATTATTCCACGAAACTGAATTATGTTATTTTTACTAAATTTAGATTGTATTATTAATTCATTAAATTACCAAAAAATGCAATGGCATATTTAGAGAATTTCTAATAATAGAAACGCTGCCATTTGTATATAAACCGACGAATTCATTTATTCGGCATTCAGATACGATATGAAATCGCTCATTATGTCATTATTTGTCCTTAATCAAATTATCCAGATGATGGAGGCATCGTGCGTTCCGTTGCATTCGAAAGCCTCCGTCAGATCAATGTTGAATGAGGTTTTGAGCATCGAGATGGTCATCAGATTCCTCAAAGATTCCTGCATAACATTCAACAAGAAATTCCACAATACTAATTTGTCCCGCAAAGTCAAATGCCCATATTTGATGTCAGTCAGTAACAACCAATCTAGAGAGCCTCCAATAATTGTCGAGGCGATTTGTAGAGAAACGCCCAAATGCCGACAAGCATTCATTGCAACAATGGTGGAATTACAACATTGCTTGTCAACGGAGCCAGATTATTCAGTTTATCACAATGCGGTCGTCTATCAAAAGAAACTAATAAACGTATTCTGTGTTGGGTTTTGTTTATTTGATCTAATAAAAGGAGCACGCGGAGTCAGAGACTTGGTCAGCTTGAAAGTTATAACCAAACAAATGTAAATACAGCACTTTACTAATATGACAAGTCGACTTATGTTAGTTTGTATCTCACGTTCTTCTAGCTGGAGATTCATTTTCTTAAACTAGCTGAATTTTTATTCTGTGAATTTCCACGGTCTTTTCAAATCAGTGAGATTTATCTTCATAAATTCATATGATTCCATTTTTCGGTTCATAACATTTGTAAAGATATTCATGTGTTTACATTTGTTACCTTTTCTTTTAGCAAATTATTACGGATGTACAAGAGACGTCTGACTAGATTTGTACATTAGTGAGTTCGGATGAGATTGTGCAGACTTGGTTTCCAACTGAATGATGACCTATATTTATTCATGATGTCCGGTCACTTGGGAAGTAAGCCGTTGCTGAGGCCCATTCCATTTAGGGGTTCATTGCAACAATGGTGGAATTACAACAATGCTTGTCAACGGAGCCAGATTATTCGGTTTATCACAATGCGGTTGTCTATCAAAGGAAGACTGGATGCGACCTGGTTTAGAATATGAAGATCTCATCTGCAACCGATTTATTTTTGCATCTATTTTTTGCAGTTTTAATGTATTCACAGTGAAAATATATTTTGAACGATTTTTTGTTGGATTTGGTCTCATTTACAATATGGTAATAATATGATGGCTCCTGCAAATGGTTTTCCCTATGAATAATTATAATAATTATTTATTGAGTCAACTGGCTGGCTGTAAAAGGTATTAAGGCATTTTAAATCAAATTTTGCGATTTCCTTGAATAAATAAATAATTCTAAACCAATGATTAAATTTATTCAAAGTTCCTGAACAAAAAAGTTTTTCAAATCTCGTTGAATTTATTATTTTTTATCCTTTCAGTTATCAATTCACTTTCTAATGTCGGTCGGCCGGGTGCTGAAATCCATTGCATTTCTCTGAGCTCCCAATCAACCGCGACAGACGTGCCAGGTATCATTTCATCCGCATCTATGTACTTCTCAGAGAAATGTTTGTCGAAAAATGGAATTTATCTCACAGTTCTTTATATTGTCTGACCAAAACTGAAAGGCCTTGAAAATTTGTTTGAATGAGTTTGTTACATAATTCCATCACATGACACCAAATAAATACAAATAAATCTAGAAAAACGAGAAAATATATAAAATAAAAACAGATTGAAAATGAAATATAAATGATGCAGAAAATGTACCAAATAAAGCGAGACATCAGCCAATGTATAAAAATCCAAAAAAATACAAAAATTGGAAAGTTTTCAGATATTTTCTCGCTTGTGCGAATTTCTGAAACCTTAGCTTACCAAAATTTGTATTTGTGAGTTGATGATATTCGTATTTCGATCAAACTAATCTCAAACAGGTGGTTTTTTTGGGTTTGACCCTTTCTCGTATTTTGTATCATATGTACCTGTGACTTCCAATATATTTTATCTCTCAATGAAGTTACTAAAACCTTCATGGCCCCCAACCATCTACAACACCGCAATACAGCAAAATGCAATCAAACGAAACAATCATGATCTGTGAGTGTAGCGATGAGACAACAAACATCGGTACTCGAACATCAAAACACAATTATAGAGACATGGAGAATCTGAGCGGAGGGCTACTGGTCTACTGTTTGTTTTCCTTATTGTAAAAAAATTGATCTAAAGTCTACTTACAAATTAGTAAATCCTTTACCGAATCACCTGGTAGCTCACTGAGTAACCATTAACTCAAAATCGGTATAAATATTACTTACGATCAAATAAAGGAATTGGTTAATGGGTATTGGGCAGTCAGTCGAAATCGATGTAACTATGTTATCTTAAATTTATCAGTCTCCGGAGAAAGCAAAACCATCAGAACAACTCAATCCTCGACACTAAAAGACACTACTAACTGAGACATAATATTTCTCATTTATTAAATCACCTGAGGTAAATTCCAGTGGCTAAAATAAAGTTATATGAAATGCTATTGTAATAGTAAAATATTTTAAGCTCCTCGAACGAATCAAAACATCTATGCTCTTCATTGTTAAATGGAAGGGGCCTCAGCAACGGCTTACTTCCCAAGTGACCGGATATCATGAATAAATATAGGTCATCATTCAGTTGGAAACCAAGTCTGCACAATCTCATCCGAACTCACTAATGTACAAATCTAGTCAGACGTCTCTTGTACATCCGTAATAATTTGCTAAAAGAAAAGGTAACAAATGTAAACACATGGATATCTTTACAAATGTTATGAACCGAAAAATGGAATCATATGAATTTATGAAGATAAATCTCACTGATTTGAAAAGACCGTGGAAATTCACAGAATAAAAATTCAGCTAGTTTAAGAAAATAAATCTCCAGCTAGAAGAACGTGAGATACAAACTAACATAAGTCGACTTGTCATATTAGTAAAGTGCTGTATTTACATTTGTTTGGTTATAACTTTCAAGCTGACCAAGTCTCTGACTCCGCGTGCTCCTTTTATTAGATCAAATAAACAAAACCCAACACAGAATACGTTTATTAGTTTCTTTTGATAGACGACCGCATTGTGATAAACTGAATAATCTGGCTCCGTTGACAAGCAATGTTGTAATTCCACCATTGTTGCAATGAATGCTTGTCGGCATTTGGGCGTTTCTCTACAAATCGCCTCGACAATTATTGGAGGCTCTCTAGATTGGTTGTTACTGACTGACATCAAATATGGGCATTTGACTTTGCGGGACAAATTAGTATTGTGGAATTTCTTGTTGAATGTTATGCAGGAATCTTTGAGGAATCTGATGACCATCTCGATGCTCAAAACCTCATTCAACATTGATCTGACGGAGGCTTTCGAATGCAACGGAACGCACGATGCCTCCATCATCTGGATAATTTGATTAAGGACAAATAATGACATAATGAGCGATTTCATATCGTATCTGAATGCCGAATAAATGAATTCGTCGGTTTATATACAAATGGCAGCGTTTCTATTATTAGAAATTCTCTAAATATGCCATTGCATTTTTTGGTAATTTAATGAATTAATAATACAATCTAAATTTAGTAAAAATAACATAATTCAGTTTCGTGGAATAATAATTAATTTTAATAATTAAATTAAACATTAAATTAAACAAGCGAATTATTGAAAGAGTGATAAATAGCAATAACTGACATGGAGAACTTGTTAATAATTTTTAAAAATATTTTTTAATGTTTTTTAAATAAATTCAAAAGCCGTTCGCTACCAAAAATAAAATGAAATATCATCTGAGAATAAAAATATATATTTCTAACACAATAAATAAAATAAAGTAACTCATAAAAATGACAATTAAAATAATTTTAAAAAATATTTCTTCAATTTAATTTAATTCTTTCGGAAATCTTTCATTAAACATCCATTATTTTGGTGATGTAACGCAAGTTGTGGAAAGGTCAGTTGGCCATGGAACAAGTAGGCTTGTCTGACGATAACGGGCTTTTGCAAGTTGAAACAATTGACACTCAAATTGTTCACTCGTTGCGTGCGGTATTTGCATTTGGTCTCTAACACAATTGGAGGCGATCGGCACAGATTGACATTGACATGGGTTTCACTGGGACAGATGAGGGTTTGGTTGGGTGTACTGTCACTCTTTGTGAATGGATTTTCTATGTCGCTGAAATTGATCACAATGTTGTTGCACTTTTTCGCAATGAAATATCTCTCCATCTCTTTCGTAACATTTTGAATTTTTTGATTTGACATATTGTTGAGGAAATTTATGATCTGGTACGTTGTGTACAATTGGACTTGACTGCAAACAATCGGACCAATGATGCCTAGCATGATTGCAAATATTTGAAGGAGCTTCATTGTTTTGATATCCATTGAAAAATAACTGATCAAATGATAATTTTGACTTGACATTTCACTTCACAATTGAAAATAAATGATCTGCTTTCTAAATACAATTCTTTATATATGCCATAAATATTTCACAACCTCGACTTTCTAATTTTACCGTAAATCGAAATTGTTACTAAATTATTTATTTTTAAAACGATTTCATTGGTGGAAATTCGATTGAATATCATCTATTTCTAATTTAATATTTTCATTGTTATTTTGGTGATTTCATTGTTATTTCAATTGAAAAAAAACGTTTAAATTATTTATATTTATTGATGTGAATTTGTTAGAAATTGTTCTTATTTAATGTCTAAACGGTTTTTAACTCTTTACTGCATCATTAATCAAATTCATTTTCCGAAATGTGATACTACAAAGCCTTTTCTAAAATATAGACTGGTATTGTATGTTGTTGCAATTTCGATACATAAGATTTTCTCAATTTTTTTGGTAAAGTTTTCACATTAATTTTTTATTTATTTTTCCTCTAATAGACGAAATTGTTGGGTTTTTGTAGATAGTCGATGCTTAGGTCTGACTCCTTGTTGTCCTTATTTAATCAATTCAATTAAGCCAACACAATAAGGTTTATTTCCAATCTATATATTACAAATACACTTGAAACATCATTTACAACCTTCACAAAATTGATTCAATTCACAATACTCTGTACAATTATTCTGCCCAAATATTAATAATAATAATAATAATAATAATAATAATAATAATAATAATAATAATAATAATAATAATAATAATAATAATAATAATAATAATAATAATAATAATAATAATAATAATAATAATAATAGTAACAATAATAAAAATAACAATTAAAAGATAACGCCAATAAAAATCTCTTCCTAAGATATATTTCGACAGCATAACTGTCATCTTCAGGTACACAAAACCAACTACATATATTAAGAAATAACTTTTAATTTAAACAAATTATTTTTTATATTAATTTAATTTTATAATAAATAAACATTTGAAAAATATATTCAAATACTTTTAACTAATTTTAAATTTTATTTATATAAATATTATAATTTTTATCTATATTATAATTTTTTAAAAAATAATGTAATTTAAAAATTCAATTGTTTTATTAATATTAAATCAATTTATTTTAATTAAAAATCAATACATAAACATGATTTAACATAATAATAATAATACCAAAAAATAATAATAATAATAATAATAATAATAATAATAATAATAATAATAATAATAATAATAATAATAATAATAATAATAATAATAATAATAATAATAATAATAATAATAATAATAATAATAATAATAATAATAATAATAATAACAATAATAAAAATAACAATTAAAAGATAACGCTAATAAAAATCTCTTCCTAAGATATATTTCGACAGCATAACTGTCATCTTCAGGTACACAAAACCAACTACATATATTAAGAAATAACTTTTAATTTAAACAAATTATTTTTTATATTAATTTAATTTTATAATAAATAAACATTTGAAAAATATATTCAAATACTTTTAACTAATTTTAAATTTTATTTATATAAATATTATAATTTTTATCTATATTATAATTTTTTAAAAAATAATGTAATTTAAAAATTCAATTGTTTTATTAATATTAAATCAATTTTTTTTTAATTAAAAATCAATACATAAACATGATTTAACATAATAATAATAATAACAAAAAAAATAATAATACTAATAATAATAATAATAATAGCGATCTATTAACTACAATAATAATAATATTATTAATAATAACAAAGCATACTATTATTAATTACCGTAGTAACAATAATTATAGTTATTGCAAAAATAATTGTTAGATGCAGTGAAAAAATCTTCGTTTAATTCACAATTTGTATTCAATCAAAATTCAAAATTTATTAAAATCAAAATTATATGTTTCATATTTCCGAGTATTTAAAATTAACAACGATATTTAAAAGTTATTTTATAATTTCTATATTTAAATTTTATTTTATTTAATATTTTAATATTTAATATTTAATAATTAATATGATAATTTATAATCAGATAGTTAAATAATTTTATATAATTTATCTAAAGTTAATTTAAATCTTATTTTTTTTAATAATTTTAAAACTTAATTTTATGTCCGTTGATAACAATAATAATAATAATAATAATAATAATAATAATAATAATAATAATAATAATAATAATAATAATTATAATAATAATAATAATAATAATAATAATAATAATAATAATAATAATAGCGATCTATTAACTACAATAATAATAATATTATTAATAATAACAAAACATACTATTATTAATTACCGTAGTAACAATAATTATAGTTATTGCAAAAATAATTGTTAGATGCAGTGAAAAAATCTTCGTTTAATTCACAATTTGTATTCAATCAAAATTCAAAATTTATTAAAATCAAAATTATATGTTTCATATTTCCGAGTATTTAAAATTAACAACGATATTTAAAAGTTATTTTATAATTTCTATATTTAAATTTTATTTTATTTAATATTTTAATATTTAATATTTAATAATTAATATGATAATTTATAATCAGATAGTTAAATAATTTTATATAATTTATCTAAAGTTAATTTAAATCTTATTTTTTTTAATCATTTTAAAACTTAATTTTATGTCCGTTGATCACAATAATAATAATAATAATAATAATAATAATAATAATAATAATAATAATAATAATAATAATAATAATAATAATAATAATAATAATAATAATAATAATAATAATAATAATAAATAATTAAATAAATTTGGCAACGATCTAATTAAAAGATAATGCCAAAAAAAACTCTTCTTACGATATATTTCGTAGCATAACTGTGATCTTCAAGTACAACAAACCTAGTAAAAATATTATGAATTAACGTATAATTTAAACAAATTAATTTTTTTTAATATTAATTTTATTTTCTAATAAGTAAACACTTTAAAAATATTTATATAAATAACTTTTAAAATTAGATAAAAGTATAATATTATAATATTAAAAATAAATAAATAAATTATATTTTCTCACAACTATCTGCAATTTGAACCATTCACCTCTCATGGTTAACTCTCCGTAAAGTTTCTCAATCTAAATTCCCAAGTATTGGAGTTCTGCATGTAGGTCGTGACATACTAAAATTTTACATATTGAAAATTTCTGTATATTTGCCATCTCTATGATCCAATGAATCATTGAATTGAAATGTCGGATTCTTCCCCTAGGAGTTTACTACTGCTCCATGATAGTTCATAATTGCAACACCCTGTGGTATCATCCTCCAGTTTCTGAAGCCCCATATACGGAATCTACAAATAATATTCTGTCAAGGATTTCTTCAAGACCCATTTTCTTCCTTATAAAAGACATTTTTTTTCAACATGTCTCCAAAATTGGTAATAATGTCGAATCTCCATTTTTAGCTGGATGCGCTTTCTGTTCTAATTTCTATGGCTATAATGACTTTTTCATTTGCCGCTCACATCGTTTTTTTCATTGTTTCTGTTTGTATCTTTCATGATGTTAATTTTTTCAGATCCATCCCTAATTGATCTACTCCATTCAGCTTCTCTATCATTCTCTTGATAATGTGTACATAACACTTCTCCCTTCTGGGTATAGGGATCTCTTCCGATTATTTCAATCCGACCTGCCTGTGAATTTTGAGAATTTTGATTTACATCTTCCTATCATCAATTCTATCATCAATTGGTTTGGGATCTGTAGATTGTCATTGATTTGGAATTTTTGATCTGCGTGATTTTTCTGCAGTTTGGTGTAACTGTCATATATCGATCTTGTCCACGGAATTTGTTCCATATTATGCTAAAATTATTTACAATTAAAGTTAAGTTAATTTTAGATTTTAAAGCCAGGGTTAAGATGAAGCACCCGAAGGGTACTGTCTCACTCACTAGCTATAATAATAATAATAATAATAATAATAATAATAATAATAGTAACAATAATAAAAATAACAATTAAAAGATAACGCCAATAAAAATCTCTTCCTAAGATATATTTCGACAGCATAACTGTCATCTTCAGGTACACAAAACCAACTACATATATTAAGAAATAACTTTTAATTTAAACAAATTATTTTTTATATTAATTTAATTTTATAATAAATAAACATTTGAAAAATATATTCAAATACTTTTAACTAATTTTAAATTTTATTTATATAAATATTATAATTTTTATCTATATTATAATTTTTTAAAAAATAATGTAATTTAAAAATTCAATTGTTTTATTAATATTAAATCAATTTATTTTAATTAAAAATCAATACATAAACATGATTTAACATAATAATAATAATACCAAAAAATAATAATAATAATAATAATAATAATAATAATAATAATAAATAATAATAATAATAATAATAATAATAATAATAATAATAATAATAATAATAATAATAATAATAATAATAATAATAATAATAATAATAATAATAATAATAATAGTAACAATAATAAAAATAACAATTAAAAGATAACGCCAATAAAAATCTCTTCCTAAGATATATTTCGACAGCATAACTGTCATCTTCAGGTACACAAAACCAACTACATATATTAAGAAATAACTTTTAATTTAAACAAATTATTTTTTATATTAATTTAATTTTATAATAAATAAACATTTGAAAAATATATTCAAATACTTTTAACTAATTTTAAATTTTATTTATATAAATATTATAATTTTTATCTATATTATAATTTTTTAAAAAATAATGTAATTTAAAAATTCAATTGTTTTATTAATATTAAATCAATTTATTTTAATTAAAAATCAATACATAAACATGATTTAACATAATAATAATAATACCAAAAAATAATAATAATAATAATAATAATAATAATAATAATAATAATAATAATAATAATAATAATAATAATAATAGCGATCTATTAACTACAATAATAATAATATTATTAATAATAACAAAACATACTATTATTAATTACCGTAGTAACAATAATTATAGTTATTGCAAAAATAATTGTTAGATGCAGTGAAAAAATCTTCGTTTAATTCACAATTTGTATTCAATCAAAATTCAAAATTTATTAAAATCAAAATTATATGTTTCATATTTCCGAGTATTTAAAATTAACAACGATATTTAAAAGTTATTTTATAATTTCTATATTTAAATTTTATTTTATTTAATATTTTAATATTTAATATTTAATAATTAATATGATAATTTATAATCAGATAGTTAAATAATTTTATATAATTTATCTAAAGTTAATTTAAATCTTATTTTTTTTAATAATTTTAAAACTTAATTTTATGTCCGTTGATAACAATAATAATAATAATAATAATAATAATAATAATAATAATAATAATAATAATAATAATAATAATAATTATAATAATAATAATAATAATAATAATAATAATAATAATAATAATAATAATAAGCGATCTATTAACTACAATAATAATAATATTATTAATAATAACAAAACATACTATTATTAATTACCGTAGTAACAATAATTATAGTTATTGCAAAAATAATTGTTAGATGCAGTGAAAAAATCTTCGTTTAATTCACAATTTGTATTCAATCAAAATTCAAAATTTATTAAAATCAAAATTATATGTTTCATATTTCCGAGTATTTAAAATTAACAACGATATTTAAAAGTTATTTTATAATTTCTATATTTAAATTTTATTTTATTTAATATTTTAATATTTAATATTTAATAATTAATATGATAATTTATAATCAGATAGTTAAATAATTTTATATAATTTATCTAAAGTTAATTTAAATCTTATTTTTTTTATTCATTTTAAAACTTAATTTTATGTCCGTTGATCACAATAATAATAATAATAATAATAATATTAATAATAATAATAATAATAATAATAATAATAATAATAATAATAATAATAATAATAATAATAATAATAATAATAATAATAATAATAAATAATTAAATAAATTTGGCAACGATCTAATTAAAAGATAATGCCAAAAAAAACTCTTCTTACGATATATTTCGTAGCATAACTGTGATCTTCAAGTACAACAAACCTAGTAAAAATATTATGAATTAACGTATAATTTAAACAAATTAATTTTTTTAATATTAATTTTATTTTCTAATAAGTAAACACTTTAAAAATATTTATATAAATAACTTTTAAAATTAGATAAAAGTATAATATTATAATATTAAAAATAAATAAATAAATTATATTTTCTCACAACTATCTGCAATTTGAACCATTCACCTCTCATGGTTAACTCTCCGTAAAGTTTCTCAATCTAAATTCCCAAGTATTGGAGTTCTGCATGTAGGTCGTGACATACTAAAATTTTACATATTGAAAATTTCTGTATATTTGCCATCTCTATGATCCAATGAATCATTGAATTGAAATGTCGGATTCTTCCCCTAGGAGTTTACTACTGCTCCATGATAGTTCATAATTGCAACACCCTGTGGTATCATCCTCCCAGTTTCTGAAGCCCCATATACGGAATCTACAAATAATATTCTGTCAAGGATTTCTTCAAGACCCATTTTCTTCCTTATAAAAGACATTTTTTTTTCAACATGTCTTCCAAAATTGGTAATAATGTCGAATTTCCATTTTTAGCTGGATGCGCTTTCGTTATTTCATGCGCTTTGTTCTCTGTTCTAATTTCTATGGCTATAATGACTTTTTCATTTGCCGCTCACATCGTTTTTTTCATTGTTTCTGTTTGTATCTTTCATGATGTTAATTTTTTCAGATCCATCCCTAATTGATCTACTCCATTCAGCTTCTCTATCATTCTCTTGATAATGTGTACATAACACTTCTCCCTTCTGGGTATAGGGATCTCTTCCGATTATTTCAATCCGACCTGCCTGTGAATTTTGAGAATTTTGATTTACATCTTCCTATCATCAATTCTATCATCAATTGGTTTGGGATCTGTAGATTGTCATTGATTTGGAATTTTTGATCTGCGTGATTTTTCTGCAGTTTGGTGTAACTGTCATATATCGATCTTGTCCACGGAATTTGTTCCATATTATGCTAAAATTATTTACAATTAAAGTTAAGTTAATTTTAGATTTTAAAGCCAGGGTTAAGATGAAGCACCCGAAGGGTACTGTCTCACTCACTAGCTATAATAATAATAATAATAATAATAATAATAATAATAATAATAAATGTTCCGATTTTAAATTTTAAAAATTGGAGAATATTTTAATTATTTATTTAGTTAAATGGATTTACCCCTGCCTTATATATTTTCATTAAAAAACATTTTTTTCCATTTCACCTTTCGTTACCATCTTATCCCGCGTCAGCCAATAAAATAGATTTTTCTTGTATCATATGAGAAGTGCAGATTCACACAAAATGTTAACAATAAATTATAAAATAAATAATTTAATTACTAATACACTATTACTACTTTATCAAATTACATGCAAAATTATGTCTTACTACACAAATGTTTCTTCATAGTCAATCCAAGGTATTGGAGTCCTGGATTGATTCACAGAAGATTTAGATAATAATAGTTATTCATATAGAACAATGATAATGAGAATCACGACAAATATTGTTATAATAATTATCGTCACGAATAGTATTGCACACTCAATTTCATTATCATTTAGCGTTGATAATATAGTTTTATTGTTCGGAATAGACACATTGTTACACGAAAAGTTGATTTCATTGGCTGATGGTGTGGTTTGAATGGCTTAGTTTTATTCAGGTAGATATTTATTTTCAATACTGTGAGGCGGAATCTGAAAGAGTTTGTAATTCCACAAATGTTAGTTTCCATAAGTCGAAAAATAGATAACGTCGATAATATTTGGTTTTTACAAACACTAGTTTTGAGGTTAATGTTGATGAAAACCATCGAAAAGTTAATATTTGATTTTTATTTTCGCCTTCTAATACCGATTGAATCTTCCCAAAGTAATATAGAACAGCTCATTGATTCAGATTCGCGTGTCTGGTAACTTGTATGGATTGATTAAAATAATCGAAAGTAACTCGATTTGTTTCATTTATTAATCGTATCACTTGTTGATTGGAATAAATCTTGACCCACTGATTGTCGCTATCCGTTCCTTCGGCTTTTTTGTTATTTTGCGGACGCAGTTTTAGATTAGTCTTTGTTGTAGCACATACTAGACATGGTTCTTTAAATGGTCTCTGTAGTTTTACTTATAACAATTTCGTAGGCTCGGGTTTATTTATATACACAAAAGCTCTGGCTTTTATATCATATATATATATATATATACAAAATCTGCGACTTTAACATCATGCGCATGCGTGCGCTTATCATAGCATTCTTTATAAGATTCATAGTGATGTTTTATTTTAAGTCCAGCTTTGATCCACGCTGATTGCAATCGTTCTTGCATAATTACTTTATAATCAGTTACGTTCATATATTGAGAAATAGGCGGCTGAAATTCAAGATGAATTGGCATATTTTTCAGCCGTAAATACACCAGATTAAAAAGCGCTTCCGGTTTATATGATGATATTATATTAATTAATGTACCGTTAAATCTTTCCACTAGACCATCTATTCGAGAATGATAATGTGATGTGCTAATTTTTAATATATTAAATAGTTCCTTTATTAACTAAAAAAAATCACTTTGAAAATTTTTCCGTTGGACTATGAGCAGTTTCTTTGGCGCTCGGTACCTTAAAATAATGTTTTCTACAATTATTCTTGCCACTGTTTCTGCTTTCTGATTTTGCATTGCATAAGCCTCAAGCCATTTAGTTAAGTAATCACAAAACAAAATGATATGTTTGTTTCCGCTAGTTGTTTCTGGTAGAAGACCGGAAATATCCATTGCTGTTATTTCCATTGATGCTTCTGGCACGGACATAGGCTTTAAAGGAACCTTTATTTTCCGTCCTGTGTTTTGTCCAGTTAAACATACTGCACATGTATGACACCATTGTCTAACATCTTTTTCCATAGTATCCTAACAATACTTTTGTTTCAATCTTGATAGTGTTTTTCGAGATAATAAATGCCCTTCTAATGCTCCATCATGATACAACAGCAGTAATGCTTTTCGATGTTTTGTAGGAACAATAATTAATAAATTTTCAATTTTTACACATTTTAACAAACCACCATGGACAAACTATCATGTGATAAATATTTTCCCCGTGTTTATTAGCATCATAATAGCCTATGTACCAATTTTCAGATTTTTAGTTTGTCATAAATTAATTTTGACATGGAGAAAGTTAATTTAAAAAAGTATTTAAAAAAATTATTTTTATTCTAAATTTATTAAAAATTGCTTTGGAGTGTTATTTTATTTTAATGTGTGAACATACAAAGCTTTATCTATCCTGTGTAGTCAGGTGGTGAGTTAAACTGGTTCTTATTCGTTCGAAACAGTCCCTTATTTTCCCTTGGTCGCTTCATTTCTCATACTGTTTGCCACTTGCGAGTTGACCTCTACTCGAGTCAGAGTAAAATAATCGGATTATGCATTTCCGTTATGCATAAAGCCACTTTTAGTTTGATATGTATATTGCTTTTTGCTGCAGAATATTTCTGCCCTGTCGCCTATATTCTTTATCAATTTGAATAATACGGGGCACTTTTAACACGTTTCGGCATTTTAATTTTATTTTACAAAGAATAATTTGTAAATTCATAAATCACCATAAAGTTAAAAATATAAATCTTGTTTTTTCCTCCAGAGCATAATTATGTTAAATCAAATCTTAATAAAGATAGTAAGTCATTAAAGAAGTAGTGAGAAGTAGTAAAACAAATATAAACAATTAAATAAATAATTAATAATAAAATGGAATTAAGAAATGATGCTATATATCAAGTAGTTGGACCAAGAGGTTGTGGAAAGACTTTATTTGTATACAATTTATTACAATCGAACTTGTTCAAATCGAAATTCAACAAAATATATTGGCATAGATGAGCTGACGAAGAACATGGACTTATTCAAAATCAATTCTGTAAATTTAAAATGACAATAATTAAAGGATTTGATAAAAATTGGTCAAAGGCTATGTTATTATTATCGATGATCTATACCAGGAAGCTAATAAATAAAAGGATTTTAATAATTTATTTACAAGAATTGCTCGACATATTGGAGTTACTGTTATTTTCATTACTCAAAACTTGTTTCATCAAGGGGCGATCATAGAACTCGTAATTTAAATGTGCAATACTTGGTTATTTTTAAAAACCCTCGAGATACAACTATTACACAACAAAGTCCTGATGAATTACGTATTAGAACTGATATTTTCAATGAGAAAGGTGCTACGATTTATAAACAAAATTGAAATCTGAAAATAATTACTTGAAATGACGTTTAAAAAAGTTATTGTTCAACGTGAAAAATCAACAAAGAAAAAAGTTACAAAGAAAAGGGTTACTAACCGTAAAATAATAAAAACGAGTAAGAAGATTGTTAAAGATAAAAATTCGATTAAAATATAAACAAAACAACTAGATGAAAAATGTATTTAATATAAAAGTTGAACGTAGTCTACCATACTTTAATGCTTTGATGAAGGCTCCTAATAATAAAAGAATGAATATTTTACAGAATTTTCCTTCATTTGTTATTGATGATCAAGTTGAAGTTATTGTTAATGTAGTTCGTGGTAATGTAAACATTACTAAAGTTAAAAAACTTGTATTACAAAAACATAAAAGATCACTTTTATCTTTAGTAAACACTAAGAATCGTCGTCTGATGCGAAAAATAATATATAAACAAAATGGTGGATTTTTGGGGGCATTAATTCAAATAGTATTATCTGCAATAAGTGCAATTTTATTATTAACTTCTTAATGGGTACCAAGAATTCATTACCGGATAAACATAATTTAGATTAAAATATTTTGACAACTTGTTGTAATAATGAAGGAAACATTAACAAAAAATCGAAACACAGTGAAAAAGCCATAAAACGTATGAACAGACCCAAAACATCCCGCTGGTTTTGGTAGTGTAAGAAAACTGGCAAAGGAAGTAGTTAATTCAAAGAAAGAAACTCAGAATTGGTTATCGGGCAAATGGCGTACAGTTTAAATAAACCAATGTTGAAGAAATTCAAAACCCGTAGTTATAAAACAATGGGAGTTGATGATTTATGGCCAATGGATTTGATGGAAATGATACCATTCTCTAAAATTAATAAGGGATACAAATATATTTTGACATGTGTTGATATATTTAGTCTATTCGCTCGTGCTATTTCAACAAAAACCAAATCTGCCAATGAAATGACTGAAGCAATCAAGGAATTATTTATTGATGCCAAGCCTCGCAATTTACAAACTTATTTGGGTATGCAATTAAATAAATGAATTAAATAAAATTTATTCTTTAGGTAAAGAATTTTATAATAGTAAAGTTAAAGAAATAATCAAAGGAATAAATCATTACTCTGCATTTTCTAAATTTAAAGCTGCCCTCGTGGAAAAATTTATTGAACTCTAAGAGATCGCTTGAAAAAACATTTCGTATGTAAAGAAAATAAAACCTGGATAAATGTTTTACAGAAAGCAATTTATAGCTACAATTATTCGCCACATACGGGTTTAAATGGAATGCGACCAACTGATGTTTATTCAACGAATAATATAGATAATTGGATATCACAACAATCTGATTCTATCATTAAAAAGCCTAAATACAAAATGGGTAATCACGTTAGAATAAGTAAAATCAGTGTTTCTCCATTCATCAAGAATTTCGACAACAATTGGAGCGATGAAGTACAAATCTCAGAAATTGATACGAATCAGAATCCTGTAATGTACTTTATCAAAGATGATGAAAACAATCAAGTTAGTGGAAAATTCTACGAACAGGAACTCCAAGTTATAGAAGCCCCTACTGTATTCAGAATTCAAAAGATATTAAAAACCAAGAATGTTGGTAAATATAAACAATACTATGTTAGATGGCATGGATATGAAACTCCAACTTCGATATCTGAAAATCAATTAATTAAATAAATATTATGAAAGAAAACCAGTTTTATATGATTTTACCTAGTAATAGTTGTCCTCTTATTTTTCCTAATAATGAAGCTAGTAATTTTAATGTCGAATTTCAAAATCCTATTTACTTGGATGGTGAGTGGGAAGTTGCATTGATTGATTTTACTTTTGTGTATAAAACATTTCCGTTTTATTGTAATTCTTACCTAAGTTATGAAACGATGACGAGTGTTACTGAAATAAAATATTGGAAAATAAATAATCAAAATGAAACTTATGAATTAATAAATCCTGAACATACCCCTGATGTTAAAGTTTTTATTGAAAAATATGAGAACTTGGTTATTATCTGTCCACATGTTCCATTTAAATTAACATTCCCTGACATTCAATATGCGTTTAGTTTTGAATTAAAATCTATATCCATCATTAATAAAGATGATCATTGTCAATTAAAATTACCAAAATTTACAGATGATGGAGTTATGGAACAATTCGGGATAATAATAAGTTATGAAGAAAAAACAATATTTGAAAAATATTTTGAAGATAATTTACTCAAAACAAATTATCTGATTTACAAGGACATTTAATGTCATTTATTAAATTAGAAATTGAAAACAATGAATTGGTTAAAATAAAACTTGCAGATAACATTTCAAATATATATTTTGACAACAATTTAATCAAAACCTTAAGATTAAATAAACAAACTTTTAGTGATAAAGACATCGTTGGTAATAAAGTTCCAAGATTATTACATCATCATCAACAAATGTTCATTTATTCGAATATTATTGAACCAATAACTGTTGGAGATGTTAGAGTTCCTCTATTAAAATCAATTTGGGTTAAAAACTATGAACAAGGGGAAACTTTACAATTTAAAATGAAGAATCCAATGTATTTACCAATTTCAACTTCAACTATAAACAACATTGAAATTAATATTCGCGATGATAGTGGAAAATTAATTAAATTTAGTAAAGATACCAAAACACATTTAGCAATAAATTTTAGAAAAATAAATGAATAAAGATTTTTATATAAATCTACCGAGTAATAGTTGTCTTCTTACTCATCCAAATAATAAAGCTGATAAATTTAAAGTTGAATTTCAAAATCCAATTTACTTAAAAGGTGAATGGCAAGTTGCTCTGACCGATTTCAAATTTGTATACAATAATTTTCCATTTTATAACAACTCAAATATTAAATATAGTAAGAGCACATTGCATACAAGTTATGAATAGTTTTACTATAACGATGCAAAGAATGAATATACAATTAGTCACGACTCTATATTTTATCTAGTATACATTGATAGAAATACTTTAAATGTTAATTGTAAATATTTTACATTTAAAATTTTATTTGACAGTATTGCAGAAGCTCAAAAATTAGGATTTAATAAAAAAGAAGTAAATTTTGTTGAAATTGAATCAAACTAAAATGAGTAATCCTGACATTGTAAATTTTTATAGTAGTAGTCAATCTGGTGAAGAACTACAATATTTTATAGGTAAACAATATGCAACCGGTTAGTTGAAAACAATAGATAGATTTGCATTACCTTTTCTTAGACGTATAGGCAATCATGGTATGAAAACGGCAAATGACGTAATAAATAATAATTCTGATTTTTTACCTGCTTTAAAATTAAATTCAATATCTGAAATTAAAGAATCTTTACCTAGTGTTAATAAAGTAAGTGATGTATTTAATCATGAAAATGAACAAAAAGAAGGGACACTTAAACGTAGAAAGATTATGAAGAAACATATAAACAAAAGAATGAGAGGATTCGGAACTTCGGAACTAAAAAGTTTAAAATAATTAGACATTTCTCTTATTGGTATAATTCCATATGAATCAAAATACACATGATGTTTCTTCGATGCTAAAATCCAATGACTTCCTTTATCATTAGTTGTTTGTAAATTAAATATTAAATTAGGTTTAAAAGAGAATATTCTTCTTTAATTTTCATTGAAACTTATGCTGTAGGTAAATCAATTTTGAATTCAATTGGACTTAATTCTTTATCATCAATCTTAAGATATTTTTTAATTAATTAATTCATTTTTTAAATAAACCATCAAGTTCATATGCGCCTGGAGGAATAAGAAATAAATTAATGAATTTATCTGGTCCTTAAACTCCAAATTCATTATTTTCATTAGTTATATTAAAAATAATATTATCGACGAAAAACCATACAAATCTCATTTCATAATTATATTCTAAATTTAATTCAAGAGGGACTGGAAAAGAAGTGGTAAAATTTGAAAATATTGAATTAAATCTTAAATACGTTGAATATTTAGTTGATAAAATATTCGATAATTTTTCTAATTGTTGTTCCATTTCTTATCATGGAACATTAATCATTTTACCATTTTTAGGCATAATTTCTACTTGTTTTTCAACGAAAATAACACAATAGCATTTCCCTTTAAAATCATTATGTTTTTCCATATCTATTGTTATATGCACACTATTAATTGCTAATTGTAAAATTGTTAATTTTATATCCGCCATTTTCAATTCCACAATAATATTCATCAGGAACCCAACCACATACTTGCACAAATTATTCTTGAAATCTGAATCTGTCATTATAAAATTTAAGATGGAAGAAATTGGTCCTGAACTTTAAATTCTTTCAACTTCAGAAGGACCTATTTTTATAGCTATATCATTAAATAAATTAAAAAACCAATTATGTTCAACTGCAAAAAAATCACATTTAATAGCAGCAGCATTCCCTTGAGCAGCAACAGCATGTTGATATCCAGTTATTTTTACTTTATAATATATTTCTGCATTACATATATCTAAAGGATTTGATGATTGATTTGTATTATAATATAGTTTTCCAACATTATTAACAGCTTGTGCACTTGCAGTTGATGAAAAAACTTCAATCATATCTTTTTTACGAATATCATGATTAAAATTAATATGTTTATCAAAATTAAATAACGTCATTTATTTATTATAGTATTTTTTAATAATTTTATTATATTTATCTTGATTTATTAAACGATGATCTAATAATTGTTTCAAAATATTAGTTGTTTGATTCCATGTATTATTATACAGGTTTTTTAGTAGCTAATAATTTTTGTAATGATTCAAATAATGTAATTGAATTTATTCCTTTTCCTGATGCATTAAGAGATGATTCAAGTATTTCCAGAGATTTTTGATGCATCAGATGTTGATGCATTGGATGTTAGCTTTTCTTTCTCTTTTATTAGCTTCTAAAAGTATAGTTTTCAATTCTTGGAAATAAGCGAGTTGAGGACTTATAGCACTAAACATTAATTCCACAAAGGTTTTTACAGTAGAAATATCAACAATTAAATTTTCTTTGGTAAATATTTCCTTATTAAACCCAAAAGCATTACCTTTAATACATATTTTAAGATCTTGAGTTAATTCATATTTCTTTCCGGTTATTGAATTGAAAATATAAAACTTGTTATCTTGATATGTAATAATAAATTTAACATCTCCAACCACCATCTTCCTTCCTTTACTATCTCCTTCAGGAATAAATATTTCATGTAGAACTGGTTGGCTTTTTATAATACTATATGCATTATTTTTTAATTTTAATATGAAACTCTGGGTTTTTTTTTATCACTTAATGGTTTCATTGATGATACCACTATACTAAAATGTTTTTGTTCATCAATAATGTTTTCATTCCATTTTTCATTTGCTTTTTCTAATTTTTTAATTATATTAATATTACTATTACTAATATTATTATTTAAATCAGGATCTAAAACAATTACCTTACAGTATTGAACCATTTTAATTATATTATTTTTAAATGTATTTCTTTTGTTTCAGTATGTAAAGCAATATAATTATATCTACGCCTCCAGTGTTTTTTATATGTATTATTAAAATCTATTCTATCTATAATATTTGTAAATTGATCATTATAAATATTATCTTGATCCTTTTTATTTAATTCAAAGAAAATAAAAAAAATTGAATTACCACGAATTGATCTTCTACCTAATTCGTAATTATTTTGAGATAAATAAATACAACAACCATTCGTATGTCTTCATCTTGTAAAGTATGATTCTATTATTTCTTGGTTTTATCATTAACTCAATCATCAAAAACAATTAAATTCTTTTTGGTTTTATTAAGATCTTCACATGGAATTATATCTGAAAATTTATAACTCATTGTAAAATTTATTTCATTATTTTCTGAAGGAAATGATTCACATAAATCACTTAATATTATATCTTCTGGAATTTTATCTTGATTTTTAAATATTTTCATGATGGTTTTTTAAGATAAATGATTTTTAAATCCATGATATAATAATTGAACTTCAGGTTGATGAATGGTTTTACTAAATATAATTAAATTATTATAATCTAAAGAATTAGGGTATAATAACATTTTTAATAATAAAACACTTTTTCCACATCCAGATGAACCAATAATTAACATACGAAATGATTTTGGTAACCGGATTATGATTAAAATTTGGTTAATTATTACTCCAAAGTGGTAAGATTTCATCAAATTTAGTAATAACCATTTGTATCTTTATTAATTATTGGATTCTAAATTTTGTTTTCCCATTTTTTTCAATAGAGTTTGGAGTTCATCATCATTATCAATATCATTAATTGATCGTAAATATTTTATAAGTGCTTTAGATTGAAATTTATCTATAACAGAGCCCGAACCGGAACCAAAACCAAAACCAATATTATTATTTGTTTTAGATTTAATGAATTCAGTTTCTGTTTTGGCTTTTTCTTTTTCTTGATCTATTTTTTGTGATTCTTTTGCATTTTTCACAACTGTTAAAATTCCACTCACCGCACCAGCAGCTGCAGTTATTCCTCCGAAAATTAATGGTAATAATGCAGCTAAAAGAAGAATTCCTCTTTGTTTAATTTATAAATACTTTATTTGTTTGATTTTTTCTTTTGTAATAAATAAATTTTTATCTTTATATTTAATTGCTTTGTGTTTATTTGAATCAATAATAGATTTTAGTTTTAATTGAATTTTATTATCTTCTTCATCATCATCATCATCCTTCAATTTTTATCTTATAAAAATGGTTATTGAATTTGATTTTGAAAACAAAAAAATAGGAAATGGAATTTTTCTTTACCCAAAAGGCGGGAAAGTATATAATAATAGCGATTATTATGATAGTGGTGATGAATATGGTGGCAAAGGAGGAGGTGGAGGAAGAGGAAAATTAATTGATGCTTTATTAAATAATAATAATGATGATAATGATGATGATAGGAATTTATTTCTAGATGCAATTAATACAAAACCAGAAGTTTTTTGTAATTCTCTTTGGTGCATTCTTCCTAGTATTTCTTCTCCTTTTAAATCACATATCTTGTATGTAATAGGTTTGGTATTATAAACTTTCTTTATTATAAATATTTCTTTACTCCACTTCTGTGTTATTCCTTTTTCAAACTTGTTTTTCCATCTGAATATTCTTAGTCGATCTCCAATATTAAATTTTTGTTTTTCATCATCATCTATAAATTCTTGGATTATTTAATCAGGATTATTACTTGCTTCCATTGGACTTTTTTTTATTCCTCGATGAAATTTATTATTATAAAAAGAAATTAAATTTTGTAAAATATCAATCCAAATACGATTTCCTCTTTCTGTAAATTTTTTATACATTAGAGATTTAAGTGTTCTATTGAATCGTTCTATAATAAGATTACGTGATGAACCTCGTGTTCTTTCATTTGGTTGATTGAATGTTAAATACATTTTTATATCATTTTCATCTAAAAACTCTTGGAATAATTTATTATAGAATTCTTTGCCATTATCAACATATAATTTATTAGGAATTCTATTTGGATTAGATTCAAATATTGAAAGAAAAGCTTCTTGAATTGTTTCGGCTTTTTTATTTTTTATTGGAATACCACAAGCATATCTAGTATATAAATCTATAATTGTTAAAATATATTTAAAATCATTATTATTTTTAGAATTAACTGTTTCAATTAAATCTGCCGACCAAATATCATTCTTATTAAAAACTTTGATCTTTAAATGTTTTTATTATTTCTGTATTCTTTATGTAATTCATTCGCTAAAGTAGTTTTATTTTCTGATATTTCTCCACTTCCCCCAACCCCTAAAACGATCTTAGCTTTCATTGCTCCTTTTGCAATAGCTCTTGAAAATATTTCTCCAATTGTTGGTGATGGAATTTCATTTAAATCTTGAATTAAATCAATATCGGCTTTTTGTCGTTTTTTTAGATTTTTATTACGGTATGCAATATCATGGCGAAAGGCAGCTTCATCAACACTATTTATTGGTTCTTCTCCTGGTTTTGGAAAATCATTTGAATTAGACTTTTCATCCCCATCAACATTTAGTCTCTGAACAATCTCCATATTCTTATCATAACGAACTTAGGAGACGTACTGCGGATTGTCCATAATCGATAAATATTCTTTTTCGTTTTTACAATTAAGATCGGTCATTACCCGAGTATTTTATTAAATTTCTCTAATGAAGTGGTAGAAAAAAACATTAGGAGTTTCCCGCAATTTGAAGGTGTTGCATTTACTAATGAGATTTAAAATAATGAGACTTAATATTCGTTAAAAATTATTTTATTCCATTTTGATAAATTCTTCAAAACAAAAACTAGAAATTGGTAATGTATGATCTATATGCCAATAAAAACCTTGATTTTCCCAAGTCATTTCATCATAAAATTGAAATTCAATCATTGATAAAAATAATCTATTGTACATCCTAAATATTAATATTTCATTAGTGTTTGACTTTCTTTGTTTTGTAATAATGCTCTTCTAATACTCCCATATAAATGTGTTTTTAATTTACATTGATAATTATGTTTTAATATATTTTATGTCGTTCTAATATTAAATCCCAATTTAATTTTCTATAATTATATCATAAAACTTTCGATAATATGCTTTACCCTGCTCTCTTTCGCACTCTTTGCATTGAGAAATATAAACATATCTTTATCTAAAAAACATTTGCTGCATGTTTTCAAAGACATTTTTAAATCTCATTATTTTATTAGGAATTTAGTAAACACTAGCATGTACTTTTTAAAACACACTTGAGCCCAATTGACCCAGATAGTTGAATTTTGGTAAATGATGTTCACCAGGATATTTTGACCGTGGGAAATCAGGGAATTTTGAACTTAAGTTTTGTAAATCTCCGCTTCTTTTTCTTTAAAATCTTTTAAATTATTTAAATGTTTTTGAGTTTTACATGTTTCCAATATCTTCTAACAATATAATTTTCACACACTTGACAATATTTTCGATTTGATTTCATTTTTTTTAAATCGATGAATTTTATTTGATTTATTTCATTCATCCATTTTTCATAAAAAACAATCAACCAAATCCCAATTTTTATCTAAATTAATATATTCTCAATTACCAATATTTCTTCGACAAAATCATCAAAATCAACAAAATCAACTAAATCAACAAAATCATCTAAATTAATTTTTAAAATCAATTAGTTCATAATTCATTTATAATTATAGTTCATTTATAATTATTTATTGATATTATATTTACCGTTTTATTTGTTTTTCTTGTAGTTTTACTTGTTATTGGTTGTTTGCTAGTCATAGTTGTTGAAATCATTCTATTCATTCTTTTCTTTGAACTCATTTTTATTTATTTACGCGATGGTTTATTTATTTATTTTTGTTAAAATGTTTGTTTTTTTTAGTTTTTCATATTTCATTGTTTTTCTTAGAAGTTCATATTCCATGTTTCATTGTTTTCTTGGTTTTTCTTAGGAATTCATATTTCATTATTTTCTTAGTTTTTTTTCATTGGATTTCATTTATTTCATTTTACAAGTAGTGGTATTATCACCCAAACCAGCCACACATAATTATTAGAATTTTTTCGGGAATATCTATTCGCTACGATTATTATGTGACTGTGACCTTGGGATGTACTTTTAACTTGACCTTCACCTTTGGAATTTAATGTGTGTATCGGGTTGTGTGTTGCTATAAATAGAAGGTTTCCTAGCGACCGGCTCCGTTCCGTGCCTAGCAACAGATTTTAAAAAACCGGGTTTTACAATTATATATTTGCAAGGAAAGATTTGGAGTTTCGATAAAATTCCTTGGGTGGTGTGGCTGGTTTGGGTGATAATACCACTACTGAGGTTCGAATATAAGTAGGTAGATGTGTCCCATCTGGCGCACTTTTTGGTACCCTCTCCTCTAAACAAAAAATTTTTGAAACTATAAAGTTGGTGATTGTTTGTACCAATACGAAATTTCGGTACAGAAAACTAAGTGTTTTTTCGTAACAGTCCTTATAAGATTTATGAGTTAACGTTGTGTCCTTCAATGGGATTCGCTTAGCTTTTAGGCATTTTGATTTTCATAGTAAACTATAGCATTTGGGTCTAAGGAATACCCATTCGTCATAACCTTCTCCTTTGCTTTCATCCTTGAATTTATCTATGACCGAATCGAGTTTTTTAGTGTAAAGTGGGTGATTAGACGGATAATCAGAGGTGTCCAAAAGATTATCCTTAATCATTTCAGACAAAAGAATGTCCAGTTTACAATTTTTGATTTTGGAAAAGAAAGAGTCAGTATCTCCAGCAACAATATTAATCTCGCAGTTAAATTTGATGTCGATTCGTTTCCAAATCTGTATACTGTAGCTCGTAAATTCGAGTTTGGACAAATTAAGTACTGATTGTCCTATATAACTCGGTTGATCTAAGCATACCGAGTCAGGATTTAACAAAGCAGCAATTAGATCATCAGCAATTTTGTTATTTTTTTTGAAAATTTAGTTTAGAGGCATATGTAATCATCTGTATTACATAATCTTAAATTCATTCTTTTTTTCAGGTTTTCAACGGTTTTACTATACAAACTATTATTTAGGAGCTTATAATAATTTTTATCTAGCGTGTTTGTAATTTTTGCTCTTAGCTCTGTATTGGTATCAATGTAGCTTTTAAAAATAGGAGACTGTTTGAATCTTACAGCTCGCCAATGAATCACATAATTCTTTTTTGGTTAATGAGTAAATGACAATTTTTCAACCTTAGATCCCTCAGGTTTCATTTTCTCAGCAGCAATAGGAAAGTCGTCTAACTTATCGTGAAGATCAGAAAGAATTTCAAGATCTACTTCAAGAGTACGACTAAGATTGAAGAGTCAAAGTCAAAAAATCAGACAATATTGAATAAAAACTATCAAGTATCCAACTGAATTCGCCACAAGGTAAAGGTTGACTTAAAGCCAACCATATAAATTATTAATATCTATATAAAGTAACTCAGTGCTTTCAGCAGTTTTTACAAAGTGTTTATTAACAAAAGTAAGACCTCCACGGATACCACCTTCATAGAAATTATAAATTTCCATGTCTTGCAATAATTCAATGAGTTTATCTAAAGTTATTAACGCAGAACTCCAAGACGTTCCAGGAATACCAAAATAATTTAAAGGCTCTAAACTATTATGCGCTATAGATTTCGGCAAAAATTGTTGGAAAAAGTCAGCTAAAAGAAAGCAATCGAGTTTCAAGTATATCATCATATAGTCAAGTAAATTTACACATTTAGTTTCAGTCCAAATTAATTGAGCTTTCTCATATTCAACTTCACTCACTCCTTCCCAGATTGGAGGCAGTTCATAAATATTTCAAAGGACCTCTAAGCTAGTGGCAAAATTGTACGGAAAAAAGTCTGGCATACGGTCATTATATGATTGAGACTGGCAATGTGTAACGATAATAATTTTCTACATGATTATCCAACAGCGCATCCAACAGCAAATCCAACAGCCTATCAAACATATCATCTAACACTCAGCCAACTGTTCATTAAATTAATAAATATATACTTATATACGTTCTTGTTCTTATTCACTATTTTTGTAATTTTTTGTGTTTACATTATATTTTAGTTTGTTTTATTTATTTTTGCTTTTGTAATATATAGTTTAACTTACATTACATTGTGATCACATCATGTTAAACTATATTTGTTAGGTTCGTAAGTGGGTTGTATGTCTAACACATGTATCTCTAACTACAAATTTTAACTTATGCCTATTACAATTAACTAAGACAACACACGTTCGGAAACAAAGTTTATTAATTTAATAAATAAACATACAATATGTTTAATAAATTGCAAGTAAGATAAATAAAATCAATAAATTTAATGCACAAAATTGATAAGCCGCAACAATTTTGTTTTGCTAAATCAAAGATATCGGTTAGGTTCAATCGTCAAAAAGTATTTTTAAGTGGTAAGAGCTAGATTCTAATTTATCTACAGCTTTACTCAAAAGTGAATAAACAAAATGATCGATGCCAGAATTTAACGCGGCTATATAAAATTGTTACAATTGATAAATTTTGTACAATAAACAAAACGCAAAGGCAAGGGTCGTGAACCTTTTCATTGTTAAGAACAAACTATTAAATTTTGAGCAGATTTAAAAAATTAAAGAGTTGCGTGAAAAAATACCATGGTATATACTTCATTCAATATGCATACAGTGTAACTTAATAATATAACAAACAAAAAAATGTTTTCTTTAATATATTACATTTTATATCTAATATTTTATTCAGGTACCTTAAAAAGAAAGAACGTTAATGATGATAAAGAAAAGAACGAAAAGCCAAAATTTAAAGATGTCAATTTATCTTTGGGTATTTTATTCTTTGTTAGAGTGGATGGAAAAAAGCCTGTTGAATTTATAGAATACAACTTAAATTATTTGTGTTGTCCAATAACTTATATATTTAAGGTAATTTGATTAAATGTTTCTATTTTAATAAATTATTTATTTATTGCTAGGAACAAGTAACTTTTGAAAGATGTTTTTACAATGCTAGATTCTCAAAAATTAAATTTGATGATAAAATGAAATTAGGTCAATTTTTCACCAGAATGCATGAAAATATTCAATGTGATGAATACAATATATATGTATGTCAAATATGATTTGGATATTATGCCTGACGACGAGAGGATAGGCATAATCAATTGCATGATTACTGTGTTTATTCAAGGATATACTGTATACAGAGACCGAATCAAACCTATATGGAAGATTATAAAAGCAGAAGAATCGTATGATAATGATTGTTAGATAAATTATTAAATTTTAATGTATTATTTGTTTGCTTTTGTATGTGAAGATAAAAGATTTCGAAAATATAATAGTCAAGTAATAATACTACTAACAGAAAATTTAAAATGTCATGTATATGTATTATTTTCCACACATGTATAATTTAATATAAATTTAGATTGACCTATATAGATTTTTTCTAAGTATTTAAAATTTTGGGCTATTTGATTTGGAGAAATAGTTTTAGAGATTTTTAATTTAGTTTATTTGAGTTCTATTATTTACATGGAAAAGTTCAAATATGATAATTTCTTAATATATATATATATATATATATATATATATATATATATATATATATATATATATAATATATATATATATATATCTAAAATTTAATTACTGATAAAGTATAATCCTCAATAAATGATATATTAGTTATTTTAAAGTATGGGATATTTTTCCCATGGGAAAGTTGAAGCATGATAATATCCCAATGTATAAATCTAAAGTTTATTTGTTGAAAAATTTTAATGCTAAAGTTATAATAATTAAAATTCAAAATATTTCATGGTTGTGTGTGTATAATTCACATTGTATATAAAACTTTTTTAAGTGTTATTGCTGTCATATATAAATATTATATTGTTAGTATATAAATCTATTAAATGTATAAATTATTAAAATATGTCTTCAAATAATAATGTTGCTGTATAGTATATAAAACATTTTTCTAATCATTTCAATTAAAGAAATTTTAATTTGGTAAAGTTTTTCTAGAAAATTTAAGTTTTGGGAAACATTTTCTAGGGATTTCGAGTTTTTGGATATTTTTCCTACCGAAAATGTTATTTTTAGATAATAAAAGAATCCCATGAATATTGGCATTAACTTGTATCAAATTCCTCTATATTTATCGATAATCCTCACAAAAATACATGTAATATTAAAAATTATATAAAATTTTTCATGTATAAAATATTTGTATAAAAATGTGTATGTATTTTGATATGTATGTATTATTATTTTCTTCATATATAATATTTGACAAATTTTCTAAATATTTAACAACTTGTAAAAATAAAAATTAATTTTTGGGAAATTTTGGGTTGGGAAAATTTTTCAATGAATTTTAAGTTTTGGGGGAATTTTTTCAGTTGAGAGACTTTTTCTAAGGATTTGGAGTTTTGGGATATTTTTCCTATAGGAAAGTTGTATCATGATATTATTCTTGTATATCCTTAATGTTCAGTTGTTGTTGACAATAGAATCCCGTGAATATTGACATTAACCTGTATCAAAATTCTCTATATTTATTAATAATCCACTTTTAAATACATGTAATAATAATAAAAATATAACATTTTCTATGTATAATTTATTTGTATTTTTATAAGTATTTTGAAATGAGTGTATTATTATTTTCGATATATATATATATATATATATATATATATATTTGACAAATTTACTAAGTATTTAAAAACTTCTAAAATAAAATTAAAGTTTTGATTTGGGAAACTTTTTCTAGGGATTTTGAGTTTTTGGATATTTTTAAGTTGGGATATTTTTCAGAAAGGAAAGGTTTTTTATATAATAACCTTGTATATCCTCAATGTTTAGTTGTTGTTGACAAATATGTTGAACTATTCAGTTATTATTATTTTATAATTTCAATTTAAAAACTACCACACCAGACCCTGCGGGTCTGGTGGCTGGCGGGCGGGGCTATGTTTTCAAATACTTAGAAAAAAAAATTTATGTTGACCTACATAAACTTTTTCAAAAATGTTTTTATATATATTAGAAATATTTTGACAATTTTTGTTGCCGGCATATTTTTTTCGAAAATTTGGCTATGTTTAAAAAACAGCCGAAATTTGAACAAATTTTAGAAAATTCGCCTGTTTACAAATACTTCGAAAAATTTTGAAATTTTTTTGTGACCTACTTTATTTTGATTGGCTCCCTAGGGAAAAGTATGTATGTCAAAAATTTTATATATAAATTTTTGTGACCTACATAAAATTTGTATTCAGCCTAGATATTTTACAGGGGGTCTGTGTTAGCGGTGACTTATCATGCTACTCATAAGTATGCGTCAAATTGATCATTTCTTTAAGAAAACTGAAGACAGTGTAAAATATTCCTCCACCACGCCTACTCTACCCTTCTTGGCTCCCACAACAATCTTCAACGAACACGTATCTTCTGCGATTTCTGGTTCTATGAAACATTCGTCTGTAACGTCTAATTCACCTCACTTGGATCCCACAGCTATCGTCAATCTCAATGAAGAAGTCTCTTTATTGATCCCACCAAAACAGAAAGTGAAGATGATGCCTATTTTGCGTTTGGAACCAATGAAACCTCTTAATGTTGATTTTTCTACTAATGAGAAAAACAATCATCAATTCTTCCCAGGGTGGTTTGACTTATTCTCTAGGCTGGAGTGGGATACAGAAGTGAAAGGTGCATATTTTCATCGTTGTCGGCGAGTGTACCAACAAGGTATCTCTAGAAACATGAAGAGTGAAGATACTTACAATACAAAAGGATTTGCAACATGGCCAAAGGCCACGGATTGATTTAGAAAATATGAAAAGACTCATGCCTACTGTGAGGGTATGTACAAATTTTGTAATTTAGTGAAAGGTGAATGTGTTCTGTCACAACAAACTTCTCAACTTGCAAAGGAAAAGCAAACAGCGACTACTTGTTTGACTCAAATATTTTCATCATTACAATTCCTGGGACACCAAGGTCTGGTACTTCTTGTTTATGAAGAAACTGACAGCAATTTCAAACAGCTACTGAAATTCTATGTCATGACTCACTAGAACTTCTATTGTGGATGGCCAGGAAAACTACTTGGACATCAGTGGAAGTTCAAGAGTAAATCTTACAACTTATGTCTCATACAATTCTTTAAACATTAGCCAATGAAATAAATAAGCGAAAGTACTTTGGAATTATAGCTTAAGAAATAGCAGACTACAGCCGACAAGAGCAAATGACCATATGCCGTTGTTCTGTGAGCTATAACCTTGATCTTGACGAAATGTTATTTGGCATGTATACCTTAATCGCTGTGATGGTTCAACCATCTTCAACACTATCAAAGATGCACTTCAACGGCTGAATGTGAAAATGAAGACCTTCCTCCCAAAGAAACCCCATGTTCTCATCTGTTGCAGAGTTTCTAGAATGTGAGAAAAAGTAACTGCGGACATTAAGCTCTACAATAACCTTCAGTACAATTTCTCGATTCCGCGAAACGTTGATAATCATTGAAAAAATGTTGGAGATTATGGAGAATGAATCAGAGGACAATGTCATTAAGTTGAAGGTAAGTGGCTTTTTGAGAAGACTCTCCGAATTTGATTTTCACATCAGTGTAAAAATTTCGTCTCTGTTGTTCGAAATCACTGACAGATTGAGTAGTAGTTTGCAGGCAGAAAGCTGTTCTGCTGGTGATGGATTACGGCTAGTGCATCACGCTATAATAGAGCTATCGTCACACAGAAAAGATAATGGGTTCGACTTTCTGTGGAAGTCTTCCTTAGAAAGTTCAAATCAACTGGAAATCGGAGCTCCACAACTTCCTCTCTAGAAACCCCTCACTTTCAGTCGAGCGAACCTCACTTATTTTCCTTTCCAAAGGATTGTTATCGTGTTCAATTCTTTGAAGTTATCGACTTTAGTGTGATCAATCTAAAAGAGAGAATAGAAAATAAAGCTATTCCGGTGCTGGTTGCTATTGAAAATTTACTATTGTGCAGTTTCCGAGAAAAATCCATTAATGTCGCAGATTTGGATTTAGTTGTCAGCAATATGGCAAAGAGCTGGAAAAGATACGTTTATCAGCCCAGTTACTGGGTTTGAAATATTTTCGTGATAATATGAAAGACACAGAATTAGTGGCAATTGCAGAAACCATAAAGCAGATATGAAACAGTTAAGTGATGTCCATGATCCTTCAAGTGGTGAGACTGATCCAGTTTTACCTCATATGTTCAGCATCTACTACCACTGGCTAACGATCATTCAACTACTTGAAGCTACTAAAGACTCGTATTCGAAGTACAATGTCTCAGAAACAACTAAACCATCTTCTAATTATGTCAATTTATCGTAAGGAAGTGGACCAGCTTGACTTACCAAAGCTGTTGAATAAATTTATTCTGAAAAATGAAATATGGAGAAAAACCTTTGCACTATTACAACTTGTTCAGCTACTTGATTGACAGTTCATAAAATAATGCACTCTTTGTTCACCGTTGCTTCATAACTTTCATGTGGTTAATGGTTGATAAAGTTTTATTTGAATTTGAAAATGAGATCGGATTAGGGTCAACAATTTATTTTTTTTTTAAATTTATTGCTCATCCAACAATTAACACAGATCGACGCCACTGAAAATAATGTACTCAACCCGTATCATCATTCATCAAATTAACAGATCGAAATGCAATTCAGAACAATTACAGATGATATCCATATTACCCTTTGTAGAGGAATGTTTCTGCTAGAAAGTGCCATTGTTGCCAAAATAATGTATTTTATAAATTTTATTTAAATTAGGAAATTATATTTTGGAAAAAAGGAATATATTTTCAAAATATTTATTCAAATGATAAAATAATCTCGCATAAATATAAAAAATCCCTCTCAACATCTACAACTCACATCCAGTCCGCCTTTGATATAGAACGGTCTCATGCAACATTGAATATCCTCCATCCGATGTCGGGCACTGCTGCAGCTCAACAAATGTCGGAACAAATGCCTGTTTGCATTGATTAATCTCCTCACAAATCGCTTCTACAATTATTGGAGGCTCTCGGCAAGGATTAATATTCACAGACTTTTTATAACTGCAGCGGAATTCTCGAAGATTTTCTGTGCGGTTGATAATATTAATATCGGTAGCATTATGATATTGAATATTCTCATCTCTGCAACTGTTATTCAATGCCAATGGCATAATGGTAATATTGAGCATTTGGAGCAATTCGGTTACTGACTTGTTCGAGTGCATGGGAACGCAGAGACCTGATGCCAATTCCAATTGGAAATCCAGCTGATAAATTGATACCAATAAAATCTTGATAAAACTGTTGAAATGCATTAATAAAATTTTGATTCTGTGATTATTTGAATTCACACTAAAATTTATATGAAAATAAATAAAAAGTGCTACTAAATTAAGCGAGCCAATGAAATGAGAGCATTCGAATGGATTTTTTTAGAAATTTTTGAGATTTTTTGATTGTGCTTCGATATTGTTACGATGAATGGAGTATTTTATTTATATATTTTATAGGTTTATTTTTGGAATCGCAACTGTTACGGATGGAATTTGGAATTGATGATATTTTAATTTTAACATGTAATTAATTTTGTATTAAATTTAATTTTAAGTGAAACTTTACAATATTTGAGCCCAAAGTTTATAATGTACCTAACCATCAATAATTTTAAATCTTCTCTGTATTTTTAATAAACCGATTGATGATTGCATTTAACCATAATATTAAAATTAATTGGTTCCACGCAAAAAAATATTATTTAAATTCGGAAACAGTAGTTTATTAATACTATATAAATGGTTAATTAAACAATTAAACTTTCATGTGTAAATGTATTTTATTAATCATATTCTGGTGTGTGTTTATAACACAAAATAAGGAATACATTTATCTTTTTGAACAACAATTAAAAAAAATTCATTCTGAATCGGATTTTAGTTCATTTTTAATTGCTTTTCTCCTGAATCGAAAATTTTGTCCAAAGTTGATTTGATTATTTAAGCTTTGTTCCTATGTACAATTTTTATTAGCAAGCCAATTTTGTTGAAATCACTAATTTTTGAGTTGATCTTTTAATAAATCATTTAATCAAATTCCTTAAATTGCATTTTAAGGAAAATAGCTTAAACTTTAAAACTAAACTAAAACCTCAATTTGCGTTGTTTTTGAAATTTTGAAAAACAGTTAACGGCTCGTTGTGTTTCTAAACCAATGCAACTCATTTCACAAGCAATGGACATTTTTGTAGATAATGACCCTGACGAAAATCGATGCTTAACGGTTACGCGAACTATTGAAAACACTATCGATTGGTATAAAGAAATTTATATGGCAAAAACAGCTGCACAAGTTCAGCAAACTTTAGACAAGTTTTTAACTGTAACATTAAAAGAACCAAACCGGAACCAATCTACAGAAACGGTAATAGATTTAGAATCGTCAAGTTCATCGAATTAGAATTTTAAAAAAGTAAGTTACAAATTGTTTCTGTACAATGAATTTTATATTTTGTTTATTGAATGAATTTTTATGTTATTTTATTTGTTATTTAATGAATTTGTTGGGGTATTACGAAAAAAGCACAGTAAAATCAATAAAATACCAAAATGATAAAAGTGCAAAATTAATTAAAAAACTTACAAAAATTCGAAAGTAGTATTGATCGGGGAAATTGGTATGGTTGAACGCCAAATTGAGATACGAGTCCAGAAATAATCATAAAAATTTAGTGAGGGGTCCATAGAAAATAATATAAGACAAAAAACAAATTAATTTAAAAAATTAATTACTTACGGGAAACCCGAGTCAATGGGAAACCCGAGAGATGAGAAAAACCCGGCGTGTAGACGGAATAATAGAAAAGGGTAAATTGGCCTAAACAATATTAAATGGGCGTCACTGATTTATGGGGAGGTTATTATTTCCTAATTTGTAATTTAGTAATGTAGCAAACGTTGTTGACAAATGTCGGATAAGGTGGTCTGTGGGATGTAATTATTTTTAATAATTTATTATGGCAGCAAATGTTGTTGACAATTGTCTGAAAACAGTCTGAGCAGGACTATAAAAGGAAAAGACTATAAAAGCAAACGAGTAGTCTAGTCAGGTCAGTAAAAGAATCTAAACCCAAGTAAAGTTAAAAGTTATCTATCAGAAAAGGTGATTATCCATTACCTACCTTAAGGTAATCAAATTTATTCGGTGGTTGAAGGGTGCAAATAAATCACAAATTGTATATTTACAAAACATTGAAATAAATCGGATTGAGTTCTAACTGTGATAAAGGGCAAAAAAATTATTCTGTGTTGGATTTACTTATTTGATTTGAAAAGGACACGAGGAGTCAGAGGGAACCAACTTTCAATAATAATAACCCAACAAATTTATGTTTTATATTTTATTTAATATTGTAATGAATTTACGTATTATATTTAATGTTGGTTTTTGTATTACATATATACATGATTTAAATAAAAATGGTTTTAATCCAAGGGATCTTTTGTTTTAGTACTAATTAACAAAATACATTTTTATATGGAAAAATTAATTTGGATTTGCGTCGTCTTTCTTGGGGCCCAATTAACGACGCAAATCGAGGTTTTAGTGTAATAATTTTATTTATTTAATTTTTATTTTGAAAATGCTAACAAAAAATGTATTAAAAACTGTTTGTAATGTGAACGAATGAATAGAGATAAATATTTGATTTGCTATTTCCATAAATTATTTTATTGAATTTTCATAAATCTTTTTTTTAACTAATGCAAAATTAAAAATAAAAGCGCAACGCAAAGTGAAACAATTGCAAGAAAAGTAAAAATTTGGCATTTAATATATTAAGATAATTAATTTTGTAATGTGATTAGTTCATATTAACAAAAACATTTAAGGTAATTTAGTTTTGTTGAATTCCTGAGAAGATTCAACATAAATCCGGTAGCTATAAATTCTTGTGAATTATTCGAAGAAAAATATGTGAAAGAACTAACAGTTAAATTTTTTTATAATTCTTCAGAAATGAATGTTCAATACAAGCATACTTACAGGCTGTTGATAATATCATTTCTACATACCATTTTTCAATTCTCTCTATTTTCAGTTTTATTCAAACTATAAATTAGCATATTCTGGATACCTGATGCGGAAGTAAAACGAGTGGCGCTTTCATTTTCAAGAGGTTTCTTAACAGGTACGTACATAAGAAAAAATTACAATTCCACACCCGTCACAACTGACGTTGGAGTTGTGTTCAAATAGGGGATCGTCAGTTAAAGGTGAGCTATATTTCCATGATGCACCATGGTTCATGATGTACCATAAAATTTTTCGAGTTTTTTTTCTTTATCCGGTCCATTTTACGATTAGCTTATTTAATTTGAAATAATATCATCCAATTTTGGATAAATACCAATAGAATACACAAAAGAAAACAAATTAATTAAATAATCATGAGTTTTTAAGTGTCATGATATCACAGATTCAGTAGCTTTGTCAGTAGATATGTCCCATTAAATGCACTTCTCTGACTTTCTGGACGTGTACCCTTTCATGATTTCCTGGAAGAGGCTTTAGTGGAACCTTTCTACGATTTAGGCTAATCTACATATTGTCTATCCCTGCACCTGTGATTTTCCTGTCGACGCTCTGCTGATTTCTTCTGATAGGTTTCTCCAGTCCTGATCGCATATTTCAAACAAATTATTTCAATTCTATCTCTTTTTCTTGTAGGGTCGCTTTCACTTGGTTCGCCACCCGCTTTTCTTCATCCACTTGTTGGTGAAGACCATTAATTTGCTGTTTTTGCTTCTTCATAACATTTAATGTCTGTGATTGTTTGATTGCCTCTTCATAATACCTGTCGACAACTTTTCTAAATAGCTCGAAATGCATTTGATTATTGCACACTGAGGAAAACTTACATTTAATCTAAATACTTGATGGGTTCTAATTAAAAACTACTTACAAATTTATTTATTTTTTTATTTATATATTTAGGTATATATTTCTATATATAGAAAGCCAAGATACAGGCCTACACAATACTTTGAATAGTTTTTGTGACTTTAAATATAATAGAAATACGGTTAATGGTTTGATCTTTAAATTTCTGTCATTATCTTCTACGTTTGAAAAATCCAACAAAAGTATACAAAAGTTGGTTTCTTTTTTGAATAAAAATGGATATTCTAAGGCGCTTGTAGAAAGACTGGCTAGGAAAACCATTGACCACCTTATGATTGCGTCTGATGAAAACAATGGCAATTATAGCCAATTTAGTGATAGTAAACCCATAAAATATCATGATTTTTCTGAAGGTTTTAAAATGTTTTATTCGGAAGGTTTTAAAAATTTTAAATTGCCTGTCACAAAATTATTAGGCAATTAAAATTTATTTAAAACAATATCAAAATCGTTAAAATCAATAAATATGTTTAGTAATGAATTTTGAATCCCAATAGGTTTAGTTTTTGATCTAGTGTATAAATTCTGATGTAATGGGTGCAAACCACATACATTAGAGAGACTTCCTGTCATCTTCACAGCGGGTTGAGGAACAAAGCCGATTGAGAGGCGACAGTAATATTATTGAGCATAGAAAAATGTTCAAAGGCACAACTGATTTAAAAGATTTTAAAATTGTATATATAAACTACAGTAATAAGTGGGAAAGAATTTTATGCGAGGCTTTGGTTATTACATCACCATTCCCTAAAATAAACGTTTAATCAGCAACAAATTTATTGAGATTATTTAATTAAATCATCAAATAGTAACTATTACATCATTATTGTTTCGGTATGTAACATTTAATAAAGATTATGATGACAGGCTGATGATGAAGATAATATCCTCGAAACATATTTCTTTAATTTAACTTTCTCGAGTTTATATTATTAATAATAATAATAAGTAAATAATTTTTAATTTCCTGTTTTTTCTGACAGTAGGATTCCTCATAATTTATCGAATAATTAGCCAATTAACGTTTAGCCTATCAATTCTTCTGAACAAAAGTATTTTCAGAAATATAATTATTAATCCTTTCTCGGGACGAAATTCACACTCCATAGAATGTTTTTCGATAAAATAAGTGGGGGAAGACCTGTACGCTTCGTAATACCCACAGCTGCCCAACCTCCAATCACCGGTTTTATTCGGGGATTAAATGTCATTTTTTTCACTTGGATGCATGTAGATAAATAAGATAAGACAAAGATTATATAACGGTGAACGGAAAGCAGAGTAAAGCTCTTTTTGGCTTAGCGTTCGCTCTCCCGACACTGATAAACTTGACCTAAATTGATACTACTCATCGGCTAAAAATCCATAACGCCGGGAAGTTCAGTACGCACTCAATAAACAGAAACTCAATACACATACAATCTTAGGATCAAATTTACGGTTATCGGGTATGTGGCAAACAAAGAAATCTTTGCCATGAATTAAACAATAACAGCCGTCCGAAAAAAATAATTCCAAATGGCCAAACTTATGAAACAAAAATTAAATTAAACTCATTAAAATTCAGGTAGAATGATGATAGTATAAAATATATACTTCCTTAGAAAGTTTATTTAAGAGCAAACGCTATGCAAAATTATTATAGGAAGACCTCCCAAAATAAGACGGAACGCGGCACAAATTTTAGTAGGAATAAATCATAAAATTAAAGATAAACCTTTTATGGAAGCAATGAAAACTAATTATTAGTAGTAAATTTATGCCACTTCGAAGTTCTTTGTGAAAAACCACGGGCTGATAAGTTTTGCGAAAATAAATCATAAAAATTAAGTAGAATTATTAAATTTATGGAAATAATAAATGTTAGTAAACTGTTAATCAGAAGCAAACCTTTCCGAGAATAAAGGGCAGGATGCTGCACAAAATTCTGTAAATGTAGGCAGGGACATTTTCAAACTTTACTAAATTCGTGAAAGAAAACATTGAGGACAGTTAGTGTCAGCTAAGATAATAACCATGTGATTTTTTAAGCGTGACCCACAAAATGAGGGCAGGACCCTGCTGAAATTTCATTCACAAGATGAATATAGGAAGGTCTCCTAATATAAAAAATTGCTTTGAAATCAATAATGTTAGTGAAGATTTGGATGAGTAGGTTATGTAAAAATTAGGCTGAATGCTGGATGAATGTGAAAAGCTATTGCTTTTATCTTGTGTTACCGATTCGAAAAACAAATCTCAAGGCCAATTTGTGCTGGCTCAACACAAAAACTAAAAAAACTAGTTATGAAAAAGCACCAGACTCATCACATAAAATTACTATGAAAAAACAGGTTATTTGTCTTAAAAAGGTTCCCTGTCTTGACGTAAAAATATAAAACTAAAATAGATCCAAAAAAGAGACATGTCCTTAATTTCTTTGATAAGGTTTCTTCAAGAGTCAAAATGAGCACATCTTTGGAATCAAGACGATTTCTTATTTCTTTTAGATTATTTTACATTTTTATAAATTTTTGAAATCCAATTTATTATTATTTTTATAAATTTAGATAATTTGACATTTTCCTCGATTCAGATATTCTTGAAAACGTTTAAAAATTTGTTGTTTACTTTAATTAAATTAAGTAATTTTTGTCAAATATTATCACCATGAGCTGTCATGAACTTCTCCGTTGATCTTGAAAATATTTATTATTGATTTTTAGGTTAAAATTGTATAATAAAAAGCAAATGAAATGTTCTTGAAACTTGAATAATGTCACATAAAAGTATTGATGTTTAGATGTATTATAAACTTTTGAGTGGACAAGTGCTTTGGGCTCAAATATTGTAAAGTTTCACTTAAAATTAAATTTAGTACAAAATAAATTTCATGTTAAAATCAAATATTATCAATTCCAAACGTCATCCGCAACAGTTGCGATTCGAAAAATAAACCTATTAAAATATAATAAAAATATTGACAAAATATTCCATTCATCGTAACAATATCGAAGCACAATCAAAAATCTCAAAAATTTCTAATAAAATCCATTCGAATGCTCTCATTTCATTGGCTCGCTTAATTTAGTAGCACTTTTTATTTATTTTCATATAAATTTTAGTGTGAATTCAAATAATCACAGAATCAAAATTTTATTAATGCATTTCAACAGTTTTATCAAGATTTTATTGGTATCAATTTATCAGCTGGATTTCCAATTGGAATCGGCATCAGGTCTCTGCGTTCCCATGCACTCGAACAAGTCAGTAACCGAATTGCTCCAAATGCTCAATATTACCATTATGCCATTGGCATTGAATGACAGTTGCAGAGATGAGAATATTCAATATCATAATGCTACCGATATTAATATTATCAACCGCACAGAAAATCTTCGAGAATTCCGCTGCAGTTATAAAAAGTCTGTGAATATTAATCCTTGCCGAGAGCCTCCAATAATTGTAGAAGCGATTTGTGTGGAGATTAATCAATGCAAACAGGCATTTGTTCCGACATTTGTTGAGCTGCAGCAGTGCCCGACATCGGATGGAGGATATTCAATGTTGCATAAGACCGTTCTATATCAAAGGCGGACTGGATGTGAGTTGTAGATGTTGAGAGGGATTTTTTATATTTATGCGAGATTATTTTATCATATGAATAAATATTTTGAAAATATATTCCTTTATCCAAAATATAATTTTATAATTTAAATAAAATTTATAAAATACAAATTCATTTTGCAGCATTGGTGCTTTCGATTACAATTTATCAAATTATAAACTGAAATAATTAAGAGCAATATTTAAACAGATGTATTTTTAATAGCATAAACATAAATTGCATTAATTATTTAAAAACTTAACATGATCAAACTCCGGGCAGCATTTAAATAAAATTAAAGTGTTTTCCTCAATTCCTGCCAAAGCGTATATAGGAAACTTCAAGAAAATCCCGCACTTTGGAGCTGAAACCGTCATTATGCCTGCTTTAATTATTGCGGTTGAATCAGTGATCAGTCATAAACCTGTTGAAAAATTATAAAACATTCCACTGTTACGTAATACTGTTGAATAATTGAAATATGTCGACTTATTTGGGCAATCAAATTTGCAAAGATTTTACATCTGTCAGTGAGATTGTGACACTATGGGCGCTTAAAGTCGACGAGAGCATTGACATCAATAGAAAGGCATTCATATCATTCGTGAAGGATGAAAGAATTCAAAATTTTTATTTCTTTTGCAACCTATTAAAAGAGAGAACTACACGAACAGATTTTTTGACTTTGTGAACTGAAACGTAGTGTCAAGAGAGCTAGAGTGGCAAACAAGTGTTGGTTTCTATACTGGTGGAACTCCTTAGATGCAAGGACGGAAGAAAGACTTTATCGCTCACGTTTGAATTCTTAACCAAAATGTTTTACTTGTGCATCGCGAAGTTTTGATGTCGAAAACATTAATAGAATCTCTAGCTGTCACCTCGAATAAAGTAAATAAGATCGTGAATTACATTAAGTTAAATTCACTGAAGTCAAGAACTTTCACATCATTGTATGGCATTATGGGTTCCGATTACAAATGCTTCCTTTTCCACGCTAAACTTTGCCGGTTGATATGATGGTGCAAGAGGAAAATCGGACAGCAAAAGATCAACAGCGATTCGAAAATATTTTTAATGATATTTTTGATTATATTTTATGAAATAAAAGATTTTATACAATTGTGTTTTTGGTATAATATATATATATATATATTTTTTATGATTTTATATTTAAAACTTTAATTGTGTTAGTGATTACGCACTTTTTACATAGTTGAAATACTTTTATTGAGTTTGCACTACAATAAAGTATTGGCAAGATTTTATTTAATTTGATTTAAATATGAAAATGGTTTTATTTATTTCCTTTTAAACATATTTATCATCATTTAAATCTAACTTCCCCTTAAATATTGAATCTTAAATAGACCTTGACCTTAATGAGTAGTGGGATGTGTCACCGCTAGATCGTGTTACCGCTAGATCAACACCCTCTGAGGGCAAATCGTTTTTTCTAAGTCTAAAAGTACAAAAAACTTTTAAGACAAAGACAATGACTCATTCGAGGTCACTGAAACAAAGACCATGATTCATTCAAGGTCATTCGACGAGTCAGAATAATTTTCCAAGGTCATTCAAACAAAGATCATGACTCACTCAAGGTCATTCGATGAGTCATAATAATTTTTCAAGGTCATTCAACCAAAGACTATGACTTACCATATTTCCCAAGGTCATTGAAACAAAGACCATGACTCATCAAAATTTCTCAAGGGCACTTTAAAAATTTCTCAAGGTCATATTATTTTCAAAAATTTTAAATTTTAAATTACTACTTATAAAAAATAAGTAGTGTTTTAATTATTATTATTTTTTAATTCAAATAACAATTACTTTTATACTAATTTAAACCAATGAGAAGTTAAACACACAAATCTTTAGCTATAAACAAAAATTATTAATTTTTATAGATTTGAAAAATGATTAAAGAAATTTTAATAATAATATTAGTTTTTAATATGGTCAACTCAATTGTTGTAACCGTTCAAGGTAAAAATTCAACAAGATGTGTATGTCCTGATACAGCACTATTGATGGATATTTTGTATATGATAGATAGGCCTAGATATTTGAAAACTCCAGTCAAAAGATTATCTGAAAGGATGAGTAATTTAGAATTCCAATTTGAACACACATATGAGACTTTAAAATCAGCTAAAAACGAATTATATGATAATATTAATTATCTAAATAAGACCATTGGCATTATCAAAAATGAATTAAGAAAATCAATATTAGAATTGAAATACAATCGTAAACTTAATGAAAAAATGATGAATTAAGTTCAATATAGTATAAAATTTTATTCTAATAAAACAACTGATCAGTTCAATCGTATAATGAAAGAAGTTCAACAACCAGTTACCAAATTGAACGAAGTTAACAGTGCCAACAAATCATCCTTACCATTTCCATTATATATTTTTACATATTTTCTTAATATTACAACTTAGATGTATGATTCTGATTGGTCGAATATAGTATAAATAAGCTTACACTTTTAAATATTTTTATAAAATGCCAGAAACTAAACTTTTTATAACTTTGTTGAATGAGCTGGTCTCTAATAATAGAGAAGAAGATGATATCATTAAAAACATAAAATTCATGGTAAACCGTACCGAGAAAATTGTAGAAGACATCCCATTTGATTATGAAAAAATTCTCAATTTGCCAACATTAGAGAGAAAGAATGCATTCCAATCAATATTTAGTTACATGTTCGATGAAAATAATAAATGGATGCGAATAATAGTAGGATTAATGTATATGAAACACATGATATTAAAATCTGGATCCGACTATGAAAATTATTTCCAATAGTCTATAGAGGTAAATTACTTTATATTGTTATTAATTTATCATTATTTAGGTGATAGAAACAAAAATTGATCCGTGGGTAGAAACAAACGGTGGATGGTCAGCAATTATTCAAGTTGCCGCAGAAGCCAAACGTTCAGATATTTATATCCCAAATTGTAAATTTTTATTAAAACTATTAACTAGAGCATCGGTTTTATATTTACGTAATAAAGTTTATCATAGATTTTAATAAATATTTCTTTGTTATTATTATTAATAAAACTACATTTTTAAAGATTTATTGATTATTACATGTACATTCTTCATCACCACAATATTCTGTCATTTTATTTTCTATAACATGATCAACACAAGTCTTAAATTCGGTAGGCTCAACTTCATCATTAATAATTTCGGTATCTGCAGTATCTTCAGTATCATTAATAATTTCAGTATCATTATTAATTTCATTATCAATTTCTCCATCGTCACTCTGACATTCAGAATCACAACATAAATCTTCTTTACTCAATGCTTCAACTAGAGTCAACATATCTCTAATTTTTACACCGGTTATTTCTTCGAGTTTATCAAACAAAAAGTTTATTAAATATTCTAAACGAAATTAATAATTTATTTTATATTTTATATTTTACCTTTTTCAGACATCATTTAAAACTATTTTAAAACTAATTGTAATTTTGTTTATAGAATAACAAATAAAACATTAATACATTTATTAAACACTAAAATATACATTAAAATAATTGTGAAAGTCTAGCAGTAACAATTTTCCAGATTAGAGAAAGCACATCATTTTGATCAGGTTTATATCCTTGGATTGTTATTGTTAAATACCAGTTTTCCTGTTCTTTGAAACCTATTTCTGTAAATGCATCATAATATCTGGTATATTGACTCGTGAAGAAAGCATTTTCATTGCATTTTAAATTGGAATTGATCTTTTTGAAACCGTATCAATATCCTTGATATCTAACATTGAGAGAGTCCCAGCAAGAGATTGAAATTGAGTTTTATTGAGTTTGACTGGATTTGCTAATTGCATATTGATAGGTTCCTTTAAAAAATACATTTTATAATTGTTGAAAATCTGAACTGGTTGGACACTGATAGCACTTATTTTCTTGGTCATGTTTGATTTATGATCTTTATAAGGTGGTGACGAGCTTTTATACCCTTGACAGATACTGATTAACCAATCATAAAAATGCATATTTCTATTATTAATTATAACAAAGACAGTGCATGATAAGTGCATGATAAGTGTGTGACTGCATACATACACAAAACTGAAACCCCATACATTGAGTTTCTATATGATTTTACATACATCAAAATTTCTCATATATATAAAGTTTCTTTATATGATTATTATTAATATCATGTTTTATTATTATTGTTCTATTATTATTCTATTATTATTGTTACCACCAAATAAAAGTATAATAAATAAAAATATTATCAACAAATAAAACAAAACAAAACAAAAATCAAAATTCTAAACATTTATTTTCGTAATAGTTTCATTTTTTGTAAGTTTCTTATTGAGTTTATAATATTCACTCAACATATCGCTGGTACCGAAAATTGCAGCAACTGAACCCAGAATACAAGGATATTCCGTTTCCATTTCCTTTACCATGCGGTTGATTTTATTATCCCAGAGAGCTTGCTTAATCAGCTCGGAAATCATAATTCCTGATTCTTCCTATATTGCCGGTTCGATCATTGCTGGCTCCTTGATATTCAAAATTTCCTTTATTTGAGGATAATAATAAATAATTCGGTCAATTACCATCGGAGCATATGTGTCTAAATTAATAATAAATAAAAGAAAATAAATAAATAATAATTTACCATATTGACTGGTATTTTTCTTCTGCATATTTTTCTTCGGTGTAGTATTTTCCATTTTAAAAATGAAATGAAGTGAATAAGCAAGTTGTTTTAATCAATCATTAGCCAATCAAATGTTGACCAATCCCGTGATTTCATTTTGTATGTCACAAACAATATTTTTGTAGTCTAGATTTCGCAACCCTAATATGACTATTTTGCCACTGGCAAACACGTTAACACACATTGGGTTGTATTTTAAAAGCCTCAGTGCAGGAAATAGTTCTGGCTCAAACATACAAGGACATTTTGTTGACATGTTGTATAGATTGATAGACTGTCCCATATCCATGGTAACCGTAATTGACTGTATTTTAATATCCTTTATTCTATATTGTAATTTATTGACGTCTAAAGGTTTCTTGCATCCCATGATTCTGCATTTGCCTGATTTGAAAAATATTATAGGATATTTTCCACTTCTACCTACAATTTGCTGGGGTTGCCATTCGGAAACGTCATTTTTGACACATCGAAGTTCCTTTATAATTTATATTTGATAACATAATTAAACAATAATGAAATATTAATGTATATATATGATTTTTAGAAAGAGTTCATTAAATTATATAATATAAACAAAAACTTATAATTATACAAATTAATAATGGAATTAAGAAATGATGCTGTATATCAAATCGTCAGCCCGAGTGGTAGTGGTAAAACTATGCTTGTGTGTAAATTACTGAAATCTAATTTATTTCAAACAAAATTCAACAAGATTTATTGGCATAGGGCTGCAGATGAAGAACGTGGATTAACTCAAGATAATTTCTGTAAATTGAAAAACAAGAAAATAGTAAAGGGTTTCGATAACATCTGGTCAAGTCGATTAAGGAAAGGTGATGTCATCATTATTGACGATTTGTATCAGGAAGCTAATAAAGAAAAGGATTTTCATAATTTATTCACAAAAATCAGTAGACATGTCGGGTTACTGTGATCTTTATTACTCAAAATCTATTTCATCAGGGTGGCGCACATCGAACAAGGAATTTTAATGTTCAATATTTAGTTATTTTCAAGAATCCTAGAGATGCAACAGTTATTGATTTTGTTGCTCGACAAGCATACCCTAATAATCGTAATTTTCTCATCAGTGATTTCAAAAAAATGACCACATGGATATATATTTCTTGATTTCACACAACAATTCAATGATTATTTACGGGTAAAAACAGATATTTTCAATAAAGAAGGTGCCATGGTTTATAAAAAAAGTTGAAAACATTAACATGTAAAAATGTTTATGAAATCCAGTCTTAAAAATGTCCGAAAACTTAGAAAAAGTATTAAAAAGTTCCACCAAAAACCAGTTATACACCATCTAAAAAACTAATAATCAAGAATTACCCTGCAATGTATCTTATTTCGAAAAACATTATTAAAAAGAGTAAGAAAACAGTTAAAATTGTAAAAAATCATAGGAGTTTCTCATATTTTAATGCATTGTTAAATGCATCGAGTATGAAAAGAATGTCTATTTTACAATCATTTCCAAATTTTGTTGTTGATGATTTACTCAAAATTCTTTTAAAAGTATTCAGCGGTATAATTAAAATTAGTAAATCTAAAAAACTAGTATTGAATAAACATCGTAAGCCTTTGTTATCGCTTGTAAATAATAAAAATCGTCAGCAAATGAGAAAAATCATATATAAACAACAAGGTGGTTTTATCGGAGCAATGTTACCATTAGCAATATCATTATTATCACAATAAACGATGGGCAATCATTATCTAATGTTAAATTAAAATTTAAATCATCTTGTTGTAATGGAGAAGATTTGGACGAACCCAGAAGATGAAGCAGGTTTCGGTGGAGTGGCAAAGTTAAAGAAAAGAGTCCCAAAGTCGAAAAAGGAAACGCAAAAGTGGTTGTCAGATCAGCTTACGTACAGTTTAAACAAACCAATGCGGAAAAGATTTCCAACGAGAGCTTATAAGACATTCGGTATTAATGATTTATGGCAAATGGATTTGATGAAGATGATACCGTATTCGAAGATTAACAAGGGTTATAAATATATTTTAACGTGTATTGATGTTTTCAGTCGTTTTGCCCGCGGTCTACCAACAATGACAAAATCTGCAGAGGAAATATCTAAAGCAATTAATAATTTATTTAAAAATGGGCATCCAGACAATTTGCAAATCGATTTAGGTATTATTATTATTATTATTATTATTATTATTATTATTATTATTATTATTATTATTATTATATTTATTATTATTATAGGCAAGGAGTTTTACAATAGTAAAGTTAAGCAAATCATTGATCGTCTCAAAATAAATCATTATTCTGTACATTCTCAATACAAAGCCGCTCATGTTGAAAGATTTAACCGGACATTGAGGGATAGATTGAAGAAATATTTCGTGTATCAAGGTAATAAAATATGAATAAATGTATTACCGAAAATACTTGTTAGTTTTAATAATTCAACACATCGAGGTCTGAATGGTTTGAGATCTATAGATATCACTTCGAAAACATTAGCTAAATTAGTATGGTCTAAAAAAGTTCCTATTACAAAACCAAAATATAAAGTTGGTGATCACGTTAGAATTAGTAAAATATCTGCTTCACCTTTCATCAAAAATTTCGATAGTAATTGGAGTGATGAAGTATTTCAAATTATTAAAATTAATACTAAACAGAATCCTGTAATGTATGTTATTAAAGATAGTGATAACAATGTAATACAAGGGAAATTCTATGAACAGGAATTACAAGTTATTTCCAAACCTACAGTGTTCAGAATTCAGAAAATATTGAAAACTAAAATAGTGGGTAAGGATAAACAATACTATGTCAAATGGCATAGATATCAAAAGCCCTCATGGATATCACCAAAAGACCTAGTAAAATGAGTTTCTATACAATTTTACCGAGTAATAGTTGCCCACTAATCCATCCGGAAAATCAAGCAAGTAAATTTATGGTTGATCTTCAAAATCCCATTTATTTACATGGAAATTAGGAAGTTGCTTTAAAGGACTTTACATTTGTGTACAATACATTCCCATTTTATAGTCATTGTAAAATAAGTTACAAGAAACGTGTTCCCAAAACCTGTAGTGGTATTTTCTCAATTAATAATTTTGAATGATATTGTCATATTCCGAATCAAATTTTAGATGAAAATAGTGGCATGTTTTTGAAAGATGGATTGAATGTTAGTTGTGATTTTAGTCCATTTACAATAAAGTTTGAAAGTATTGAGGATGCCAAGCGACTGGGTAGTGATAAGCTTAACATAGTTGTTCCTGGTACTGAATACTTATTACGTTTCAAAACATTTGATGAGAAAATAGTAACGATCGAAAACATCAAAATATCTGTATCATATATTAATGAAGTTGAAGATATATTTACATTTACTAAAGATTTATATATTGAAACACTTGAAGAATTACATAAATATATTTCATATATATCGATAATCCCATGTACTTACCGCTATCAACATCATGTATAAACAGTATAGAAATAAATATTCGTGATGATAGCGGTAAATTTATTGAATTTATTAAAGATTCAAAAACACACTCAAGGCTGTATGTAATATACAAAGAAAACACATGAATACTTTTGTTTGTATGTGATTTACAAAGAACGCATGCCTACACGGTATAGACTGCATGCGTAAAAATCTCTCACCTATATGTGTGTATTGCTTAAATGTGATTGGCTAAATCCTGAAAATATTTTTTCCTTTATAAACATATGCAAATTCAAAATCTGTCACAATTAATTCAAAAATTTCAATATGGCAGAACAAAATAATATTTTAAGAAGTCTTTTAATTTCATCCATTGGTAATTTTTATTTATTATTTATTATTTATTACTATTAGGTTCGATATAACCGAAGATGAGGATCTTTTGAATTTGGATGACGTTTTTGGTAAAAATTTATTTGTTTATGAAATGATTTTATTAATATTCTTTTAGATCGTAATAATAATAATGTTGAAAGAATTATTATTGAAGATACTCCACTTCAATTAATGAAGATGTTTATGAGGTTATATCTATCGGTAAATTTAATATTTATTTATTTTTAAAATATAAAAACATTTCAGATGATGATGATATGATTCCGGCAACTTACCTAATAATTATTTTGAATGATATAGTGGATAGTGCCCCCACTTCTATTGATGATGATGATATAGTGGATATAATGCCCCACTTGTATTGATGATGATATAGTGGATAATGCCCCCACTTCTATTGATGATGAAGATTCATCTGATGATAATATTGATGCATATTTATGTTAGTAATTTATTTATTTTTAAACTTTATTTAAATATATTAATTAATTATATATTTTAAAATTTAACGAATTTAAATAAAATTGTAATGAAGTTATTTTTTGAAAATTATGAAAAGTATAAGATTTTATGGAAATTATTTAATAGCGAATAATTTATGAAGATTTTATGAAATCATGTAGAGTTGATTCTTAACTAATTCTAGGGAATGATTTCTGTAAATAATAAAAGGCTGTTTTTATTAAATTTTAGATTAATAAATATCTATTCTTTATTAATAATAAGAAAAAAAAATAATAATCATAATAGTCTACAGTAAGCATTGAAAACGATATTCATTTTATATTATAATAATACTTATTTGATTTGATAATAATAATCTACAGTGAGCATCCAGCTATATTTTGAAAAAATAATATTCATTTTATATGATAATAATACTTATTTTATATGATGATAATAATAATAATAATAATAATAATAATAATAATAATAATAATAATAATAATAATAATAATAATAATAATAATAATAATAATAATAATAATAATAATATAATAATAATAATAATAATAATAATAATAATAATAATAATAATAATAATAATAATAATAATAATAGTCTGCAGAAGAAATATTTTGAAAATGATATTCAGTTTATATGATAATAATATTTATTTTATATGATAATAATAATAGTCTACAGTAATCTCCAGTGACATGCAGCTATTCACCCTATAATTTGAAACATTTTTCTTTATTATACATATCTTTATGTTATAAACCTGCTATAAACTTGTTATAAAATGTTGCAATAATTATGCAAAACAATTGCAAAGCCATGTCTAATACATTTGACTATATAAGAATTATCATTTATTATTATACAAGTCTTTATGTTATAGATTTGTATAATAATGAAAGATAATTTTATGAAATATTGTAAAATAATTATATTTTATTTTTAATATAAGTTATTTAATTTATTATTATTTTATCAGGTAAATTTTACCCAAAATATTGCATGATCTCAAAGAATCATGGTGAATTAAGTCACCAAAAAATGAAACAATAGTATGTCCATAGATTTAATTGCATCAGGTTTTTTATTTGACCTGTATGCAAAACATCCCAGCCCATAAAATACAAAGCTTTTTATAACATTCACAAAGACCATTTAGATTCATTTAAAATAAATAAAAAGGAGCTGTTTCGTAACAGTAATAAAAATAATGTAAATATTATGAATATTATAAATAATAATAATATACGCCCAACAAAAATAACTAAAAATAAAAGACCTGCTGAACATAGGACATTTAAAATACCAAATAAACTTATAAAAATTGAAGTCATCGAAATCAGTGATGACGAATCAATTAATAATGTAGAGATTATAAATAATTTAGATATTATAAATAATACTATTAATCAAGTTGGTGGTTCATTAGAACTTATAATACAAATTAATTTAAACGCGCAATTAAAACAATTAAATTTGATACATCAGAGGTGCGACTGATAAAAATAATGTTAACTGAGAGAATCAGTTCTAAATTAATTAATGAGATTGGAAAGATGGGGGGTAATGTTAAAATTCAATTTTCTGTTTTAATACAGTTTGAAAAAGATGGGGAAATCCGCGATAATTATTTTTCAAACAACGCAGAAAATTTTCAGATAGTTTTTTATCTGAAGGAGTTAATAAACTCAATGAAAAAATAGAAAAGTTCACCCATTTAGGCAGTGGATGGAGAGTAATCAATATTTTAGAAATAGATTTTATACTTACCAAATTTTCCCCAATTAGTCGTTTATCAGGTCATCGTTATATTCAGACTCCTTCTGCTACTACATCTAAAAAAGCTATTATAAATGTTAAAAATACCGACGATAAATGCTTCCTTTATAGTATTCTGGCAATTCTTAAAAAAGATTTAATTTTAGAAAATCGGACTAGACCTGCAAAATACACCTAGTTTTTAAACGATGTAGTATATGACGAAATTACGGATTGTCCAATGAAATTAATAAATATCCCCAAATTTGAAAAGAAAAATGCCAGTTTAAATTTAGCAATAAACGTCCTTTCTTATACTCCAACTGTGATAATTGACGAGGTTCCTGATAGTTATGTCTTCCATCACCCTCATTTAAGTATTATTCATCGTTCAAAGGTCACTGACGGAACAGCTATTTATTTGCTTTTATTAGAGAAAAGTGATAGGAACCACTACACCACTGTGAGTGATCTCAATAAATTAATGAATTGTCATCAGAACCCCGATTGTCCAGTTCAAATTAGATGCAAATGGTGCCCACACTGCCTAAATAATTTCAGGCTGGATAATGCCTTTAATAAACATGTAGCTCTATGCGCTAAAAATCAGACGGGTACAACCCTTTACACATTACCCGATAACAAAAATTTGAAATTTGAAAATTATTCTAAAACCATCACCCCTCCCTATGTAATTTATGCCGATTTTGAGTCGGTTTTACCACCTGATGTTAGACATCACCAAATTCATATGCCTAGTTCAGCAGGCCTTTTACTATTAAATAACTACACAAAAACACAGCAATATTTTGAATTTTATGGACCTGACTGCATTTCTTTATTTCTTAAAAAAGTAGAGGAAATTGCTGTCACAATTGTATTACCTTATTATGATGTTGAAGGGAAAAAAGTTGATAAGTTTTATGTCTTTCACTGAACAACGAGAATTTAAATCATGTCGAACTTGCTATCTTTGCAAAACATTGTGACAAAACATTGAAATGATAATTTATTTATTCAAATTGCATCTAAGATAAAATATATTTCAATTAATTGTGTCACAATGATAAAGTATTTCATCAAATTGTAATAAAATATTGCAGTAAATTGTATAAAAATTATGAATATTACAGCGAATCGAAACAATATTAATAAATTTTTACATTAAGTTTTAATAAAGTTAAGAGTATTGTTGTCAATTGCATTTCAATGATAAATTATTTCATCAAGTTGTAACAAACAATAAAATATTACAGTGATTTGCATCAAAAAAATTAAATATTGTAACAAACTAACAAAAATATTACATGAACTTGCAAAAGATAATTAACTTTTCAGGTACACAAACATTAAATTATGAAATATTTTATCAAATTGAAACAAAGTTAAGTGATCTTTCTTCAAGTTATAACAATTTATAAAATATGACAACGAATTGCAGCAAAGTACTTAACTATTACAGCAAATTAAAAAATTATTTCTAAGTTATAATTTATTTCACTGAATTGCACCATGTTGATAAAATATTTAATCAAGTTGTAACAAACAATAAAATATTTTAGTGATTTGCATCAAAATAATTAAATATTGTAACAGACTAACAAAAAATTTACATAGACTTGCAAAGGATAATTGACTTTTCAGGTAAACAAGTAGTAAATGATATCAAATTTATGAAGCTTTGTTAAATTGCAACAAAGTAAAGATATTTTTCATCAAATTATAACAAAGTTAACAAATATTACATTTAGTGACCGCAAAGTACTTAAATATTGCAATTAATTACAAAATTACAATTATTTTTTACCTTTGTTTTAATTAACTGTTTTCCTTCATTTAAAATTATTTAAATATTATTACATCATAAATGATTAGCAATATAAATTATAAAGGAAGATGTTTAGTGACTCACATGAGTTTTCCATCTAGTAAACCTCAACAAATTGTGGATCGAAGCGGGATATATCCGATTATATTTTTCAAGTCGGGTAAGTGACGGATAATGGGTTATAAGGAACCTTTCAAGTTAGAAGATTTACCATTCAAAGTTCATAACCTAGAAATCCAATCAATTACAGTAACTGCAGACAACGGTTTCCTTGTCAGTTTATTCAAATTATTCGATAAAATTGATTGTGTTTATGAAACTGAAATGTTTTCGGCTTTAAGATATACAAAATATAATCCCATGTGTGTCAACATATTTTCAAGTGGTAAAGTAGTTATACTAGGGATAAAAATGACAATTATCATGACTTTATTGATCAGATTATCCGTGAAATAAAATCAATAATGGAAGAAGAGTTCTTGAACTTTTTATTAACCCTGGATTGATTGCAGATCAGATGCATTGTAAGTGCATTATTATGATTGGCTCATTTTCTACTCCTTAGTTAATTCCGATTGACTGCACATACTCTTTAACTAGTATTAATTACAATACAAAATACATCTTCATAATTTCAAACATGCAATCTGTTTCAAACAAACCAGTTCACAACCTAAAATACCCGGTAAAGATAAATCAGGGAAAAAACAAATGGAAAACATTGAAGTTAAGCCTCCTCAGATATATTTCAATCACCAAATGCTTTTCCTGGTCAATGAGAATGAACACTTGTTATCCAATCCAATAAAGCTGAGAATAGGAAAATATTCAAATCTATTCGGAAATATGACTAAGGAAGATACAGCTTCAATCTATTAGATTCTGTATAGAATCAAAATGCAGTGAAAACATAATTCTCAATAACCGTCAAACAAGATTCTTCGATGCATTTGAAGATATTCAATTCAGAGATAATGAAAGATTGTTTATTAGTATAACTATTCAAGGATATAAGGTTGATTTGAATAGTGTTCAGACCTATTTGGAAAGTTAACAGCGCTAGAATTTCGATGGGATTTTAGATGTTTTATTTAATACATATTTGTACACATAGTGTTTCTTATTTATTTGTTTTATGTTTTTAAATTAGAATGTAAAAGTTAGCGTAAAAGTTGAATTTGAAATTTAAATTAGAAACCCAAATTAGAAAACTAAAATGAATTTAAATTCTTAGTATACATTAAGTTAAAATATAAAATAAAAATTTAAGTCGAATTTTAATTAGTTAAATTATTAAATTAAATTAATAAATTGACTTTGTATTATTATTTCAATTAATTAGTTTTTATTTTAAAAAAATTAAAATATTAACCATTTTATTTAAGTTATTAAAAAACTCTTCGTACGATATATTTCGACAGCATAACTGTCATTTTCAATTACACTAAACCAACTATAAATATAAGGAATTAACTTATAATTTAAACAATTTTTTTCTATATTATTTGAATTTTCCAATAAATAAACACTTAAAAAATATTCAAATACTTATTTTGGGTTAGTGGTGTTTACAATCTTCACCCTTTCCATACAATACTATACATCTGCCACTGGTCACCCGTCGCTAAGCAACGATGGTACTGTAACCAATGGTTCTGAGACCCTCAAAGGTGATCATTGTTTCTAAAACTGCTAAGACCCGTCTGCAGCTGGTTCAGCGAGCTACCGATAGAAGGTATGTGTTCGTCTTGCTTATTTAGGTCCCTTACTTTCTTCACGTCTTCCTTATAGAATTCATGACTAGCGTTTTATGTCACGCACGACTTATATAATAACCAAATTAAAAATACAAAAACCATTATTTCTAAAACAGGACAACTTCATTCCCGTTCGGCTTTTTCCTGCCTCGTATGTAATTTTTGTTTGCCTGGCGGTTTCTTTGGGCCTGTCTGATCTTGATAGGCGACCTGTGCCGAGGCGAATACAAAAGGGTAAGTGACCGCACATCCCTCTTGGCTTGCCGCTACAGAAACCTCAAGTTATCGAATTTGAATCTTTTGGGCCTGGTTTAAGGCTTTCTCCTCCTGCTAACCTCTCTGAGCTGCAATTATATTTTGATACAGCTCCTTTACTCTAGACGTCTCGATCCACGTAGCCTTGATCCGTCGGAGTTCGCGGCTGAGTTGGATGCACTGCTAGTGTAAACTGCCATTCTCTCGACGAAGGTTTTTCATCTCTGATCCAATTTCTTTAATCGCGTCCATGGCTGAAATTATCGGCAGCATTAATATATGGAATTACAACGATATTACAACAGAAATAGAGTATTTTGGAGCAAATTGTGTTCAATTTCGAGTGAACGTGTATAAAACTATAAGTTGTAACCTTAACTAAATGCTCTAGATTACTACCTCATTACAATTAATAGCTACAATAGAATTTTTAATAAAACTAAATCACTCTTCCACCAATCCCAATTAATAATAAAGAAAACATTGATTTTATTTTAAACAAAATTTTAATTCATGTGCGATCTTTTACTCGATAGATGCCTTCGCAAATAGGCGTGCTCCTACGTTCCTCTATCCTCCAGTATTTCTCGAATATTTGGTTGTAATAGATGTTTGGGAACAACAAGGTACACTGGCGCATCGAGCTCGAGAAGGGCCAGATCCTTTGGGTCGTAGACTACACAATAGTCAAGTAGGTAGCCGTCGGAGCTCGGGATGCGTTCACTGGAGAAGTTTTTATTGATATTCGCCAATCGTCGGCGCTGCTGGTTGGATAAGCATCGATATCTTTTCTCTAATTGCTCGTATTTGTGAAGTACCCCTTCAGCTTCGTGGCGGATCTCCCGAGGTGCGTTTTTTCCTGGCTTTCTCTTGATCACAAGGCTGGGTAATTCTAAATCTTTGTCAGGTCTACCTTTGTTCCGGTTTTGCCATTCGGGGGTACCATATGTGGATATGAATATCCCCGATCCCACAAGGACTGGCGATATCGTCCCGCGAATTTACTGGGAACCGTTAATGTCGTCCGTTTGACATCTATCCATTGAGCGTTGGAGTTTCCTATTATCAAGATTATCAATCCTCCGCACAACATCTCATCATTATAGATAGTGATCAGCCTCCAAATTTTATTGACCATGTAATTTAACGTATTTCAATTTAATTAGTTGGTAGGGCTGGTGAAATAGAACTTCAGTACCTTATCCCAAATATTAAAAAGGAAAATTCTTTAAAACAGTTCAATTAAATACCGCCGTCTCATCTATGACGATGTAAACTAAGGATACCTATTGCGCTATACGTCAATACTTATTTTTAAGCTTTCGAAAATAATTACTATAGTAACTACTTATATAATACGGATGTAACCTCCACCATACACCGTTATCATCAATCAAATACAAATTAATTCTCCAACTAAAATTGTATAATGAACATAATGCAAAATCTATGTAGAGCCAATGATCGTGTTTGAGGTGTACTATTCTCTTATCATTCAAAGCGATTACCTTTATCTCTGAGATTGACAAATTTAAATCTTTGCTGCAGGGGCTTTTAATGCTTGATTTCGTTGAATTCAGATGACTATATGCCCTTTATTTCGACGACAAAGGTGGGCTTACTCGTTGTCCTAAATCGTTAGTCTAGGCAAAGGTAAAATCTATTTTTATATAATGAAATGATTTAGTAGCAAAACAAAAAGATAAGAAAAAATAGTTGAGGGTTAATTGCTTTAATTTAACTCACACAATTCTCTGGATCCACTTGTTCGTGACCATTATACTGATTCTATAGTGGCATACTCTAGCTCTCATACATATTCTAATGGTTATTATTTTAATCAATTATTATGGCTATTAGATTTGATATTCGTCCTTGTACTCTAATCGCTAAACGTATTATGGTTAGATTACTATACTCATCCTTTTAGGTTATGTGATTTCAAGAATTTATTCTAGTTTCTATTTCAGGTACTACGGCGGCTTAGTCTCGACTTATGGATGGCCAGTTCGTTAATAAACTAAGTTTAATTTTTCTTTTTATTTATGGAATGCCTGTTGTATATTGGTGTCGTGAACAAATGCGTTTAATTCATCACATAGGGGTATTTTCGTGTGATGGTAGAGTTGATGTACGGTTAATATGTGGGTTGTTCTCTCTTTATTTAACCTTAGTAAGCTAACGGATAACTTCCATTACCAGCGTGGCCATGCGCTTGATTTTACGTTAACTTTAAGGGTTGCTTCGAGGATCTATTCTTATTTCATTAATACTATCACTCGAGTGGTTTTGCCTTCAGACGCTTTAGCAGGTACTTCTTTAGTTTATTTACCAAATTATTATTTAACCCGTATCTACGTCAGTAAAATATCATCTCGGGCGTATTTGATAAACCTTCATTTTTATCTTTTTATTATTCACTCAATTCTTATCTATACTAATCAGATTCTATTTATTAGTTTTCAACGTGATAGTTAGATCGATTTCCGTAAACCCCCTTCCCTTTAACCACAAGTTGATCCTACAGTATTCGCATGTTCATATTGGATTTTAAGAGTGCCCACTGGACTACTCTGTGTGATAATTTTAGCCGATAAGTATAGAAATTTTAGGTCGATTTTTCGGGAGTGAGTAGAGAGGGAGTCAGCCAAAAGGCTGGTTCCCGATCTTCCCACTGACCCTATAAGCGCAAATGATTTGACGTTCGAGCCCGTCATTACTAACAGCAAGGTCTCTCAAGGGCACGAGATATTGGCGGATGAACCGCACTTACACCATTCGATAAGGATGTATGATTTTAATTAGTTACTGGTGTGTGGCTGTGGGCCGGAAAAATTTCTAAAGTAAAAATAAATTCGTCTTTTCGTATCATATAATTGTCCATACAAAATTTTTTTGCATGGATTCATCATTCGTATGGCATATTCAAAATCATCGATCGTGCTCACTTCAATAGTTTTTCGATTTCTCAGATCTATCCGTTCTCGAGTACTGCTTCCAGAAGTTTGTGATTCAATACTATTTTTTCTGTTATAAAACGTAAGAGTTTTTTAAGAGAAAAAGTGACCCCTCACAAGTGATGATTTTTATGCGAAAATGAATTGGTATTTATACCTATTCTGTGACCCTAATCTTGCATGTTAAATTTTATGCGATAAAACAAAATCTGACCTTGATATTATTTGTATATTCTAATTCTAATTTTTATTATTTTCTCGATTTTATTTGACAATTTATTCATTATATTTTTATTTAAATTATTTCTAATCAAATTTTTTATTTTGCTTCGACTTTTTTGTTAATTCTCTGCTTTTACTTAAATTGTCAATTTTTCGGTCAAATATTTTCTTATTATGTTATTTTTATGTCGTTTCGTGCTGATCTTGGTGCATTTTGTTATTATTTTAATTTATTTTTATGTTTTTCAATTTTATATTTTTAATTATGTCTTTCTCGCATTTTAAGGTGTTTAATGATGTTTTATGGGTCTCATTTTAAATCTGTATGTTATGTTTGCGTGCTGTTTACAATTCATTTAAACAAAACTTAGTGCTAGCCCAACACTTATAACTAATTTTAAAATGTTATTTCTATAAATATTATAACTTTTTATCTATATTATAATTTTAAAAAATAATGTAATTTACAAATTAAATTATTTCAATATTATTAAAATTTTTAAAAAGAAAGAATATATAAACATGATTTAACATATTTAAACTATTTAAAAACACTAAAAACATTCGTAATCAAATCACTTTGCACATTTATCTTTGAATTTAATGACCTTATCATCAATCCTTCACAAATCACGCTTTCCCAATAATTATTAAAACTTTTCAACAAAATTCTAAAATCAGACATTCCTATTTCAATTTTACAGCCTCTATTGTGCTCACTAATATTGGCTAAACCCTTCAATCGACAATGCTCTAGAACTCGAGTACAGAAATGACAAGAAGTCTCTCCAATTTATGTGGCATTACACCCATTACATGTAAATTGATAAACGAGATCAAAACACAATCAAACCGGAGTTTTTGATTTAATAATAACCATATTGTGTACCTTACACGAATTAGAGACGATCTTATACTCTAAATTTCCCATTTGTTTACTTAATTTCCTTTTATAATTTGTAAAACCTTCAGAGTACGACAATACTAACACAAATTTAGGCTCAATTTTTTATATCCATTTTTACTATTATTTAAATCAACAATTAACTCACACTCATTTCCGAAACATGAATCCTTAGGATTATTAATCAAATTGTCAACAGTCTCTTTTCTAATCAACAATAGAAATGAATTAGAATACCCATTCTTTATCAACAACTCAACCAATTTATCAACACTCTTATACTTAAATTCACTAAAACTTTCTGGAGAAGTATAAAGACCAGTATCAGTTGGTTTTCTATAAATCTGTCTCATAATGTTTATCCTTGCGTTGAATTAACAAATCCAAAAACGCAATCGATGACTTTGATAAAGAATGGGTATTCTAAATCATTTTTAAATTAATATAAAAACAAAATTTGTTTAAATTATAAGTTAATTCATATATTTTTAGTTGGTGTTGTGTACCTGAAGATGACAGTTATGCTGTCGACATATATCGTACGAAGAGTTTTTTATTGGCATTATCTTTAATATTAATAATAATAATATAAAAATACTTACACAAATTAGAGACGATCTTATACTCTAAATTTCCATTTGTTTACTTAATTTCTTTTATAATTTGAAAACCTCCAGAGTACGACAATACTAACACAATTTAGCTCAATTAACTCACACTCATTTCCGAAACATGAATCCTTAGGATTATTAATCAATTTGTCAACAGTCTCTTTTCTAATCAACAATAGAAATGAATTAGAATAGAAGAATGGGTATTCTAAATCATTTAAATTAATATAAAACAAAATTTGTTTAAATTATAAGTTAATTCATATATTTTTAGTTGGTTTTGTGTACCTGAAGATGACAGTTATGCTGTCGACATATATCGTACAAAGAGTTTTTTATTGGCGTTATCTTTTAATATTATTAATAATAATAATAAAAATATTATTAATGTACCCAATCGTTAAATATACAAGGGTTTTTCAACCCATACCCATTTTAAACCAGACTCAAGATTTATCGAAAATTATTGCTCTAAGCCCGTTAGATTTAGTCATTGACATTAAAGTTGACTTAAAAGTATATGTTTGGTATCATATTTGGTTCAACCCTAACCCCTTTTGATTATATAGGCTTTCTAGACCGTTAATTCATAAGTTTTGACACTTGAATCAACTTTCAAATGTAAAATTAACCTTAATATCGATGAACCAGCTGCAGACGGGTCTTAGCAGTTTTGGAAACAAAGCTCATTAAATCATCGGTTTTGAGCCCAGAATCGGCTTTTATGACATGAATTTACCAAAATTGATGTTGTTTGACTAAAATCAGACTATTTAAACAATTTTTTTAAATGGCAACCCCTTCATTAAAACAAAATGGTGGCTTCATTTAAAAAAAATGGCGACTTTATTTAAACAAAAGTTATCGATGATGTCATTAAACCTGGGGCCCGCGTGATATATGATGTAATATTACCTTGGTCATTTATGACCTATGATGCAATATGACCTTGACTTATGAGGTAATAACACACATGGTTACGTAACCGCGTGTGTTACATAGAGTCATGGAATTGCATAACCCTTGTGTCACCATATGTTGTATAAACCCAGTAACTACGAAATAACGTGTGTGATTACGTCGCCATTGCTCGCCCGGTGATTATGTAATACACACACCCTTGGTTCTAACATGACATAGTATACTATTCAATAAAATTCAGGGAGCATTGATACCGGAAAAATTGAAGTAGAACTTATTTTTTTGTTGAAATCGTTAAATCTTTGAGAAAAGCTTTTTTCAATAGATTCTGTCACTCAAATAAATACATCAACTAGCTCATTATCAAATTCTTCAGTACTTTTTTAAATTTGAAAAATATTTAAATTCTTTTTTTGTAATTCTGATTTGAACAGTTTCAATTTCAGCTCAAAAGCTTTAATGTGACAATAATACTTTTTCGCGGTCTTTTAATTTTAAGTTTAAAATATGTCCTGTTATATCCGTTAAAAATAACAATTATAAAATCATTTCTTATCAAATAGTTCATAAAGGCTTTTACTGTGATTTTCTAAAAACAAATTTTTCTTTCATCAATGCAATCGACAAATATTTGCTCTTCCAAATTTAAAAATGGGAAGAAAATAATACTAC